>JAWNPO010000557.1:0-45566 GCA_035047525.1 Drosophila quinaria
TAAAATGCCTGTTTGACGCCTCTATGTATTGATTGCTTAGTGGTACAATGAAGTCGAAGATCAAGGAAACTGGAGCGTCGAAGGACGATGACGTGAATGCTGCACAGTCGGCCACTCGAGTGCTACGAATGGCGATTATATCAACGGGTGCGTCATCAAGGTTACCCAGGCCCACCGTGGCGGTGGACGCTTTGGCGTCGGTGATAATAAATATCGAAAACACCTTTTATGTATTTCTGAACAGTTAAAAGAATTCATAAGAAACTTATATTAATTAAGCATTCTTAAAATAGGGTAAAATGTTGTTTTTTATTATTACAGATTATTGTGGTGGCTGTCATCGAATAAATACAAAGGGCTGGCAATGCTATTATCGGTCATCGAAGACATTGCAACCCTTTCGTTTGTGTATTTCGTCATTGTGCAGAAAGTGTAAAAATAATTTAAGTTTGAACCATAAATCTATGAATAAATAGTTTATTTTTGAATTATATTTGTAACCTGATAGATCGCATGACTTAGTTGCCCGTTGACGAAGAACACACGTAAGTAAATTATGCATATATAACCAATGAGACACCAAACTTATTTTAATTATTGATATTTTTTTAGGAAGACTTTTGCAGAAGATTTTGGTTCATCCCAGGTCAGAGTTTCAAATAACCACCACAGAGGATTTGATTCATAAGCCAAATAATATCGGCTAGCTTTTTTTAAGTTTTACTATAAGTAAACATGATACAAATGAAGTGACTCGTAGTAAACCATTGTATAGAAAAGACAATTTTTTGAATACTGTATTTAATTGTTTTGCTGCTAGTTCGGCACGATTTTGCAGTGGCCTACGTGAGCCAGTGAACTACTCCCTACGATCGCGAAGCCCTATGTAAAATTTCCATACGTCTTCAGCGGGTACTTCCGCGGAAACCGTGCCTGTATTTCTGCATTACTTCATCTAGCGTATAGCGGACTACGCCGCCTACGCTAATGTAAATTCAAAATAGAAATTTACCCAAAGTGGCTGCACGGTTGGAAATTTGTATACATTTCCATACAAAAAGTGCCACTGGGGAGAGAACACACTGACGAGAAGGCTCTGGCCCAGGGGGGGGTCTGCAGGGTATCGTGTGTAATAGTTTAACGCTCATAAGCATCTCGGGGTAACTTTTATTCTCTGGTACAACATTGAGGAATCATGTAGACGGGATTGCGAAGTCCATTAGGTCGTTCTGTGCAAGCGCATGAGTTCGCTTCTTAACAACAAAAACAAGCTTGTCCCTGAAAAACAAGCTGCTCAGTTACAAGTGCATTCTCGCCTGTGTGTGTCGTGTACGATCTGCAGATGTGCGGCATTGCATGCTAAATCACACTTGCAGAACAGATAAGAGTCCTACAAGCTGAAATTCGCGGTGGACGGAAAAGCGGCGCTGAATTGTTTGTACGTGTATCTGTTCTTTTTAACTTGTGTTTATGGACTCAGCTTATAATAAAAAAAAACTATGCAAGTGTAATACAGAGAACAATAGGAGAAGCCTTTCGAGAACGAGTTGCAGAACACAACTGAGAGCTGCTAGAATTTACAACTGAGTTATAACTAAAACTTCACTGACATTGTAACGATGACTGCAATTTCACAGCTGTTAAGGCAAACACAAATTTTCAGCACTGAATAAAGTGCTGGTACTGCAAAACTGCATATTTTACAGCAGTGATGGGCACGTTTATCGAATCGTTATCGGTTGCTCACCACTGTTGCCCTTTCTGACCGTTAAAGCAAGGTAGATTTGAATCCTCAAATAGTGGAAAGAAGTGGTGTTAAACAAATACAAAAAATCTGCTTCAGCGGTTTTTAGCTTACTTTTATTTTCTTTCTACCTTCTTTCCATTCTTATTTAGAACTCAACCATTGACTTGGGGGTAATAAGCATTATACTTATTTAATAAACTATTTCTTTAAAATTTTATTATTTAAATCAGAAATGGCAAGAGTGTTGCTTCAAGTGACTTTAGCTGCTGCTAGGGTTGTTGATATAATATCAAGATATTCAGTGATCTTTATTTTTCTGTCATCACTCTAAACGTTGAATCCAACTTAAGAAGCTAAAAAGCGATCAGGGCACCCAAATATGCGCTGTGCTTGTGTGCCGACACATATTTCTCTTTTATTGACTTAAATTTACATTTTTTATTACATTGGAAACACTGACTTGTAGCTCGTCGACAGCCAAATATTGAGCATTTTCCGCCGCTTAAAAATTTATTTTCTTCAGTACCAAGCTTTAAGATATCAGAAATTTCAAAAATTTCGATAATTTTTGAGAGTATGAATTTGTCAACTCTGTTTATTGTTTGTACAAGCTAAAACAAACTGTATGGCAACACTGGTTCCCTTTTTTGGAAAAAAACAAACTTCAAGCGCAAAAGCTATCAGCACTCTAAAAATCTGGCTACTATGACACTTTGTTGCTGCTGTTTTATTCCAATTCTATGTAAAATGTATATAAGTCAAGGAGTTGACCGAACCGTTCAGGAAATTGATTAGACTTTTATCTTCGATTCGAGAATCGAACCGTCTTCATTTATTACCAAAATTCAACTAACTCTAAAGAACAAAATGATTTATAATTACAACTAGCCTTAAGCCCTAAAAGTACAGAATCAGCGTTCCCACGGTGGCGCAAGTGATCTTGCCCAATATCGGTCAACGACACTGCTGTTGCGCTTCCGCTATGCCACTTAAGCAACCGTTTGGCAACTCGTGTTAACTCCTCCCTCCTTTAAGTGAAGGACGTCCTCGGTCTTCTTTAAAGCATCAATGACGGATTGGAGATCATGTTGGCGTTGGTTTCTCCGATGTTTTCTGCACAGCTTGAGTGCAACGTAGCAGAGGACCAAAAGGATAGTTGCGGCCAGTCCGGACCAAATAGGCCGTTTTGAAAGTCCCTCTTCCATCTGGACGATGTACCGAAGGTTTTCCATACTCAGCTTCGGAAGGTAAGGCAGGCTCAGTATTTCGAGGTGGCCTGTCACATTGAGGGAGTGATGATGAAGACGGGCCAGCAGATTTCCTCATGAAGTTTTTCAGGTTTGAGCCATTGACTCTTATTTCCTTGTCAAAGGTGATGAGAAATGTTCCAGATACCGATTGCTCGTCGACCGTGGCTGTTTCCTCGTTTATGATAATATCACCTTCGTCGATTATTGTCATTGAATCGAGATGGCTGGGGCGAGTGGTACAATGTGCGGTACCATTTGAATGGAGTTGTTGTGCGCATGTTGAGTAGGGCAACTTTCTACAGAAGGTGGTGGTGAGCGTAGCGCTGCAATTTTCAATCGGTACTACCTTGTTACCGCAGACAGCTATGTTGTTGACTTCGCCGAAGTTAAGAATAGTGCCTTACAAGGGGGAATATTCATGAAATAAAACTGCAAGCCAAAACTGAAAAAGAATTTCGTACGGCCACCAATTACCTCACTGAGACCAAGAAAAATTTCTACACGTACCAACTGAAAAGTAGTAAAGGCCTGCAGGTGATACTCACTGCTGAAATTATAAGTGCTCTAAAAGAAAAAAGGTTTCCGCAAGAGTATCGAATATTATAAATAAATACAAAAAAACCTCAACCTCTCTTCAAAGTTGAGCTAGAACCAGATAGCAAAACTTTGAAGAAAAACGAAGTCCACCCTATCTACAAACTTCAGCTCTTGTTGCATCGCCGAATCACGGTTGAAGAGCCACACAAACGTAACGGTCCAGTACAGTGCTCAAACTGTCAGGAATATGGGCATACCAAGACTTACTGCACGCTTCGGTCAGTATGCGTTGCCTGTGGAGACTCCCATGGCTCTGACCATTGCCAATTCAATAAAGAGGATCCCAGCACAAAAAAGTGTGGAAACTGTGGTGGAAATCACACAGCTAACTACAGAGGTTGTCCTGTGTATAAAGAATTGAAATCCCGTATGCGGCGAGTACCACCAACGCGTTCCCAGCACATTTCAAACGCAGATATACCACCTCAAACAACACACGATGACTTCTTTGCCAAAACAGCCAGATCTTCATTTAGCCCCATCAACACTATCAATGGCATCTCTTATGCCAGCGCGGTAAAATCAGGCATAAACAAACCAACTCCTTCATCATCGCTCCCAAATGTAATCCAAGCAGAGCCAAACTTGGCAAGCGTTCAGCAGCAGCCTTAAAGCTCGATAGAAATGATGATTTTCAGTCTGCAACAAAGTATGATGGACTTTATGTCCTTTATGAAAACAACTATGCAAAACCTTATGCAAAATCAAAACACATTGATGCAGATGCTTGCATCTCAACAATCAAAATAATCAATGGCCCTAACAATTTCAATGTGGAAAGCAAAACGGTGTTTCCCGGCATAAACTTGAGCTAACTCATTTTCTATACGACAAACACATCGACGTAATGCTGCTTTCAGAGACGCATCTCACTAACAAATACAACTTCCAAATACGCGGTTATTTATTCTACGGCACAGATCATCCGGATGGAAAAGCACACGGTGGAACTGGTATTTTAATTAGAAACAGAATCAAACATCATTTTCATAAGAGATATGCAACAAACTATTTACAAGCTACATCTATAAACTTACAATCGGGCAACAGCAACCTTACTATTGCCGCAGTATACTGTCCTCCAAGCTTTGCAATCACTGAAGCTCAATTCATGCAATTCTTCAGTACACTGGGGAATCGTTTTATAGCAGCAGGAGACTACAATGCGAAGCACACGTATTGGGGCTCTCGCTTTGTGACCCCCAAGTGCAAGCAGTTATATAACGCAATAATACAACTAAGAAACAAACTCAACTGTGTCTCCCCGGGTAAGCCTACATACTGGCCATCAGATCTTAATAGGAAACCAGACTTAATAGACTTCGCAGTGACAAAAAATATTCCACGCAATCTAATAAATGCCGAAGTACTTTCAGACCTATCATCCGACCATTCGCCCATTCTAATAAACTTTCTTCAATGCCCGGAACTTGAAGTAAATCCTAATAGACTCACTTCACACAGGACCAACTGGCTCAAGTACAAGAAATATGTGAGTTCTCACCTCGATCTAGCCCCACAGTTCAACACCGAAGCTGATATCGACTGCTCTGCTGATCTACTGAAAAATATACTCGTCTCTGCAGCCAAGATCTCTACATTGCAAAGCGTGACTACACAGCCCAACCAACAAAAAACCAATCATCAAATTGAACAACTTGTTCTGGAAAAGAGAAGATTGAGACGCGACTGGCAGTCACATCGCTCGCCATCTACTAAGCAACGGCTTAAAGATGCCTCACGCAGGCTCAGCAAACTTCTAAAGCGTGAAGAAGCTGATGCCCAGCGCCGGTATATACAGAAATTATCGCCAACCAGCAACCATTGTGGAGGGCTCATCCAAATCTAAGTGCGCCAATCGAAACAGTAATCCCTATAAGAAACTTCTCAGGCTCCTGGGCCAGAAGTCATGGAAGACAGGGCCAACACATTTGCTGCTCATCTGCGTAAAGTGTTTCAACCAAATCCGGTAACTAACTCTTTTGTACTACCACCTTCTTCAACTCAAACTGCAGCCGATTCCGTGCCATCTGAGTTTCGCCCAAGCGAAATTGACAAAGTCATCAAAGAGCAAATGAAACCAAAGAAGGCTCCAGGGTGCGATCTAATTACTCAAAAAATGATCATTGAACTTCCCAACTGTGCCATTTGACTCATTTGTAAGCTTTTCAACGCGATCATAAGACTGGGATATTTGCCTAACAAATGGAAAAAATCTATCATTATTATGATCCCGAAACCAGGTAAAGATCATACAGTGCCATCATCGTATAGACCAATAAGCCTACTACCCTGCATGTCAAAACTATTTGAAAAATTTCTCCTGTTGCGCATAACTCCTTATCTGATAGCACACAATGTAATCCCAGCGCATCAATTTGGCTTCCGAGAAAAGCATGGAACTATCGAACAAGTCAACCGGATAACTTCAGAAGTACGTACTGCTTTCGAGCATCGGGAATACTGCAGTGCGATATTTCTTGACGTCCCTCAGGCCTTTGATAGAGTGTGGCTTGACGGCCTCATGCACAAAATCAAAACGACACTCCCTGTTTACACCCACAAGCTACTCGAGTCGTACCTCTACTATAGAGTCTATGCAGTGAGATGCAACGTTACTACGTCTGACGACCACATAATTGAAGCTGGAGTTCCTCAAGGCAGCGTACTGGGGCCAACTTTATACGTCATTTATACAGCGGACATCCCTACAAACGAGCGCCTAACAACATCCACGTTTGCCGACGATACCGCGATCCTAAGCCGTTCCCGATGCCCTATTCAAGCAACATCAAAACTAGCTGATCATCTTGTGGTAGTGGAGAAATGGCTTTCAGACTGGCGTATTAAAGTAAACGAACAAAAGTGCAAACACGTTACGTTTACCCTCAACAGGCAAACCTGCCCTCCGCTATCTTTGTATAACACTCAACTCCCCCAAGCTTATGTAGTAACGTACCTTGGCGTCCATCTTGACAGGCGACTCACTTGGAATGAACATATTAAAGCTAAGAAAACGCACTTAACTCTGAAGTCCATTAACCTTCAATGGATTTTAAATGCTCGATCTCCCCTTTGCTTGGACTACAAGGTCCTATTGTACAGTTCCACTCTCAAACCAATCTGGACCTACGGTTCGCAGCTATGGGGAAATGCGAGCAACAGCAGCATTGAGCTAGCACAATCCAAGATCCTAAGAACTATCACTGGGGCACCATGGTATGTTCGGAACGAGAACAACATTTCAACCGCGAAGGATGAAATGGCAAAACAGAAGGCGAACTACAACATCAAGCTATCTTCACATCCAAATCTTCTTGCAAGGCGCCTAACTCGGGTTTGCAATCGAACCCGCCTCCACCGCAACGACCTCCCAGCCCAGCAGTAATATATCGGGGCCCCAGAACTTAATCAGTCGTCAAGACTGTAAATAAGTTATAAATATAAGATTTTTAAACTTGCTGTTAGTCCCGATAAGGAGAAGATCCAACAAATAAAAGCAAAGTATAGTAAAAAAAAAAAAAAAAAGGAATTGTGCCGTTGTGTTAGACAGGATAGATTGTTATTTTTTTACATTCTAAATTAGGTCTAGGATATTTTATAATGAAGTGCAAAAATGATTACTTAATAATACTTTAATTTGTGCAACTTCCATTAAGTCTGTAATAGTAATATTAGTAGAGTGTTCATTGATTATTTCTTTTAAGTCGACTGAATCCAAAATCGCAGGGTTTATCATTCCTATTTTTGAGAGAGTGACAGATAACATAAAAGCTTCGATTTCTGCTATTATAATTATATTTCTTGAAAGTAAGGCTACTACCTTTAAAGCGCTGCCTATCAGGTTAATGCTTCTAGCATGACGATGATGGATTTCTATTGTAGCTAAAAGTGTCCGTACGTGTCGTATGTCCGAGTCCAGTAATTGTCTCATGTGGCTCTGCGGAAAGTGTTTCTTTAAGTTATCTGTCTCGTCCGCTATCTCCAAATACTTTGTTAAGTTGGTCTTGTGTTTCAGGTGTTGGAATTTATTCCATATAGTCACGTCTCCGTCCATAACTGGAATGTAGTTTGCGTTAGAGTAGTTCGTCAGTTTGGCTGTCGTCGTTGAAAGAAAAAGTAGTGTAACCCAAATCCTGTAATATGAATGAAAAAAGAAATTTAAGTTTATCTCAAATTCTCCTTGTGGACCACCCTCCCATTTATTAGGACTGTTGTCCCCAAGTCCGCGTCAACTCTTCCTTCGGTGTACAAAGGTGTGAGTTTATTTCCTAACCGTTTGTTTGCTTTTATGAGCACAGTGTCTCCTACTTGGAAATTTCTATCTTGTATTTTTTCGCTAAGTCATTCCATCTATATTTTCTGTGCTTTAACGACTTTATCTCTAACTTCTGCATCGAGTTCCGGAGGGGATGAGTGAATTATGTCGATAGGCCGTCTGTTTGTGACTGAATGCACGGTTCTGTTGTACTCAATAGTTGCTTGGAGTATTGCATCTACTGTGTCAGTTATTTTTCTTTGGGCTATTAGACATCGTGCGATGTCGGCGAGAGTGCTGTGGAATCTTTCCACCTGACCGTTCGAAGCACTATGGAGTGGTGGTGCGTGTACAACAAGAACGTTATATTGATTGTTCAGAAGTGTCTTTATTGTTTCAGATTTTATTGCTGGTTCGTTATCGCAATATATTGTTTTTGTGTGTCGAAAGAAATTTACAAGTTGTAATATTGCCGATCGTAAGTCGATAATTGTTCTGGAAGCAATGGGTTAAGCAACTGCGAACTTTGATAGTTTATCTAGGCAAGTCAGGAAGTGTTTTTTGTCAGTCGAAAATATATCCATGTGTTTCTCCTAATACCTGTTTCTGTGGATGCCGATCATACTTAGCTTTCTGACAGATTTTGCAATTTGCGACAACCTCGTATGTCAGTTTCGTCATTTTTGGGAAAAAATAATCTTCGAGAATTTGTTTAATGTTCTCCTGAGCGACTCTATGAGCTCTATTATGCTCTGCAACGATTATTTCTTTTTGCTCACTTTTATTTATGACAAATGTTGTCGTCGGATAGGTTTCTACCAACTTGTGTTGTACAAATGCTAATGTTGGCAGATCACACAAAATTGCGTGTACTACATCTTTTTTGGCGACATCCCCTACTCTTTTGATAAGCGATTCTCTGTTTGAGAAGCTTATGTGGTGTCGGGTTTTTTCACCGAACATAATATCCGTACGATCTGAGTCAACCTGGCTTTCTTCGATTATTATTTGGTTTCGAAAGCAATTAACCGGTTTATCAGAAGTCTCTATAGTGTAGGTGAGCGATATTTCGCTGTGTATTGTTGCAATATCTGATTGCGCATCGTCTTCTAGGGCATGAATGTTCAGCCGTCGCATCTGCGACGTGGTTCTCTTGCCTGGTTTGTAAAAAATTTGTGCGTTACGTTCATCTATAAATGCTTTCCAACGCTTGATTTTTGCATTTGGATTACGATCTGAGACCGCGAAAGTCAGAGGCTGGTGATCTGTAAAAATGTTTAAGTTTTTTACTCCGTATAGGTAGTTTCTGAGGCTTTTCAGAGCCCAAACTATAGCGAGTAGTTCCCTTTCGTTGGTTGCAAAGTTAAGCTCTCTATCCTTCAAAGTCCTTGAAATCATGGTTATTGGTTTTCTGTCTTGAGATAAGACAGCCCCCAATCCAAAGGACGAAGCATCTGTTGTTAGGGCAAATGCTTTCTTATAATCCGGATAAAGTAGTATGACGTTTTCAGACGGAAGAATCTCTTTGAGTTTCTCGAACGCCTGACATTGCTTTTCATCACAGACTATCGGTATTTTCTTTGATTGTGTAGCACTTTGCCATTTTCACCTTTTAAAATGTCACTTATTGGTGTTGCTATAGATGCGAAATCTTTAAGCCCAAGGAACGACCTGACATTGAACAATGTTGTGGGCTGTTCGTAGTCACGAATGGCTTTCACCTTGTTCGGGCATGTTTTAATACCTCCTCGTGATACGACAAAGCCTAAGTATTCAACGCTTTCTTTAAAAAAGTTGGACTTTTCGCGCGAAACTCTCATGTTAGCTTCGTACAGTTTGTCCAAGACCAGTGCGATGTGCTTGACATGGTCATCCATGCTTTCTGAAAAGATGATTACGTCATCAACGTAAACATAGCATGATTTTCCGATCTGTTCTCTAAGCACATCATCAAAGGCTCTCTGAAAAATGCTGGGTGCATTTTTCAGTCCAAAAGGAAGCCTGCAGAATTCATACTTCCCGTTTCCAACCGAGAAAGCTGTTTTTTCTCTATCTCTGTCTGCGAGTAGAATCTGATGGAAGCCTGACTTGAGATCTAGCGTCGTCAAGTATTTTGATTTACCAAGGTTCGACAGAATGGATACCACGTTGGGGATTGGGTATTTATCGTCGATTGTTTTCTGGTTAAGTTTTCGAAAGTCTATTACTAAACGTTTTTTCTTGTTTCTCTGCTCGTCAGTCCCTTTTTTGTCGACTACCCAGACGGGGTTGTTATAAGGTGACCGAGATGGCCTGATTATGCCATCTTTTAACATGGCCTGAGTTTCTGAGTTAACAAAGTCCGAAACACCCATTGGGTAAGGGTATAGTTTTGAATAGATGGGGTCTTCGTTTTCTGTTCGAATTGTGCCAGTAATGTTTGTGTTGTAAGGGAGTGCCTCATCTGGTTCTGCAAAGACACCCATTCGGTCTCTTAGCATAGCCTGAAACTTTTCTGTTATTGGTTGGGGCACTTCGATGTCCTCGACTTTAGTGAAATTTACGTTTGAACATTTGAGGAATTGAATTTCATCGGAACTGCTGTTCGTTATTAGTTTTTTATTTTTAATGTCCAATTTGACGTCGGTCTTTTGTAGTAATTCAAGTCCAATAATTCTGTCAAATGTCATTAAGTTCGGTAAAATGAAAAATGTCGTACGAGTTCCAAAGAGGTGCATTATGCACTTTTTGTCTATGGCGTTATGGCCATGAATTGATTTTACCTGGAAAGTCTGATTTACTGGGACCACATTCTTTAGTTCTTTTATAGGTCTTATGTAGTTCTTTGAGGCCCCTGTATCTATTAAAAGTTTTATCTTTCTCCCTGCTATTGTTCTTTCTATGAACGGAAGCAGGGAGCTATTTCTAAAAAATTTAGCTGGTCATAGTCCGTCAATTCGTCGTCTATGTTCTGGAACCTGGCGGTTCCACTGTTTGGTCTTTTATATGTTAGTCCAAAGTTGTTGTATGAATTAGTCTGATTGTTTTGTTCCTGCTGCCAAGTGTTACTTGTATTTGAGTTTTGTGTTTGAGATTGGCCCTGTTGGTATTGGGTAGGTTGCCTGAAACGGGATGAGCTATCCACGTCCATGGGTTGAACTTGGTCTTGTCTTTGGGGTCCCTATCTCCTTGAAAAGTTAGGATTTTTTCCTTGTTGAACGTTTCTGTATTATGTCACAGTTCTGTCTCTGCTTTGCTGTTTTTGCTCAAATTTCTGGGCTCTGTCCTCCATACTTCGCGCAAAGTTTCTAGCAAAATTGTACTTTTCGTGGTTGGATTCAACCTCTTGGGCCAACGCTAGTGCGGAAGGGAGATCGGTTGGTCTTGCGGAGAATAGAACGTCGCTTAATGACTTTCTATCGTAGGTCATAATAGTCGTGTTGGTGAGGAGAGTTAGTTTCTTCTCTACCTCATCGTAGTATTGTAGCAGTCCTTTAATTTTATTTCTTAATTTTATTTCTTATGATGAATGTTTGGAGCTATCGACGAAGTTTTCGAATACCTTGTAAGCAGTATGAGCCGCTTTCCTCCATGAGACGTAAGTCTCATGTTTGCCCTCGAAGTCTGGAAGAGACTTTACTACATCGAGGTTTTCATGGTAGATGACCGATAATTGTGGTATCCTTATACGTTTCTATTTCAGGGATGTTAATATTAATTTTTCTAAAATGTTCTTTAATCTCCTGAAATTTGTTCTCAAATTTTTTTTCCTGCTGGGCCAGTGCACTTGAAACTGCGCCCTCAATTATGGCTTTAAGTTGCTTTGGAGTTAATGTCATTTTCTTATTTTGACACTGTTCTTCATGAATATCAGAACCTTTTAGTTTCTTAAATTTCTCGTTTAACTCGTCTAATTCCCTATCACTCATAAAGAACTCTTCAAAAAGTTGAATAATAATTTAAAAAAATTTTTTTTAAAAATGTTAATTTTTTTTTTATTTGAAAAGCTTTAATTGGACAATCAAAATTTTAATTGAAAAGCAAAGAACACTCCACTCACATGCTTGTCTTAGTATCAAAGCTCGCAAATAACAGTTGACCGTTTTTCCCATTGCGATCTTCTCACGAAAATAACCGCAAAAAACATTCACGCTTGCTCTCTCTCTCTGAGAAGAAAAATTCGATTCTCTCACTTGTTTTTTCGGTCGAGTAGGCTGAGTTAAACTATTCTAATAACTGTCTTTCAATAACAATTTGTAGAGAGTGATCCGATTGAGCGCTCACATATTGACAGTCAGCAGAGGAGAGAAAAAATTAATTACTCGGCGCAAGCGGTCGTTTTGATTTCTTTTCTGAAAATTATTTTAATAATTTGTAAAAACATAATTTCTCAATACTTTAATTATGTGCACATATTTTTATTTATTTATTTTGAATTTAACTTAACAACTAACAATGAATTCAAATGCTCTGCACTTATTGAACTACGTTTTTCACTTAAAATGAAATGAAGAGCTGAAAATGCCCCTTCTACGGACACTTGAGTGGCCGGTGTAGCCAGCACAACCTGTGCGAGTGCACTCAGCTGTGGCGACTGCAGCTTTAGTTCATCAATAAACTCTAAAATATTTTTATTTAATGCTAAACGACCATACATTTGGGTAAAGTTTTCTATGTCAGCATAAATTTTGACGAGTTTTTCAGAAACAGGCTCCTCTTTGGTTTCAGCTAGAGTCTGCACGTCATCCAAGAACGCGGATAACAGAGTGTTTTCTTCGTTGGCAGATATTGTACTGTCGGATGAAGGCTCGTTCTTCTCATCAGGGATGTTAATTTCGCTACATGACACATTTTGAATTCCGGCATGCGCCTAAAGGATAAAAAAAATTTAAAATGTTATATATTTTGCAAATTAAGTTTAATACAAGTATAATTTTTGGACAAGGATAATATAGTTTTTTAAAACACATTACTAAAAACTACAAACAATTAGCAAAAATACAACAGGACCTGAACTTCAAACACACATAGACTTACTTGTTTCAGCTCAAATAAACGAAAAGTAATTTTCTTTAAATTTTGTTTTGCCATCCATTTTTGTTGGTCAGTTAATATGCAATTCACAATGGGGGTCCATATAAATTGCAGCTAACAAAGCATCATTTTCAAGTAACTTGCTTTCTCGAATTTTTATTTGAGACAATAACTTCTTTTTAACGTAATTTTGACCTTTCTCGCATTTTAATTTAAGTTCCATCCATATTATAAAAAATTCACTGTAAACTAGTTGATTCTCCTGCAGATTTAAGGTCGCCTCATATGACTCCTTGAATGCGTCAATATACGTCTCCATCCAATCCCAATAACGTCAATATTAACATTAGATTGCTCAGCAAGGAACTCTTTTAAATCAAATAATTTTTCCACCATTAAATATGTGGAATACCTTCTAGTGAGAACATCGAGCGATGGTATGCTTCTTTTGTTCTCGATTAAAAAACGTCTGCGCAATGTCAATATTTTAAAAATAAAGAATAAAGTAAAATTTCACCTACCTATAGGTTTCTGTACTCAATAATTTACACAATTTGAGACAGGCGTTAATTTTTTCGCTAATCTCGCTTAGCTTGTTGACTTCATAAACACACAACTGAAGCGTGTGAGCAGTACATCTTACTAAGTGAATATTTGCCAATTGCAAAGAGTCTAGCTTTTCCATTAAATTGTATTCGTTTTTGTCATCGTCGAAAAGTGACTCTTCTGTAGCATTATTTAGAATTTGAGTGGCCTTTATCACATTTTTGCCATTATCAGATGTAATGATGTGTTTTAAAGTTTAAATATTTTACACCAAAAATATTAAATAATGACTGTAATAAAATGATTATCCCCTCGAGTTCCGGAGGGGATGAGTGAGTTATGTCGATAGGCCGTCTGTTTGTGACTTAGTGCTCGGTTCTGTTGTACTCAATAGTTGCTTGGAGTATTGCATCTACTGTGTCAGTTATTTTCCTTTGTGCTGTTAGACATCGTGCGATGTCGGCGAGAGTGCTGTGGAATCTTTCCACCTGACCGTTCGAAGCACTATGGAGTGGTGGTGCGTTTACAACAACAACATTATATTGATTGTTCAGAAGTGTCTTTATTTTTCCAGATTGCATTGTAAAGAAATGTACAAGTTGTAATATTGCCGATTGTAAGTCGATAATTGTTCTGGAAGCAATGGGTTGAACAACTGCGAACTTTGATAGTTTATCTAGGCAAGTCAGGAAGTGTTTTTGTCAGTCGAAAATATATCCATGTGTTTCTCCTAATACCTTTTTCTGTGGATGCCAATCATACTTAGCTTTCTGACAGATTTTGCAATTTGCGACAACCTCGTATGTCAGTTTCGTCATTTTTGGGAAAAAATAATCTTCGAGAATTTGTTTAATGTTCTCCTGAGCGACTCTATGAGCTCTATTATGCTCTGCAACGATTATTTCTTTTTGCTCACTTTTATTTATGACAAATGTTGTCGTCGGATAGGTTTCTACCAACTTGTGTTGTACAAATGCTAATGTTGGCAGATCACACAAAATTGCGTGTACTACATCTTTTTTGGCGACATCCCCTACTCTTTTGATAAGCGATTCTCTGTTTGAGAAGCTTATGTGGTGTCGGGTTTTTTCACCGAACATAATATCCGTACGATCTGAGTCAACCTGGCTTTCTTCGATTATTATTTGGTTTCGAAAGCAATTAACCGGTTTATCAGAAGTCTCTATAGTGTAGGTGAGCGATATTTCGCTGTGTATTGTTGCAATATCTGATTGCGCATCGTCTTCTAGGGCATGAATGTTATGCCGTCGCATCTGCGACGTGGTTCTCTTTGCCTGGTTTGTAAAAAATTTGTGCGTTACGTTCATCTATAAATGCTTTCCAACGCTTGATTTTTGCATTTGGATTACGATCTGAGACCGCGAAAGTCAGAGGCTGGTGATCTGTAAAAATGTTTAAGTTTTTTACTCCGTATAGGTAGTTTCTAAGGCTTTTCAGAGCCCAAACTATAGCGAGTAGTTCCCTTTCGTTGGTTGCAAAGTTAAGCTCTCTATCCTTCAAAGTCCTTGAAATCATGGTTATTGGTTTTCTGTCTTGAGATAAGACAGCCCCCAATCCAAAGGACGAATCATCTCTTGTTAGGTCAAATGCTTTCTTATAATCCGGATAGTATAATAGTATGACGTTTTCAGACGGAAGAATCTCTTTGAGTTTCTCGAACGCCTGACATTGCTTTTCATCACAGACTATCGGTATTTTCTTTGATTGTGTAGCACTTACTTTGCCATTTTCACCTTTTAAAATGTCACTTATTGGTGTGGCTATAGATGCGAAATCTTTAATGAAGCGTCTGTAGTAGCTTGCTAGCCCAAGGAACGACCTGACATTGAACAATGTTGTGGGCTGTTCGTAGTCACGAATGGCTTTCACCTTGGTCGGGCATGTTTTAATACCTCCTCGTGATACGACAAAGCCTAAGTATTCAACGCTTTCTTTAAAAAAGTTGGACTTTTCGCGCGAAACTCTCATGTTAGCTTCGTACAGTTTGTCCAAGACCAGTGCGATGTGCTTGAATGGTATCCATGCTTTTGAAAAATGATTACGTATAACGTAAACATAGCATGATTTTCCGATCTGTTCTCTAAGCACGTCATCAAAGGGTCTCTGAAAAATGCTGGGTGCATTTTTCAGTCCAAAAGGAAGCCTGCAGAATTCATACTTCCCGTTTCCAACCGAGAAAGCTGTTTTTTCTCTATCTCTGTCTGCGAGTAGAATTGATGGAAGCCTGATTGAGATTAGCGTCGTCAAGTATTTTGATTTACCAAGGTTCGACAGAATGGATACCACGTTGGGGATTGGGTATTTATCGTCGATTGTTTTCTGGTTAAGTTTTCGAAAGTCTATTACTAAACGTTTTTTCTTGTTTCCCTGCTCGTCAGTCCCTTTTTTGTCGACTACCCAGACGGGGTTGTTATAAGGTGACCGAGATGGCCTGATTATGCCATCTTTTAATATGGCCTGAGTTTCTGAGTTCACAAAGTCCGAAACACCCATTGGGTAAGGGTATAGTTTTGAATAGATGGGGTCTTCGTTTTCTGTTCGAATTGTGCCAGTAATGTTTGTGTTGTAAGGGAGTGCCTCATCTGGTTCTGCAAAGACACCCATTCGGTCTCTTAGTAGCCTGAAACTTTTCTGTTATTGGTTGGGGCACTTCGATGTCCTCGACTTTAGTGAAATTTACGTTTGAGCATTTGAGGAATTGAATTTCATCGGAACTGCTGTTCGTTATTAGCTTTTTATTTTTAATGTCCAATTTGACGTCGGTCTTTTGTAGTAATTCAAGTCCAATAATTCTGTCAAATGTCATTAAGTTCGATAAAATGAAAAATGTCGTACGAGTTCCAAAGAGGTGCATTATGCACTTTTTGTCTATGGCGTTATGGCCATGAATTGATTTTACCTGGAAAGTCTGATTTACTGGGACCACATTCTTTAGTTCTTTTATAGGTCTTATGTAGTTCTTTGAGGCCCCTGTATCTATTAAAAGTTTTATCTTTCTCCCTGCTATTGTTCTTTCTATGAACGGAAGCAGGGAGCTATTTCTAAAAAATTTAGCTGGTCATAGTCCGTCAATTCGTCGTCTATGTTCTGGAACCTGGCGGTTCCACTGTTTGGTCTTTTGTATGTTAGTCCAAAGTTATTGTATGAATTAGTCTGATTGTTTTGTTCCTGCTGCCAAGTGTTACTTGTATTTGGGTTTTGTGTTTGAGATTGGCCCTGTTGGTATTGGGTAGGTTGCCTGAAACGGGATGAGCTATCCACGTCCATGGGTTGAACTTGGTCTTGTCTTTGGGGTCCCTATCTCCTTGAAAAGTTAGGATTTTTTTCTTGTTGAACGTTTCTGTCTTATGTCACAGTTCTGTCTCTGTTTTGCTGTTTTTGCTCAAATTTCTGGGCTCTGTCCTCCATACTTCGCGCAAAGTTACTAGCAAAATTGTACCTTTCGTGGTTGGATTCAACCTCTTGGGCCAACGCTAGTGCGGAAGGGAGATCGGTTGGTCTTGCGGAGAATAGAACGTCGCACTGTGGCTCGTTTCCCGAAAACTCGTGGCAAAAATCATTTTTCGAGTTGTTCCGTTTGAGAAAAATGTTTATATTTTTGAACTAAGAAATGGTTGAAGTATTTTATGCAGAATGTATATGTTTTTAAAAAATTTTGTTGTAGGCTGTGGAGCTCGTCAAAGTCAAAAAATGTTTCCAAAAAATGCCAAGTGAGAAATTTTACGCTTTAAAAAAGCAAGTTTGGCGTAGTCTACCTTTGAATTGAGCTTAGTCTTTGTATTAAGCTTATTCATTTATATTAACTGGCCTATCTTTAAAACTAAATGCATATAAAAAAAAAAAAAATTTTAAGGAGAAATATTTTTTTTTTTCTTTTGCATCTTTTTTTGGGGTTGTTTTTGAACTTTCGGTTGACTTTAGAAAAAATGGCCGGGAGTGCCGGAAAATCTTTCTTTTGAATATGATTCTGTACATATTTTTAAAGATATTTAAAAAAAAACCATTGCCACAATTGCCCCCTGCTACATTTATTTTGGTTTTAGTAAAGTAACATACGGTAAATTGCATATCAGCCAGTTGCTCTTACGTAGTAGCATTTGTTACTACAAAATCTACTATTTTGAGACTTAGCCTATTTTAATAATTGTACATTTTAGTGATAGTAAAGATAATTTAATTTAACCCCATCTCTTATCCCCAACTTCGCAGGCGCGAGCTCCACTCTCCCCAAATAATAAAATATTGTTGGAAGTTTAGATTAATTTTCAGAGTTTATTTCGAAGCAATCCTCGATATTTTCGAAGAGGCTCATGACTTCTGCCGAATACATCGCTTTCATTTCGGGTAATGATCTTACATGTCTTAGCGAAGATATTTTTGGATCCGATGAGGCGGAAAGTATCTTGAAAATGTCCTCATTCTGTCGCAGTCGAGAGAACTTGCGTGTGTTGGAGTGCCTGTACTTTTTAAAATCTTTATTTTTTGATTCTTGCGCCTCTTCCGACAATTCTCCAATCGGAAGACATTGATATTCGATAATGTCCTTGCCATGATCCAAAACCTTGTGGACCGTTGGAGTTAGTAGCCTTGTAGGGTATTTCTCTTTAATCAGCTGTGCGGTTCTTCCTGCATATGATCCAAACTTAATGGGGTCTAACTTTTCTCTGCTGTTGAGGGCATTTAGTATAACCTGGACTCGTTTTATAATGTCTACATCTATTCCCGTTATACGAGCCGTACCCTCCGCATTATTAAACAAGTGGGAAAGGCTATAGTCGAGCGCCCGACTCTAGGATGCCCGTTACTTATTTTAATGAATTTTTTAATATTGTTTATTGCATGCTTTTAGGCACTTATATTTTTTAAAAACTTTAATTAGCCATTACCACCTTTCTGTTTGTCCGCTCTTGTTACGATTTAGTAGGATGATAGGTAATAATAGTAGTTAACGATAATTAGTAAAAAAATTATAATATCTTGAAAACTGTGCGTAGGGTGTTTTTTTGCGATTTACAGAGGCGGAAAAAGGCGTGGCAAAAATTTTAAACAAACTTGACCTGCGTGGGGTCTATGGAAGTCTGTGTGCCAAATTTGGTTGCTCTAGCTCTTATAGTCTCTGAGATCTAGGCGCTCACACGGACGGACAGACAGACGCACAGACAGACAGACGGACATGGCTATATCGACTCGGCTGTTGATGCTGATCAAGAATATATATACTTTATAGGGTCGGAGATGCTTCCTTCTCCCTGTTACATACATTGCAACGAATACAATATCCCCTTTTACTTATTTTTATAAGTAACGGGTATAAAAATTTCCTGGCCGTGTTCCCGTCATTTGTGTTCCCATAACCTACTATCGGCAGATCCAATAGCACTCCAAAGTCATTGCGAAACGCAACTTGAATTTTCTTCTTGGCTTCTTTTGGATCGCTACCATGTTGAGGAAGAGTGTATGCCAGCTTCCAAAAATATTTCATAAATCGAATTCTGGCATGCAAAGGAGAAATTCCGTACTCATAATTCTCTTCACAAACTTTCGACTCATCCAAGTTTTGAAATTGTTTTTGGGTTCGATGACATATTGCACAATGTCTTGTTGATTTTGTGCCGGTTATTGTGTTCAAAACTTTTCCATCAATCATTGTTAAGAAGAACTGGTGATGTATAAGGAATAACTTATTTTCAACGAAAACTTGAGTGGGATGCATTTCATAAATTTCTCTTTTAAAGTTGTTTACCGTATTTTTTATAAGCTCAGCAGTTTCCTTAGCATATGTAAACATTACTGTCCTGCAAAAATGAGTTCCCGAAGGCCGAGGGTTTTTCCAATGCTCTTCAGAATCGCATTTTAGCCTGAGTGGTACAATGGACACCATAAACATGTTAGCTTCTGTTACAATCCCATCGCTATGATTGCTTTGCGTTGAAAGTACTTGTTTGTACGTGCTTTGTCCAGAGGAGCCATCGCAATCCCATTTTGTGAGCAATGTCAAATTATGAGGAAGTAAGTTGAGGTCTTCTGCGCTCATTCTTTCAATAATTCGTTGCGCTGTATGATCCATCATATTTTGAAGTTTTACTCTGACCACTACATCAGTGATTTCTTCTAAGGGTGGTACAGTTGCTTTTTTTGCACATGTAATACTGGCGTAGCTTGGCAAGACATCTACGTTTCTTTTTTTCAACGAAGATCGTAATATTGAATATTTTTCTTTCGACAAACCCAAGTCCAGAAATAGTGCCAGAGCCTCTTCATTGATGAATTTGATATTTGTGTGCGAGTCCGGTGGAGTATGAATGCTGTGTTTTTTGCTTTGCAGCCTTGGAGGACTTGCCTCAGATACGGCTTCAACAATAGAGCCTTTCACTCTCTCATGGGATTGATTATATTTTATCTTTAAGACAGTTGAAATATTGGCTTTTGAAATATTCTCAGTAGCTTTTAAAAGCTTCTTTTTCTTTGAATACTGCGAGCACTCATCTAATGGCATTTCCGGCCTCCCTCTCGCTTGATTGGAAGTCGAGGGCTGACATAAGTCAGCTTCTTCAAATATTATTTTACTATTTTCTAGCCAATTACGATTCTTTTCTAAGAATCTATCTCGTGTTCGGTTACTCTGCATCCATCTATCTTGAAAAGAACGATAAAGCCGACTCAGCTGATTTGAATGCTCCACTAGACTAGCACAATTAAGCTTCTCTTGCACAGCTTGTAAAAATGCTTTTATACTATTTTGATCACAAATAATTCAAACAATTCATGATAAGACAGCTCCATAATTTAGTTTTTTTAAGGGTTTTATAAAATAAGAGATCACTGTTTTTACTTGCACTTCTTTAAAAACTAATTAAACGCTTCTGCCAACTCATTCATAAGTTACTAGAACATTTTGAGAATTATAAGCTCTCTGTTTTGTCACAACTATTGGTACTGCAATACTTCTATACTATAGTAAGCTTATGAGCCGGTCAAAGCAATGACTCCAGCAAAAGCCTGTAACTTTTGAACTAGTTGAGATATCGAGTTGAAATTTGAAATATATATTCTCAATACATCAAACAAATTTTTGAAACAAAAATTGAAGTGGGCGTGGCATTGAAAAGGGCGTAAGCTAACTGTCAAATACGCAAAGATACTTCAGCGAGTGCAAACAAAATATTTTTGTCAGCTAAATTTTTTTTTTTAAATTAAAAATTTATAAAAACTTAAAAAAAAATACAAAAATAAAATTACATTTTTATTTTTTTTTTAAATTTTTTATAAAATTTTTAAAAGTAAAATTACCAAAAATTGTGTTTGACAGTTAGCTTACGCCCTTTTCAATGCCACGCCCACTTCAATTTTTGTTTCAAAAATTTGTTTGATGTATTGATGTATTGATGTATTGTTCAAAAGTTACAGGTTTTTGCCACGAGTTTTCGGAAAACGAGCCACAGTGCGTCGCTTAATGACTTTCTATCGTAGGTCATAATAGTCGTGTTGGTGCGGAGAGTTAGTTTCTTCTCTACCTCATCATAGTATTGTAGCAGGGAAAGATATCCCTGACGACGTGTTGACGTTTTTTGTTCGATTAAATAGATGGGTGGTTTGTCTGCGTACGTAAAGTCCAGTCGGTCAATTATTGCCTTGAAGTTCAGTGGAGTATCGAAAGAAGAGAGAATCGTGTCCGCTGGTCCTTAAATTTTATTTCTTAATTTTATTTCTTATGATGAATGTTTGGAGCTATCGACGAAATTCTCGAATACCTTGTAAGCAGTATGAGCCGCTTTTCTCCATGAGACGTATGTCTCATGTTTGCCCTCGAAGTCTGGAAGAGTCTTTACTACATCGAGGTTTTCGTGGTAGATGACCGATAATTGTGGTATCCTTATGCGTTTCTATTTCAGGGGTGTTAATATTAATTTTTCTAAAATGTTCTTTAATCTCCTGAAATTTGTTCTCAAATTTTTTTTCTTGCTGGGCCAGTGCACTTGAAACTGCGCCCTCAATTATGGCTTTAAGTTGCTCTGGAGTTAATGTCATTTTATTATTTTGACACTGTTCTTCATGAATATCAGAACCTTTTAGTTTCTTAAATTTCTCGTTTAACTCGTCTAATTCCCTATCACTCATAAAGAACTCTTCAAAAAGTGGAATAATAATTTTAAAAAAAATTTTTTTAATTTGAAAGTCTTTAATTAGAAAAGCAAAATTTTAATTGAAAAGCAAAGAACACTCCACTCACATGCTTGTCTTAGTATCAGAGCTCGCAAATAACAGTTGACCGTTTTTCCCATTGCGATCTACTCACGAAAATAACCGCAAAAAACATGCACGCTTCCTCTCTCTCTGAGAAGAAAAATTCGATTCTCTCACTTCTTTTTTCGGTCGAGAAGGCTGAGTTAAACTATTCTAATAACTCTCTTTCAATAACTATTTGTAGAGAGTGATCCGATTGAGCGCTCACATATTGACAGTCAGCAGAGGAGAGAAAAAATGAATTACTCGGCGCAAGCGGTCGTTTTGATTTCTTTTCTAAAAATCATTTTAATAATTTGTAAAAAAATAATTTCTCAATACTTTAATTATGTGCACATATTTTTATTTATTTATTCTGAATTTAACCTAACAACTAAAAATGAATTCAAATGCTCTGCACTTATTGAACTACGTTTTTCACTTAAAATGAAATGAAGAGCTGAAAATGCCCCTTCTACGGACACTTGAGTGGCCGGTGTAGCCAGCACAACCTGTGCGAGTGCACTCAGCTGTGGCGACTGCAGCTGTAGTTCATTAATGAACTCTAAAATATTTTTATTTAATGCTAAACGACCATACATTTGGGTAAAGTTTTCTATGTCAGCATAAATTTTGACGAGTTTTTCAGAAACAGGCTCCTCTTTGGTTTCAGCTAGAGTCTGCACGTCATCCAAGAACGCGGAAAACAGAGTGTTTTCTTCGTTGGCAGATATTGTACTGTCGGATGAAGGCTCGTTCTTCTCATCAGGGATGTCAATTTCGCTACATGACACATTTTGAATTCCGGCATGCGCCTGAAGGATAAAAAAAATTTAAAATGTTATATATTTTGCAAATTAAGTTTAATACAAGTATAATTTTTGGGCAAGAATAATATAGTTTTTTAAAACACATTACTAAAAACTACAAACAATTAGCAAAAATACAACAGGACCTGAACTTCAAACACACATAGACTTACTTGTTTCAGCTCAAATAAACGAGAAGTAATTTTCTTTAAATTTTGTTTTGCCATCCATTTTTGTTGGTCAGTTAATATGCAATTCACAATGGGGGTCCATATAAATTGCAGCTAACAATGCATCATTTTCAAGTATCTTGCTTTCTCGAATTTTTATTTGAGACAATAACTTCTTTTTGATGTAATTTTGACCTTTCTCGCATTTTAATTTAAGTTCCATCCATATTATAAATAATTCACTGTAAACTAGGTGCTTCTCCTGCAGCTTTAAGGTCGCCTCATATGAATCCTTGAATGCGTCAATATACGTCTCCATCCAATCCCAATCAACGTCAATATTAACATTAGATTGCTCAGCAAGGAACTCTTTTAAATCAAATAATTTTCCACCATTAAATATGTGGAATTCCATCTAGTGAGAACATCGAGCGATGGTATGCTTTTTTTTTCTCGATTAAAAATCATCTGCGCAATGTCAATATTTTAAAAATAAAGAATAAAGGAAAATTTCACTTACCTATAGGTTTCTGTACGCAATAATTTACACAATTTATCTCGCTTAGCTTGTTGACTTCATAAACACACAACTGAAGCGTGTGAGCAGCACATATTACTAGGTGAATATTTGCCAATTGCAAAGAGTCTAGCTTTTTCATTAAATTGTATTCGTTTTTGTCATCGTCGAAAAGTGACTCTTCTGTAGCATTATTTAGAATTTGAGTGGCCTTTATCACATTTTTGCCATTATCAGATGTAATGATGTGTTTTAAAGTTTAAATATTTTACACCAAAAATATTAAATAATGACTGTAATAAAATGTTTTCCTAAAGATTTGATCAAGCGCTATGTCGTAATCGTGTAGGATCTCCATTACTTTTTCCTTAATATACGTTCCAGTGTGTGAATGACGGAGCTGTATCATGCGAAGGCGACTAGCATATATACACAGGAAGAATGGAAAATTTGCTATGACTGTCCGATCGAGTCGAGTTATGTACCGATCGAAAGGTATAAACTTAACTTAAAAATGTGCATACTAAGACTTTCGGAAACTCACCTTGTTCGTGAGATAAACAGGTGTTAGTGGGAGGGTAAAAATTTAAATTATTGGAGCTAATGGGGCAGTTGGAGCCTTTTTGATTTTTATTTTAATTTTTTACTATTCTTATTAAAAATACGCGTCAAATGACACCTCGATCATTGAAGTCGGACAACTGGTTCGAAAGATAATAAATTTTGAAATTTTTAGAGGCATAGGAACGATCAGTCGAAAACCAAGTCTTAGTATGAACAACTTTTTTGTTGGTTGAGATAAGAGATAAGTTCTTATTTTGGGGAACTTAGGGACTTTTAGACAGCTCACGATGACTCGTTGGTCCCCAAATTAATATTTGGAAAATGACCCCTGAATGGACACCTTAGCAGTTTGAGTACAAATTATGAACTGAATTTTGTTTCTTAAAATCTTAGCCTTAGGTAACTAACATGAAAATCTTAATGTCTAACTCCTTCCAGTCATTGGAAGGACCCCCAGATAGCTGGGTTCGTATGTGCTGAACACACAAGCCTATCTTTCCTTTCCAGCCGTTTTCATGCGTCTAAAAATGGTTTTATGATTATGCACTACAAGTGTATTTTGTGTTAGATTTTTGTGTGTGTTTTTTACATTTGTTCGCGTTGGTCAAATTTCAGCAAATTCTAGCGGGGTAAAATATTAATGTTTTGTATGCTTACGTACGTATTACCGATTCATTTATATGCAATATTATATTTTATGGAGACTGGCACAGGGTATTTGGCAGTCGAGCAAACTCGACTGTAGCCCCGCCCACTTGTTTTAGATTTCAAGATATTGTAATTTTTAAAACTTCGCATTTTTTCACTAATGAAACATGATTTTTTACCGGTGGGTTTGAAAGATATTAACTGTTAACTGAATATATACGTTTTACTTACAATTCGAAAAGGCCAGCAGCAACAAAGTGTCGTAGCAACAACAAAAGTCGTTCGGCAAAAGCCGAACGCTCTTTTCAGTAAAACCTCAGAGCGCAAAGCGCAGCTGAGAGAAAGCGCACACGAAAAATGTTCAGTCTTGGATAGGCACCCGAACGATGAACGCGTTGTGACACAGATTTTTGTGTTGTTAGGCCAGCGGGCATTATGACACTTTCAAAAGTAACATATCGCCCGCAGCGCTTTATACAAAAATGTGTGTCATAATGCCCGGGGGCGTTATGACACTGGGCGTTGTGACTCGCACCCACTTAGGCCTGGTTAGGCCCATTGTGATCCCGCGACTGTTGGTTTAGAAGGGAGTCCGGTTTGAAAACTGGATGAAGAGAGCAATCTTGCGCGGTGATACGGCGGCTAGGTTACTAAGGCTGTCTAGGAAGGGTTTGCCTAGAGTGCGGAGTCTTCTGTTGCTCAGAGCCGGGCATCAGCAGAAGAAGCGTTCCGGAGATTCATCATCTTCCTCATCTCTGCAGCTCCTGCAGAAGTCATTGTAAGGGGAGTTTAGTCTATGGGCACGAGTGCCTATTATCCAGTGACCGGTCATGGAGCGGATAACTAGGAAGCACTCTCTTCCGCTAAGATTGCACAACGCATCGGTTCGGGCCTTGTCAAAGTGGGGCCAAGTTTGTCGGGTCACGCGACCCGCTAAGCTGTTTTGACAACGATGGGTGCTTTTGAGGTTAGATTAAGTATGGAGCATAAGTTTACATGTCGCTAAGGGCATACTTGTGCCCTCTTTGTCTGGAAGGAGGAAATCAGTCGTGCCTGAGTTATCCTCATGTTCAGGTACCCATATTAGACAAATATCAAAATGCTCAGCCATCTCGTGTAGAGATTTGCGGTATTTCGAGACTGAGATTGATTTTGTCGTAGTCGCCGCTATAAACTTAATAGCCGCTTGACTATCACTATATATGCTTATGGTGCTTGAGGTGGCATTCGAATTTTTGGAAAGGTAAGAGCTTCGTTGATTGCTAGGATTTCGGCCTGGAAAACACTGCGATGATCAGGTAGCCTGAAGGAGTAATGTATTCCAAGCTGCTGAGAGAAGACGCCGCCTCCTACCTGATTGTTCAGCTTAGAACCGTCAGTATAGATGGGTTTACCCCTAGGCCGCATTTATCGGCCCAGGTGGCCAACCTTTTTAATTTGACCGTCATAAGATCACATAAAGTCAGGGGATATTTTCCAGAGAAAATGACAGCAACGTCATCCGTGTAGGCCACTATCTGGCAGTCACCTCCTTCCATGTCGCAAAGCAGTTGATTTACCACTATGTTCCATAGTAGAGGAGAGAGCACTCCCCCTTGGGGGGTTCTTTTACTAACGTACTTGGTGAGAGATGAAGAGCCAAGTGTGTATGTCACAGCCCTGCTTGTCAGCAACTGGTTGATGAATCCCACTAGCCGGCCCTCTATCCCTAAATTAATAAATATTTTTAAAATTTCGTTGGAATTTTATATAAAAATTTTTAATTTTTTAGAATTTATCATACCATCGATAGCTTGAACAATAATATCACTGACTATCGATGGTGCAAGCAATTGATAATTATCTACCTCTAGTCTTGCTTCGATTCGTTCATATTCAAGTGAACGGATTGTTTAGGAATAACTGAACGATAACCAAGGCGGGCGTTTTATTTTACTTTGACAATTTCATTATAAACAAGGGCATATAAAACCAAAGATTCATTCAAATCATTCAAGCTCGCTCGACCGAAGTGTTTTCTAGCAGTTTTATTATTATTATGACTGCAATTATAATTATTTATAAAAAGTATCCTCAGGACGGCTTAGCTCCCCTTGAAGTGTCAGCTTCTTGTTTTTCCTTCCTTGGCTGCTTTTTGTTTGTTCCATTGGAAATGTCGCCGGCTGAATCAGTATTTTGAACTGTTCTTCTTAGGGATTTGCCGAGATGTATCTTGAAGGTTTTGACATTGAGACAAGTTCGATGAAGCTGGCGAAATGAAGTCAATCTTTTGTAGAGTCTGCAAGGATGCTTTGTCGATCAACCCACTCGGTTGCATTGTGATACGAGCACATGCCAATCAGATTGTGCTCCACTGCCATCGAACTCCGTCTGTGAAGCACGTCAGTGTCGTGTTCAGAATCACAGCCTTCAAGTTCGGTGGTGATAACGTTGTAAATGTCCCTGAATCCAGGCACTAAAACATATTATTGCAGTGTCATCTGCATAAGTGGCCAAAATATCATCGTTCTCAGAAAGTGGACATGTCACTCCTGAAGACGTTGTATAACGTTGGACTTAGGACACTACCCTGAAGAATGCCTGCTCTTTCACCTGGACTGCAAAGAAACTTTCAACGGGAAAAATCGAAAGTAAAAAGTATTTAGAAAAAACTAATTAGCAATTGTTCAAAGTCAAAAACAATAACAAACCAATAAAACACACAAACTAACAAGTTATTATTTATTAATTAAGTTTCCACACCATTGACCTTTTTAACCTTAATTCGGGCACCGTCACTTAAAAGATTGATCGTGATTCTGAATCATTTTGGATAATATCAGTGTATTCTTAAAGACCGACAGTCAGAAGTTGTGAATACATCTTCAAGAATGTGCTTGGTAATTTTATTTGACTCGCGCTTGTGATCTTCGACATCTTCATCGCCAAGTCGTCAAACTGAATTTTGGTTTTGCTGTGCTAACCATTTTTGTTGGACAGTTTATAGACAACTCATGCGTAAACCCATGTAAATCGCAGCTAACAATGCTTCATTTTCGAGCAATTCGAATTCTTGTCTGTGCCAATACTTCAATTCAAGCACCATTCAATGAAGAATTCGATATAGACCTAACCTCTTCTTCTGCAACTAAAAAGTCACCTCCTACTTGTCTTAGTGTTGGGATTATATCGATAATCACCCTCATGGTACGCTTGTGTTTCTGCAATTTAATAAATATATAGGTGTTTATAAATGAAACTCCAGAAGTGTCACTGTTTAATTAGATATAGATTTATTTTCACCGAACATTCAATTGAATTAGGTCGATCGCGATGCGCTGCGATTGCATTGGCTGCAAAAATATGACTGACTATACGTTCTTGTAAAAATACACGAGTAGCCAGAATTAAATGGTAAACAAGTTACAGTACTGACCTAGACAATGCATTTGAGCAAAGCTTCTACGCATACATACAAAGGTAAGCTGAGCTTTGTATGTGTGCGCGTTTGAATATAATACAAGATTAGATAACGCATTGAAACTGCGTGTAATGACCAAAGATAAACAAAATAGATATACAGGGTCTCTGGTTCCCAAACAATAGGTATATTTTTAGATCGATATTTGAATACACTATATAGGGCAAGTATCGCCAAAGGTTTTCAGGTTGTCAGAAGAGTCGCACCCAATGCCTTATTCATATTTGGAATGCCTGTTATGGCTTGACCCCCTTTATCACATGTTACCTAATTCTCGTAATACTTACTTATTGATTTGTTTCTTTTCTTATAGGCAATTTACACTGAGACCGGTAAGCCAAAAGCCTTAGCTTACGGCGAAAGTCGTTTACACTGGTAGGCCGGTAACAAAAACCGATATTTTAACATCGAAATGTCAAACTGTGCAATTAATACACATTGTAAATAAAGGCGAAAAAATAAAAAAAAAAAAACAAAATATGGATCCAAAAGTAATTGCCGCAGTTACAATTATGTTTATGCGAGTAAGCCAAGGCATAAACCACGCATTGGCGGCTTGCGAGGGATTTAAGGTGATGATTAATTCGTTAAATCTTGCATAAGAGCAGACGTCGAAATCAGTTTTGGCGCACGTAAGTAAAAAGTGCATTTGTAGACAAGAACGTAAATTTTTCACACTTTTTATAGGAACGTAACGGCGTATTCTGGGAGAGAGACGTGCCCAACATGTCTAATGTTGTATTTAAATCAGTTTTTAGGATGGAGCGCGCCGCTTTTGATATGTTGATACAAGCACTTGCAGAAATTGCCAAGAAGGACACCAACTTTAGGAATTACATTCCATTGAATAAGCGAGTTGCAATCGCTGTATTTGCAATGGGTTCTGCCGCTGAATATTTTGCGATTGGCTGGATGTTTGGAGTTTCAACGCCCAGTGTTTGCGTTATAGTAAAGGACTTTTGCCGCCTGGTGAGGAAGAATTTGGCACACATTTATTTGGGACCAAATTTTCTAACGCAGGCAAGAGTGGAAGAGAGCGTTTGAGGGTTTGAGGAACTTAATTTTCCACAGTGCCTTGGAGCTATTGGTAAGTATAAAATCTTATAAAAAAAAACTTAGGGGTAAAAGCTAGGACGAAAAAAAATCAAAAAATTGTAATGGGGAAAAAAAATAAGAAAAAAAAAAATTTAAAAAAAAAAGGCCGGAGAAGCGCAAAAGTCTCAAAAAAAAAAGATGGGGGGGGGGGGATGAAAAATTTTTTTAAATATATTTTGATATGGGAAAAGGGGGGATGGGGGGGTTAGGTGGGAGAAGGAGAGGGGTGTTTAAAAGAAGAAAAGGAAAAAGAAATGGGATTTGTAATTATATGTGTGGGTGTGACAGCAAAAAAGGGCAAAAGGAGAAAGGAAAGGCAAGGGGAAAAGCAAGCAGGAAGGGGGGGGGGGGGCGGGGGGGGGAAAGAAAAGTAAAAGAGAGAATATATAAAGAAAACAAAAAAATAAAGAAAAATTAAAAAAAAAAGCAAAAAACGCGAAATAAAGAAAAAATAAAGCAAATGAGAGGGGAGCGGAAAAAAAAAAAATGGGTAAAAATATGGTTTGGGTGGGGGGAAGGAGGAAGGGGGGGAAGAGAAAGTAAGGGGGTGGGGGGGGGGGGTGGTGTATGTGTGGGGGGCGGGGGGAAGAGGAGTGGGGGGGAGAGGGCACTTAAAAATAGAATAGGAGAAAAAAAAAAAAAAAAAAAAAAAAAAAAAATATGTGTTTGAGGGGGAAAAGGGAAAAAATTTATGTGGGGGGGTGGGGGGTTGGGGGTTAGGAAAAAAAAAAAAATAAAGCCGCCCATTTTTACGGGGGGGAAGTTTTTTAGTGTGGTTTGGGTGGGTTTTTATGGGGGGATAACGTATTTCACATTTTGCATTAAAACAAAATGCACTTAAATATCAGATGGCTGCCACATTAAAATTCAGCCGAAGGCGTCCGAAACGACGGACTACCACAATTACAAGGGCTGGAACTCAACAGTGCTTCTTGCCCTTGTGGATCATAAGTATGTCATAAGTATAACATAAATTGATACTGTTTGTTTAAAGGTATTGTCGTTCCAGATATCGATTCATGTATATTAATGTTGGCAGTCCAGGCCGCTGCAATGATTCTGGCATTTATGAGAAGTCTCTTCTTAAGGCGTTAATTGAGTCGAGCGATCTTCTCGATGCCAATGCCAGAGACTTTGGAGGCACGATGGTTCCTGTGATGCTGATAGGGAAATCGGCATTTAAACTTTCAGCTACTTTAATAAAGCCATACCCTTTCAGCGTAGCCGCGAACAAGGAAGTAAAGGTGTTCAACTACCGCATCGCAAAGGCCAGACGCGTTGTTGAAAATGCTTTTGGCCATTTAAAAGGAAGATTTCGGCGACTTGGTAAAGGCCTGAACAACCGAATTGAGAGTTCGAACTCAATCATCAAGTGCTGTTGTGTTCTGCACAATTTGTTAATGGAACACAAGAGCACTGTTGAAGAACTCTGGCACGAGCATGCGGGTATTGACGAACTCGATTTCGAGTTCGAGGTTGTGTGGGCTAACCAAAAATCCAGAGCCGAAGGGGTAATTTTCTTATCCCTGCGGCAATACTGAAACAAAATGAAAAAAATATTTTACTAAAAAGAGGCCATTTTTTGATGAATTTAGCCGAAAGAATTTGTAGGCGGTCTCTTCAACTTTTTTTTTATTAAATTTTGAAATTTGAAAAATTATTTGGGTTTTTTGTGTGGGGGTTGTTTGATTTGGTTTTGATTTTTGATGGGAAATTGGGGAATGGAAAGGGGGGGGAGGTGGGGGGGGTTTGGAAAAGAGGAGTGCAGGAAATTTGCAATTTTATAAGTTGGGACTGTTTACGGTTTAAGGCAGAGACGCTGGATTTGCAAGACGAGTTCGGATGGAGCCGTCAATCAATAGTTGATTGGAAGAGTTACTTACGTGAAGTATACATTGACTGGAGTGAAAACTAGTCGACGGTGCTACAGTCGAGCATACTCGACTGTCGGAGACCCCGTACTTACTATGCAAAAGCAAACCCTGCTAAAAATAATATAAGTCGCTACAAGTATTTAATATATTTTAACCAAAAATAAAACAAAATAATACAAATATCGAATTGATGTAAACATACAACATTTATAAAAATGTAATTAAAATTTTCATTAATCATAAATCAAAAAAAAACATCTGTCCAAAGTGAGATTCGAGCCGCGGACCAATGTTCTAAAAAGTCTGCTAATAAGAAATAATTTTTAAAAAATTTGTTTATGATGAGAGTTAAACACGCGACTCCCGATCATTGCAAAATTGACGGGAATTTAGCACCATAGGCCACCAAAGCCCATGGGCAGACGTGGCCAAAGTACAAATATGTTAAGACTTCGGCGACTTTATATTTCGCAGTTAGGAACTCTGCCAACACCCTTTTAAAATTGAATAGCATTTAAAAAAACGTATACCGATCATATACTAACAAATTAATTGAATATAAAATATATTAAAAAAAAAAATTTGTCTGTCCTAGAGTTCGAACCCGAGACCCGAACTCAGAGTTCCGACGCTCTGCACATCGCGCCACTGCCTGCCTTGATAAGCGATGGTCTTACGATAGATTTCATTCTTACTAGAGTGTAAGCCAGATGCAATTGTTATCTAGTTGTGATTGTTGTTGTTGTTATTGTTGCTGATAATGCAAGGCAAATAAAGGCGAATTTAGTTGCTTGATATCTTGGCTGTTTATTATCCGATCGCAATGAAATTTTCAGCAAATGTGGATAATAATGTTATCTTCGTCTATGCCTTATTAGGATCTATCTTTAAAATTGTCGTTATAATAAAGATATATCTAATTTGTGGGCGTTTAAGGGGGCGTGGCCAAAATCTAAAACAAACTCGATCTGCGTGCAATAAAGACGAACCTAAATACCAAGTTTGGTATCTCTAGCTCTTATAGTCTCTGAGATCTAGGCGTCAATACAGACGGACAGACGGACATGGCTATATCGACTCGGCTGTTGATGCTGATCAAGAATATATATACTTTATGGGATCGGCCACGCCTGCCTCTGCTTGTTACGCACATTTTTTTGTGACAAAGTTAATAGACCACTGTACTTTTTTAAAGTACGTGGTCTAAAAAGTTGAAGAGACCGCCTAAAAATTCTTTCGCCTAAATTCATCAAAAAATAGCCTCTTTTTAATAAAATATTTTTTTCATTTTGTTTCAGTATTGCTGCAGGGATAAGAAAATTACCCATATCTAAACTAAAATAGACAGTCCGCTTAAAATAACTGCATTTAAATTTTGTTAATATCTTTAATAGTTTGGGAGTTATTCGATCTTAAAGTTTGAACCTACCCTTGCACGAAATAAGCCTTGAGCCTCTGTAACTCGCGTAGATCTATGCAAAATCGCAGCTAACAATGCTTAATTTTCGAGCAACTGACATTCTCGAATTCTTATCTGCGTCAATAGTTTTTATACCCTGTGCCTATTGAAAATGGTCAAAAGGGTATATTACATTTGTGTGATGTATGTAACAGGCATCTCCGACACTATAAAGTATATATATTCTTGATCAGCATCAACAGCCGAGTTGATTGAGCCATGTCCGTCTGTCCGTCCGTCTGTTTGAACGCGTCGATCTCAGAGACTATAATAACTAGAGACTTAAAATTTGGTATGTAGGTAGCTGGATACCGGGCGCAGATCAAGTTTATTTTTAAATTTATCTTTTTAACTTTATTGTTGTTTGAGATATCTCAACCAAACTGACAGAATATGCAAACGGGATGGTCCTAGGCATCCTGACTAAATTTGATTGAAATCAGAAAACGATCAGTAGAAAATCATGTTTTAGTATGACAAACTAGTTCACTGTTTGAGATATCTGAGCCAATCTGACATAATATGCATACGAGCACTATGTCGGAAGCAAATTCGAGCGGCGTTAAATATTTACCTATGCTTTATTTGCTTAAATATATATTACTAATTCTTTTATAACCAATATTATATTTTATGGAGACTGGCACAGGGTATCCAATAGTCGAACAAACTCGACTGTAGCCGCGCCCCTTTTGTTTTTTAATGTAATTGTGGCTCTTTTCACACTTTTTAAACTCAGGGCATCCATGCCAGTGAGCAGTGTGTAAGTCAGTTTGCCTTGGACTATATGCACATAGCTTGCCTTGGGATTATGAAATTCTTATTAGTTGCATTAATAAGAGTAAGAGGTCATAGATTTTCTTTGAATCGGCCATCTATAACACAAAACTAATTTCCTTTCGTAATTATATTATTAACTTAATTTAACTTTTTTCTTTTCAGTTTATATCTTAAAGTTTACATTAATTTATTTTATTATTTTGTAATTTTTAATTTAATTTTAATTTTTAATTTTAATAATTACTTTACTTCTGCAGACTGCTTTTAGTCGTGCTAAATAAATAAATAAATAAATATATGCCTAGAGAATTTAATAGAAAACCAAGATCTCTTGATGAGCTTGAAAGATATAAAGCGACTGAGTTCCGAACATTTATTTTATATACAGGACCCAATGTGTTTAAAAACATTCTAGACTCCGACCGATATAATCACTTTTTATTGTTCAGCTTAGGCATGAGACTTCTTCTCCATAATGAATATTGCATCACTAAAAACCAACTCGCTTCCAGTTTGCTAAATAATTTTGTAGAACAAGTTCCATCATTATATTCATTTTCTATGCTAACTTTTAATTTTCATTGCTTAACGCACTTAAGCAAACAATCAATTCAATTCGGCTCTTTGGAGTCTATAAGCTCTTTTCCATTTGAAAATTTTCTAGGTCAGCTAAAAAAAATGGTAAAAAAATCTGGGTCTGTCATAGAACAGTTATATAATCGAATTGTAGAGCGAAGTATTTTAAAAGTTGTACCTAATGAGAGAACTTTGAATTTGAGGAATGCCACAAATAAAATTGTCTATAATGGTTTATTTTTTGATTTGAAAGAATCCAATAGCTTCTACTTCATTAGAAATAACAATATTTACAACATTTTTCATACATGTGCCATTAAAAACAATAGTTTATACAGCCGATTAATTGTCAATCTAGAGCTTTTTTTCCTTTTCCCAGTAGATTCTACTTTTGTCGGAATATTTTCTTCAAAAAATATTGATTTAGAATCTACTATTTTGCAGCATTAAATAGAAAGTATTTCAAAAATAATAATTCATATATTTGATACTAATATGCATATATATTTTCCATTGGTTTATTAATTTAAGAACAGACATGGATAACGCAATCACCTACACCCAACTTTTTAATATGGACTCCGAAAACGTAGAGAATATTCAAATCCTCACTCCCCACTCTACCGGACAATCTGGTAATATATATTTATTATTCGATTAATTCTGTTTTTAATTAATGTTTTTACTTATCGTTTTTTATATCTTAGCCAAACTGGACGCTAAACTTTCAGCCATCCTGGAAAAAATGGAAGAACTTGTTAATAAAGTGGATAAAACCAAAGTTTGTGGCGAGATGACAAGGGCGAGGGCCTATCTGCCTCTACAGCCTTTTGAGCAATTGGAAGGGTTTCTTCAATTTGAGCAAACTCTTCAGGATGAAGGTGTTTTGAAGAATATTGTACGTATTCCAATATTAATCTTCACTGTTTGTTTTAATTGATAATATTGTGACTTTTTGAACAGATAGTGGATCTCGTAAAGGTGTCCTGCGAAAAGTTCGTTTGCTCCTCCTGGCGTCTACTGTTAACGGACGAGGTAGCCCGACAATGCTCCTGGCGTGGCACAGATACCAAGAAGTGCGTTAGAGGCTTTCGGATTACTCTAGCAATTCGCAATATGTATATACATATGTAATTACATTTTTAAAAGTAATCAACAACACATTTTAATATTTTCAGAAATTTTTCCAATATGCTCAAGATAGGCTCTCCAAAGCCCAGAAGTTAGTAGCTTTAAAAAAGAAGAAGCTAGATACTTCGATAGATTTAGAGGATGAACCATAATTTCGTTCAATTCACTTAATTATCATTTTTATTTGAAATGTTTATTTTAATTTTTTATAGCTATTAGATATAGTAAATAATAATAATATTGTTGAATAAAATTCCAAGTTAAAATTATATTTTTTTAATAGTTTTTAATTTATTGGGAATAAATGTTATCGAAAAAGGCTCGCAGTCGAATTCTAAAGTGAGTCGTAATGCTCAGTTTAGACGAGCACTTTTTCACCGACACTTTTTGTAAAAAGGCTGTCCGTGTCGGGTAACCACGCAAAATTTGAAAGCGTCGGTGAAAACCCGACGCTCACCGATGGAAATAGAACACGTTCTATTCCATCGATGATCGATGGTGAGCGATACGGACACGAAAAAATCGCTTTTTGACAAAAAGTGTCGGTGAAAAAGTGCTCGTCTAATCCGGCCTTAAATGATATCGAAAAAGGCTCGTAATCGATTTCTAAAGTGAGTCGTAAATGATATCGAAAAAGTCTCGAAATCGATTCCTAAATTGAGTCGTAAAAGATATCGAAAAAGGCTCGCAAACACTCAAACTCGAATCTTCTGCGAGCTATCGAGAACGAAACTTTCTCTGCCACAAACTGAGCGACGGGTGATTACTTTGCGGATCGTTTGCGAGTGCTTTGTCGATAGTTTTGCATATGTTTGATGTTTCGCATAAGTACGAGGTCGGGCTGATAAGTAATCGGCCTTACCAAAAAAAAAACATCTTAAGCAACCCATAAATATTTTATTCGATTAGTGTTTTCTATCGGCTGATTGCTGAAAAAGTTTTAGGCGTTTTTCTCAACACTGGTAATTTTGGCGGGAGTTTTAGCATGGTCACTTTTGCATTGTCCCCAAAATGAGTAAAATAGAATATCGAGCTGTCATTAGATTTCTGTTTTTAAAAAAGAAATCCAACGATGAAATAAAAAATGAGTTAATCGAAGTTTATGGGGAATCAGCTCCATCGATTTCGACCATTAAATATTGGACTGCTGAGTATAGGCGCGGGCGGACAAGCATTTTTGACGAGGAGCGTCCGGGATGTCCCAGAGAGGTGACAACCCCAGAAATGGTAGATAAAGTTCACGGAATGATATTGGATGATCGCCGAATAAAGCTGAGAGAGATTGCTAAGGCCCTAAACATTTCTCGTGAACGTGTTGGAAACGTCTTACACGAATATTTAAATATGAGTAAGCTTTCGTCAAGGTGGGTGCCGCGATTGCTCACAGCGGAACACAAACGCAACCGCTTGGTCATTGCGAAGGAGAGTTTGGCATTGTTAAACGCAAATAAGAATGAATTTTTGCGTCGTTTTGTGACTGTCGACGAAACTTGGATACATCACCATACACCAGAAAGCAAGGAACAGTCAAAGCAGTGGATTTCAACCGGAGAAACGGCGCCGAAAAAGGCAAAGATTGGTTTGTCGGCCAACAAGGTAATGGCAACGGTTTTCTGGGATGCCCGAGGCGTAATTCATGTGGATTATCTAGAAAAAGGCAGAACAATTAATGGAGAATACTATTCTAACCTTTTGGGACAGTTCGATTCAGAACTAAAGAAAAAAAGGCCGCACATGGCGAAGAAAAAAGTTCTGTTTCACCAGGACAACGCTCCGGCTCACAAGAGCGTTGTTGCCATGATGAAATTGTGTGAACTACACTATGAAATTCTTCCACATCCCCTCTATTCTCCAGATTTAGCACCATGTGACTATTATCTATTTCCAAACTTAAAGAAATGGCTTGGTGGAAAGAAATTTCAGTCGAATGAACAGGTGATCTGTGAAACAAACGCCTATTTTGAGGACCTGGACCAGTCATATTTTATGGAAGGTATACAAAAATTGGAGGACCGTTGGACTAAGTGCATACGTCTAAAAGGAGATTATGTTGAAAAATAAAAAAGAAAAATAAAAAAAAAAACCGTGTTTTCTTTGGTAGGCCGACTATTTATCAGCCCACCCTCGTATCGTTAGCGATATTTTTTACGAGCTTTTTGTTCAGTGGGTTGATACTGTTTGTTTATAGGCTAATTACACTGAGCACATCTACGGGGAACGCATGGGAATGATGGTAGATGTGGAACACCGATTCACATAGCCAACATCTAACATCTAACATCAATTTGTCACTTCACGTCGAAAGCTTGTAAACAAAATTGTAAAACTTTACTCTTCAATTTAACATGAATGTTGATGAAAAATTGGCAGCGTTTGCGGTTGCTCTCGAGAGCATTTCCCTCCGCAGACAGGAATTGACGGACAGATTAGCACGCAACAATAATTTAGTGAATCGTTTAATGGTGGCATTGGAGACAGAGCTCAGCGTTGAAGACGACGATGTCGACTTGTTGGAGGTGTCGAATCTTGGTATTCCACGGAGTGTTTGGATGCATGTAAGCTTAAATATTTTATAAAAAAACCTCTTTTACGAGGTGAAAGTCTAGTGACGAAAACAGTTTTATGCCCCAAAATTTCTGATATCCAATTTTGTGACGAATAAAATTAAGTTTTACATATAAATTATTTTAAAAAAAATTTTGCATTCGGCACATTGCGCTAAAATGTCTTAATTCTTTATATCAAATAACACTCACTGTTTTGCGCAGTGCCGAATGCAAAATTTTTTTAAAATAATTTATATGTAAAACTTAATTTTATTCGTCACAAAATTGGATATCAGAAATTTTGGGGCATAAAACTGTTTTCGTCACTAGACTTTCACCTCGTAAAGAGGTTTTTTTTATAAGATATCAGTAATTTTTCGCAATAAATTTTTACAAGCTAGAACGAACTGTCTGACAACACTGGTTCCCTTTACAAACACACATGCTGCTATGACACTTTGCTGCTGCTGTCCTATTCCAATTCTAAGTAAAATGTATACATTCAGTTAAGAAGTAATATCGACTAATATTCGACTAAATCATGAATAGTAACCCTAAATATATACCGATATTACTCTAATCGCAATTATAATATGGTTTTTCTGCCGCAAAAAGAATTCACCACTTGCAAGCAGTTTATTTCCGCAATGCGCTGCAAGCAGTGTACATACTGCATATGTACATGCAGAAGTGTAAAGGTAAAAGGTATATTCAGTTGATAGGTAATATCTTGCCCAAACGAATTTTGAGAGATATGTTTTATATGTCAAAAAACGCGGAATTGAATTGTCTACAACATATAATATATTAAAAAGTGATTTAAAGCACAGATTTTTCATAAATCGAAAAATAGTGTAAAAAAAATCCTTATTTCACCTGTGCTTTTTACCTGTGTTCTTCAGCAAAAAAACTTATAGCTATGTTAAAGCCCTTCAAAATACCTTTCCAACGATATATAAACCACATCTGTAGCTTCTATAGTTTGGATGCTAAAGGGGTATTAATTTTAGCGGTTTTTAGCGATTTCCCGCTATACTAGCGTTTTTTCGAAAAAGTCGTAGAACAAACGTTTCTAGATTTTTGATCGGGAACAAGTCCTCATTCAAACTTTTAAGCTAAATCAACGATTTGATCCAAACAAACAAACAGACAGACTGACTTTTCATCTCGTTTTGAGAAGGGCACCAAAAATTTCAAAATTAATTATCTTTTTAACCAGTGGTCGGATTTTATGATCGAGGTGTCATTCGACGCGTATTTTTGATAAGAACAGTAAAAAATTAAAATAAATTTCAAAAAGGCTCCAATGGCTCCAGTTGCTCCAATAACTTAAATTTTTCCTCCACTAACACCTGTGTATCTCACGAACCAGGTGAGTTTCAAAAGTCTTAGTATGCACATTTGTAAGTTTAATTGATACCTTTCGATCGGTATATAACTCGACCTGATCGGACAGTCATAGCAAATTTTCCATTCTTCCTGTGTATATATGCTATGTCGCCTTCGCACCCTTCGTGCTGCTTTCGTCACTAGCGCGGACTGCTGTCCGCAGTGATTTTATAGCGAACAAATGCAAACTAATTCAACAGATTTTTCTTTTTTTTTCCAAAATTTTAGAATAGATTTGGCGTGTTTTGGGAAAGGGACATACCAGCAAATGATGAGTGCTTTTTTAAAGAAAGTTTTAGAATGGAGAGACCAACGTTTGCCTTGCTGGTAAGCCGACTTTTAAAAAAGAAGGACACCAACTTCAGGAACGCCATTCCGCTGGAAAAAAGAATTGCGATTGCCCTGTACACTCTGGGCTCAGCGGCGGAGTACCGAGTGATTGGCAGCATGTTCGGGGTCTCGTCGAACAGTGTCTGCAGGGCTCTTGTTCTAGAGTTCACGGACGAGTACCTGACGCCCAACTTTCTGACTGACACCTACATTGACGAGTGTGTGCAGGGTTTTGAAGCCATCGGGTTTCCCCAGTGTCTCGGCGCAATTGGTAAGCATAAAACAAAGGCCTTCAAAGTTCATGTTCTAATAATACAATTCTTTAATATACGTAGATGGGTGTCACATTCAAATTGATCCACCTTCAGCAGAGGCGGTCGATCACCACAATTACAGGGGGTGGTTCTCTGTTGTGCTCTTTGCTATGGTAGATTACCGGTAAGTTATTAAATTGCATTTTAGTTACAGATTCCAGTACGTTGACATCGGCGCCCCGGGTCGTTGCAACGACTCCTACATTTTTCAGAGCTCGTCACTCAGCAATATGCTGAACTCGTGTCCGTTGCTAGAGAGAAAATCAAAGAAAATATGTGGAGTCGGCGTTCCGGTATTGCTGATCGGGGACTCAGCGTTTAGATTCTCACGGAATATAATGAAGACCTATCCGTACTCAACAGACCAGACGATTAAGAAGAAAACATTCGACTATAACTTGTCTAAATCCAGAAGAGTTGTGGAGAATGCGTTTGGTCACCTGAAGGCAAGGTTCCGGCGCGTTGGAATGGGGCTGCACAGCCACCCTAAGAAAAACGCTGTGATCATCATGGCCTGCTGTGTGTTGCACAATATTTTAAATGTGCACAACAGCGCCATTGATGAAGCATGGAAAGCAGCACTGGGCGAGAACGATAAGGAGCAGCCGCATCACAGCAACACCTCTACCGATTATAGTAGACCTGCGGAGGAAATTAGATCTGCAATTGCAGACTATCTCTGCAATATATAAAAATAAATTAATGCAACCAATATATTTGTATATTTTTATTTTTTTGAACGTAGGAAGTCCATGAATTCTTTTTGAAAGCGCTTGTTTTCTTCTACGATATACTTGTTGTCCTGGATAATGGTCTTATTGTCGTCCGCTATTTCTCTTAGAATTTCACGTTGTTTTTCTAAGTGCTCCAAGTGCTTTTTCGTATAATCACGCTGAATCTCTACGCGCTGCTGAGCCAGTTCAATTGAGGCCCCTTGTGAATCCATACGGGAACGCTTTGCAGAAGACCCTTCTGTGGTACGGCTTACGGAGCTTTCCGTGCTGCACATGGACGTCTCTGGGTCGAACACTATTGGGTCATTCATGACCTCTTCGAAATCTAAAGAAGAATCAAGTATTAAGAAATTATTTATAATTTCAATTATAAAAACTTACTTGTTGTACTCAAGCGCTCGGCATTCACATCATGCATCCGCAAGCCGCCCAAAATCATGTGTATCTTGTCATAATGGCCCCACGAGGATGGTGTGCCACCACTCGGACCAATTTTGGTTTTCTCTGCCCTGGAAATATATATATTAATAATAATTCAAATGTATATCAATTAGCTGCATTACCTATACTTTCTGGTTAAATTATCCAGTTTCCGTTAAAGCGGGACACTTCAATACTTCGGCCATTTCCATATAAATGTGGGAATTTTTTCTAGTTCCTAGTAACTCCGTAATTTTCTCTTCCCATAAGTCAATTAACAGTTCTTCATGGTCCACGGACCACTTGACCCTGCTGGAGGTTGCCTTTTTTCAGCTTTTGTACATAAAAAATGAATTAAAATAAATTAAATATTTTGCAACATTTTTGTCTTACATGAATCAGCCATTTCAAATTACTTGTTCTTTTTGTTTTTGCCATTCATTTTAGTTGACATTGTTTACATTTTCGTACCGAATGGCAAATTTCTAGTGTTGCATTCGAAAAAAATCGGCTCGAAACCGATTAGAAACGAAAAGATGGTGGAACGGATGGGGAAATTTCGGCATGGGTAAAACTATAGGCACATCAGAAAATTTGATGACAGATGTTAAATGTTGCTCAGTGTGAAAAGGCTATTAAAGGTATTGTCGTTCCAGATATCGATTCATGTATATTAATGTTGGCAGTCCAGGCCGCTGCAACGATTCTGGCATTTATGAGAAGTCTCTTTTTAAGGCGTTAATTGAGTCGAGCGATCTTCTTGATGCCAATTCCTGTGATGCTGATAGGGGACTCGGCTTTTAAACTGTCAGCTACATTAATGAAGCCATACCCTTTCAGCGTAGCCGCGAACAAGGAAGTAAAGGTGTTCAACTACCGCATCGCAAAGGCCAGACGCGTTGTTGAAAATGCTTTTGGCCATTTAAAAGGAAGATTTCGGCGACTTGGTAAAGGCCTGGACAACCGAAATGAGAGTTCGAACTCAATCATCAAGTGCTGTTGTGTTCTGCACAATTTTTTAATCGAACACAAGAGCACTGTTGAAGAACTCTGGCACGAGCATGCGGGTGTTGACGAACTCGAGTTCGAGGTTGTGTGGGCTAACCAAAAAACCAGAGCCGAAGGGGTAATTTTCTTATCCCACATAATTAAAGTATTGAGAAATTATGTTTTTACAAATTATTAAAATAATTTTCAGAAAAGAAATCAAAACGACAGCTTGCGCTGAGTAATTCACATTGCGCTAAAATGTCTCAATTCTTTATGTAAAATAAAACTCACTGTTTTGCGCAGTGCCGAATGCAAACATTTTTTTTAAAATAATTTATATGTAAAACCTAATATTATTCGCCACAAAATCGGATATCAGAAATTTTGGGGCATGAAAATGTTTTCGTCACTAGACCCTTACCTCGTAAAGAGGTTTTTTTTTATAAGATATCAGAAATTTTTGAATAGAACATAAGAAATTTTAAAATCGCAATAAATTTTGACAGTATACCTATTTAAAAGGTGTTTCTTGTTTGTACAAGCCAAAACAAACTGTCTGCCAACACTGGTTCCCTTTACAAACACACATGCCAAGCGCACCACTTGCAAGCAGTATATTTCATGTAAAAGGCATATTCAGTTAACAGGTAATATCTTGCCCAAACGAATTTTGACAGATATGTGGTATATGTCAAAAAACGCGGAATTAAATTGTCCACAACAAATAATATATTTCAAAGTGATGTGAATCCCCGATAAATCGCCAAAATGTGGGAAAAAAACCTTATTTCACCTGTACCTTTTTACCTGTGTTCTTAAGCAAAAAGTTATGCCAGCTATGCCTTAAAGCCCTTCAAAATACCTTTTCAACGATATATAGATCCCATCTGTAGTTTGGATGCTATAGGTGATTTTTTAGCGGTTTTTAGCGAATTCCCGCTAAACTAGCTTTTTTTTTTGAAAAAGTCGTAGAACAAACGTTTGTAGATTTTTGATCGGGAATAAGTCCTCATTCAAACTTTTAAGCTAAGTCAACGATTTGATCCAAACAAACAAACAGACTGACTTTTCATCTCATTTTCGGAAGGCCACTAAAAATTTCAAAATGAATTATCTTTTGAACCAGTGGTCGGATTTTAATGATCGAGATGTCATACAACGCGTATTTTTGATTAAAATAAGGAAAAATTAAAATAAAAATCTAAAAGGCTCCAAAGGCTCCATTTGCTCCAATAATTAAAATTGTTCCCCTCCCACTAAAACCAGTTTATCTCACGAACCAGGTGAGTTTTCAAAAGTCTTAGTATGCACATTTTTAAGTTAAGTTTATACCTTCCGATCGGTATACTCGACTCGATCGGACAGTCATAGCAAATTTTCCATTCTTCCTGTGTATATATGCTAGTCGCCTTCGCACCCTTCGTGCTGCTTTCGTCACTAGCGCGGACTGCCGTCCGCAGTGATACCCGTTACATAACGCCGCTCGAATTTGCTTCCGATTTCATAAAATCGTTACCCAGGGAACACCACGGGGAGGCCACTACAATTGTAATGGGGTCATTTTCCAAATATGAATTTGGGGACCTACGAGTCGACTTGAGCTATATAAAAGCTCCTAAGTTCCCCAAAATAAAAACTTAATAAACTCTGCAAAATTCAACAGCAGATATTTAAAAACAAAATAAAACAAAAATTAAAAGAATATAACAGATAAGCAAGCTTCAATAGCAGATAACATACTATATGATTGATTTATAAAATATGAATATAATAATGAAAGTCGTAAAATTTAAATCAATATAATTTATAAATAAATTTATATACGTATATGAGTTTTAATAAATAGTACATATGTAATTCTAATACTAGACATACTAATTTGATACTTATAATTAACCTTTACTATCTTTGACCTTAAAATGTCGCCCCCTGTACAGTAACTAGAATTCCACTGTGATGGCTATATACAGTCTCAAAAGTCCTGGAGCTGCTATTGGAAATGATTGAAAACGCCGTATCAATGTGGGTATCACTGTTTGTTGTGGATGAAGCTATGTCTAACAATGAACTACAACCTATAGAGTTTACCAAAAAATTAAAAATCCTTCCACAACATCCTGTCATCGCATGAAGACATAAATTGAAATCCCCTAACACAAATAAGTTTGTATTTAATAATGAATGCCTTTAAAATATTTCTTTAAACTCTCTTTCAAATTTTAATAAGGGATAGGTTGGACTTTTATAGATTACTAGGGGGCTCTGCCCCTGCTCCCTTCGCTCGCCACACCCCGCTTGCTTCGATCGCAAAATTGAAAAGAAGGTCTTTTGTTGACCGGCTTAACAACTTCATACTGCTCGCTTCGCTCGCCAACCCCCAGCTCGCTTCGCACGCTAAATTAAAAAGAACATCTTTAATAGTCCAGTTTAACAAATTTATATAATACTAAGGGCTCCCCAGTCTTGCTTCGCTCGCAAACATCTTTAGTAGTCGGTTTAACAAATTTATATAATACTAGGGCGGTATCTGATCGCCTTAGAACCTCTAACTTTCGTTCTTGATTAATGAAAACATCTTTGGCAAATGCTTTCGCTTAAGTTAGTCTTACGACGGTCCAAGAATTTCACCTCTCGCGTCGTAATACTAATGCCCCCAAACTGCTTCTATTAATCATTACCTCTTGATCTGAAAACCAATGAAAGCAGAACAGAGGTCTTATTTCATTATCCCATGCACAGAATATTCAGGCATTTGAAGCCTGCTTTAAGCACTCTAATTTGTTCAAAGTAATTGTACCGGCCCACAATAACACTCGATGAAGAGCACTAATGCAGGTTTTTTAAATAGGAGGAACATATAAAAAAATACAAGTATTTAATTACACATAAGAACTCCACCGGTAATACGCTTACATACATAAAGGTATAGTACTAACTACAATTGTAAGTTGCACTACCCGTATGAAGCACAAGTTCAACTACGAACGTTTTAACCGCAACAACTTTAATATACGCTATTGGAGCTGGAATTACCGCAGCTGCTGGCACCAGACTTGCCCTCCAATAGGTCCTTGTTAAAGGATTTAAAGTGTACTCATTCCAATTACAGGGCCTCGGATATGAGTCCTGTATTGTTATTTTTCGTCACTACCTCCCCGAGCTGGGAGTGGGTAATTTGCGCGCCTGCTGCCTTCCATAGATGTGGTAGCCGTTTCTCAGGCTCCCTCTCCAGAATCGAACCCTGATTCCCCGTTACCCGTTGCAACCATGGTAGTCCTAGATACTACCATCAAAAGTTGATAGGGCAGACATTTGAAAGATCTGTCATCGGTACAAGACCATACGATCTGCATGTTATCTAGAGTTCAACCAGTGTAACGATCTTGCGATCGCTTGGTTTTAGCCTAATAAAAGCACACGTTCCAAAAGGTCCGTGTTTTAATTGCATGTATTAGCTCTAGAATTACCACAGGTTATCCAAGTAACTGTTAACGATCTAAGGAACCATAACTGATATAATGAGCCTTTTGCGGTTTCACTTTTAATTCGTGTGTACTTAGACATGCATGGCTTAATCTTTGAGACAAGCATATAACTACTGGCAGGATCAACCAGAATAATGTTTGACATTTATGTTTTTACACATAAATTTTTTGTTTCTATTTATAAAATACATGCCAATTTTATATTAATGAATAAATATGACATGTATATAGAGAAAACGAATATGGCCACATTTAAATAGCAATCACGTTCGTTCATTATAAAAAAATTCCACATTTTTTTATACATATATTTACCAAATATATACATATTAATTCGTTCAAAAATATCTTTTTATTTTCACATACTTAATATAAACTTTATCACACGTGCATTATTTAAATTCAATATAAATTGAATAAAAATTTATTTTATTTTGATCACAAATTGATAATTTTTCTATTGTTTGCATATATGTGTGTTAAAATAATATATTAAATAAAACCTTTACCCTGCCAATGGGTTACTTCAAGGAATTATATTATTTTCTCATTTTTAAGTGTATTGACTATATTTTTAAGAAACTAAAAGCCACATAAGCAACTCTAGTTCTCTATATAGT
>JAWNPO010000559.1:0-49083 GCA_035047525.1 Drosophila quinaria
CACATACTCATACAAGTGTTCGCATACATTGTACCGGTGCATTGTATAACAGTTTGCTCTTGCTCTGTGGGCATTATCGCTTACTTTTCGGTATATAAAAACAGTTGCTTTGGTGCAGTGCTTTGGTATACGTACATACATATACATACTCTTTTGGTATATACAAACCTCTCTTTTTACGGTTAAAGTGCATTGACCAATCAAGGTGGATACATAAGCTGCAACTGCTTCTATATCGGTACAGTTCGGTACAGTGCATTCAAAATGATAAGTGGCACAGCGGGATCCGAAAACGCTACCGCGGGCTCAAGTGACATTGACTTTTATAAAGCCAAATCAGATTCCGTGCTTCGGCAACTTGTGGCATTAAATGAATTTTTGAAAACGGAAGACCTTTTGCATTTTGATGAGTTTGATCTGGAAGCACGCATTGACATTGTAGATCGCTTGCACACCGACTACGACAGATCTCGTTGTGCTCTAGAGAAGCTCAACTTAATGGAATCACTGCGGACGGCAGTCCGCGCTAGTGACGAAAGCAGCACGAAGGGTGCGAAGGCGACTAGCATATATACACAGGAAGAATGGAAAATTTGCTATGACTGTCCGATCAGGTCGAGTTATATACCAATCGAAAGGTATTAACTTAACTTACAAATGTGCATACTAAGACTTTTAGAAACTCACCTGGTTCGTTAGATAAACAGGTGTAAGTGGGAGGGGAAAAATTTAAATTATTGGAGCTAATGGGGCCGTTGGAGCCTGTTTAATTTTTTTTTTAATTTTTTACTATTTTAATCAAAAATACGCGTCGAATGACACCTTGATCATCAAAATCCGATCACTGGTTCAGAAGATAATTAATTTTGAAATTTTTGGTGCCCCTTTCAAAACGAGATGAAAAGTCAGTCTGTTTGTTTGTTTGTTTGTCTGTTTGTTTGGATCAAATCGTAAATTTAGCTTAAAAGTTTGAATGAGGACTTGTTCCCGATCAAAAATCTAGAAACGTTTGTTCTACAACTTTTTCGAAAAAAAGCTAGTTTAGCGGGAAATCGCTAAAAACCGTTTAAATTAAAACCCCTATAGCATCCAAACGATATGAGCTACAGACGTGATCTATGTATCGTTGGAAAGGTATTTTGAAGGGCTTTTAGGCAAACCTTCAAACTTTTTTTCTAAAGTGCATAGGTAAAAATCAACAGGTGAAATAAGATATTTTGTCCCAGATTTCGGCGGTTTTTGAGAAAACGCTGCCTACGATTTTTTTTAATTTGCAATATGTTTGAGCTTGTAAAATTTCGCGTTTTTTGATATATCATTCATAAATTTATGTTGATTGGTTTGGAAGATACAACCTATTAACTGAATATATACGTTTTACTTTGAATTGAAATAGGACAGCAGCAGCAATTACATATGACTAACAGTCCAGTAACAATGAAATCTATAATTATACAGTCGTTCTTAATGATCGCCAGTGGCGCAAAGTGTAGAGCGTCCGATTTTTGCATGAAATCTCAGCTCGGGTTTCGGGTTCAAATCCTGGCACGGACAAAACTTTTTTTAAACAGGTGTAAGTGGGAGGGGAAAAATTTAAATTATTGGAGCTAATGGGGCCGTTGGAGCCTTTTTGAATTTTCTTTTAATTTTTTACAATTTTCATTAAAAATACGCGTCGAATGACACCTCGATCATCGAAATCGGACAACTGGTTCGAAAGATGATTAATTTTGAAATTTTTGGTGCCCTTCTCAAAACGAGATGAAAAGTCAGTCTGTTTGTTTGTCTGTTTGTTTGTCTGTTTGTTTGTCTGTTTGTTAGTATCAAAGCGTTGATTTAGCTTAAAAGCTTGAATGAGGACTTATTTCCGATCAAAAATCTAGAAACGTTTTTTTTATGACTTTTTCGAAAAAAAGCTAGTTTAGCGGGAAATCGCTAAAAACCGTTAAAATTAATAGCATCCAAACGATATGAGCTGCAGACGTGATCTATGTATCGTTGGAAAGGTATTTTGAAGGGCTTTTAGGCAAACCTTCAAACTTTCTTTCTAAAGTGCATAGGTAAAAATCAACAGGTGAAATAAGATATTTTGTCCCAGATTTTGGCGGTTTTTGAGAAAACGACGCTAAAGATTTTTTTTAATTTGCAATATGTTTGAGCTTGTAAAATTTCGCGTTTTTTGATATATCATTCATAAATTTATGTTGATTGGTTTGGAAGATACAACCTATTAACTGAATATATACGTTTTACTTTGAATTGAAATAGGACAGCAGCAGCAATTACATATGACTAACAGTCCAGTAACAATGAAATCTATAATTATACAGTCGTTCTTAATGATCGCCAGTGGCGCAAAGTGTAGAGCGTCCGATTTTTGCATGAAATCTCAGCTCGGGTTTCGGGTTCAAATCCTGGCACGGACAAAACTTTTTTTAAACAGGTGTAAGTGGGAGGGGAAAAATTTAAATTATTGGAGCTAATGGGGCCGTTGGAGCCTTTTTGAATTTTCTTTTAATTTTTTACAATTTTCGTTAAAAATACGCGTCGAATGACACCTCGATCATCGAAATCGGACAACTGGTTCGAAAGATGATTAATTTTGAAATTTTTGGTGCCCTTCTCAAAACGAGATGAAAAGTCAGTCTGTTTGTTTGTCTGTTTGTTTGTCTGTTTGTTAGTATCAAAGCGTTGATTTAGCTTAAAAGCTTGAATGAGGACTTATTTCCGATCAAAAATCTAGAAACGTTTTTTTTATGACTTTTTCGAAAAAAAGCTAGTTTAGCGGGAAATCGCTAAAAACCGTTAAAATTAATAGCATCCAAACGATATGAGCTGCAGACGTGATCTATGTATCGTTGGAAAGGTATTTTGAAGGGCTTTTAGGCAAACCTTCAAACTTTCTTTCTAAAGTGCATAGGTAAAAATCAACAGGTGAAATAAGATATTTTGTCCCAGATTTTGGCGGTTTTTGAGAAAACGACGCTAAAGATTTTTTTTAGCTTTCAATATGTTTGTGTGTAGTGTAGTGTGTAAAATTTCGCGTTTTTTGATATATGACACAAAAAATTTTATCGATGGGTTTGGAAGATATTACTTATTAACTGAATATACCTTTTACCTTTACACTACTGCATGTACATATGCAGTATGTTAATGTACATGTAAATCGCCAAAAGCCACAGCATCCAAACAATAGAAGCTACAGATGTAATCTATATATCGTTGGAAATGTTTTTTGAAGGGCTTTAAGCCTAGCTGTAAACTTTTTTGCTTAAAACACAGGTAAAAAGCTTCAGGTGAAATAAGGTTTTTTCCCCACATTTCGGTGATTTAAGAAAAATCTACGTTTCAAATAAGATTTAAATACAGTTGAACTTTCCTAACTCGAACTTCTCTAACTCGAATTTCTCTGTAACTCGAATTAAATGAGTGGCAGTAAAATTAATAATCTTAGGAAAAAGAACTCTATAACTCGTGTAACGAAGCTTTTCCAGCCGAGGTCGGCGTCTCAGTCCGGCCAGGGTCTGCTACAGAAAATTTATATAACATCTGGGACGGCTGGTAAGAGCGGCGGGATTGTCAGCGTCTAAGCGGACGTTCCCGCTCGAAAATCGGCTTAGATGACCTTGATGTGAGCCCAAGATTGGCCCAGGAGGACGAGTAGGGACTCCCGATGCCCGTTGCGTCATCCTTCTCGTACCTCCTGAGCCCCTCGGTTTGGATTTGGGACGCACGTTCGTTCCGTTCCGACGACGCTAGAGGATGCATCCCGGAGAGAAGAGATCGTAAGGAAACGATTTCCCTCCTCCCCGGAATGAGAGGAATCCCCGAAAGGAGAGGTCGTAAGAATACGGTATCTCTCTTTCCAAGGACGCCTCCCCCCCCCCAACGCCGCACAGAACCGGCCGCTGGGTCAGATCCGCGGACACCAAGCTCATCCGATGATGACTTGGCCCACGGACCAGACTCCAGTGTTCTCAGGTCTGATCCCCGGTGAGGGCTCCGGAATAGAAACGATAAAAATCGTATCTCTATTCCTGGGCCACCTCCGGTGGACCAAACCCAGCCGGTCGTCGCGAACATGCGTCTCCTCCTCCTAGGGCTCACAGCAAGCTAACTGAAAAAAAGAAAATAAGAAGGAGAAATTCACCCGTACCAAAAAAACGGACAACATCGCCATTCTCATTACAAAACTGTTAAGCCACATGGTTTTATTTTATTTCTTATCTACAATATTTCTATAGTCGCACATACAGGGAAGGATAGTGTTACTGCTCCATAGGCAGAGCCAAGAAAGAAAGGAGGACAGAGGCCGCTGGCCAGCTTACCCGCCGTTTAAAATGCGGCACTGCTTTTCTTTTCAAAGTTTCTACCTCCGCAGGTGGCTCCTCGCTCCAGTGGCTACAGCTCGCACTTCGCGTGCGGCCTTCAACGCTGCCGGCCGGTGACCGTAGATTGCTCGGAGGGATTGCCCTTCACGAGACTTTCGAAATATCGTTGGTGCGGCCGCTCTGGCTGCTACTACTGTCGTGGTTGGTGGCGGCACGGGGAGCGCATGTGCACTTTGAAAAAATACCACTGCTGCCGTTGTCGTTGGTGTTGGCACGAGTAGCGCATGTGCACTTTGAAAAAAATACCACTGCCGCTGTTGTTGTTGTTGTTGGCACGAGTAGCGCATGTGCACTTTGAAAAAATTATCACTGCTGCTGTTGTTGTTGTTGGCACGAGTAGCGCATGTGCACTTTGGAAAATATCACTGCTGCTGTTGTTGTTGTTGTCTCTGGGTTTTACACTCGTTATTTTTCCGCTTTGCTACTGCCGATGTCGACGCTACCAAGCCCGTCAGAAAAGTGACGAAATCTCGCGTGGCGGAAATTCCACCATGTTTTTCTCGTAGTTCAAATCTGGAACTAAGTGAGTGATATCGCTCCAGTGTGGGGTTCACGAGAACGAAATGAACGAACGAAAAGTTCTTCGTGATCGGCTGGTTCAATTGGCGTTGCCAATCGATCCATGTTCTCAGCTGATCCCTTTCTGGTCACACCAGCGTTGCCAATGTTAAAATTGGAAAATACTATGTATGTTGTGAGGCCAGCAGAATGCTGCCTCACACTCGAATATTTCCCTAACTCGAACCTTTTCTTTGGATAATGGTGATTCGAGTTAGGGAAGTTCGACTGTATGTTATTTGTTGTAGCAATTCAATTTCGCGTTTTTGACTATAACACATAGCCGTCAAATTTCGTTTGGGCAAGATATTACCTGTTAACTGAATATACCTTTTACCTTTACACTTCTGCATGTACATATGCAGTAGCATGCATACAGCAGCAGCAAAGTGTCATAGCAGCCAGAGTTTGAGAGTGCTACTAGCTTTTGCGCTTGGCATGTGTGTTTTAAGGGAACCAGTGTTGGCAGACAGTTTGTTTTAGCTTGTACAAAAAAATAAACAAAGTTGATAGAATGAAATTTCAAAATTTCTGATATCTTATTCAAAAATTTCTGATATCTTATAAAAAAAACCTCTTTACGAGGTAAAAGTCTAGTGACGAAAACAGTTATATGCCCCAAAATTTCTGATATCCAATTTTGTGACGAATAATATTAAGTTTGACATAAAAATTATTTTAAAAAAATTTTTGCATTCGGCACTGCGCAAAACATTGAGTTTTATTTGGTATGAAGAATTGAGACATTTTGGCGCAATGTGCCGAGTGCCAAAATTTTTTTTAAAATAATTTTTATGTCAAACTTAATATTATTCGTCACAAAATTGGATATCAGAAATTTTGGGGCATATAACTGTTTTCGTCACTAGACTTTTACCTCGTAAAGAGGTTTTTTTTATAAGATTGAATTCTGACGCGCGACTCGAATTCGATACAATTTATTGCGAAGTAAAGTCAAGACTATCCCGTGAGCTCACTCGGCATCGCAAATCTTCAATGGTCAACTCAACTGTTATTCGAAACGTTGGGGATGAGCAAAGCGGAGCATTTCGGCTAGTTTCCCGGAGCACCAAGCTACCAGAGTTTCATCTGCCGCGGTTTTCGGGCGTCTACACTGAATGGCTGGACTTTTACGCCATGTACAACAATGTAGTCGGGAACAACGAGGAACTCACAAAGTTGGAGAAATTTCAGCACTTGCGATCATGCTTGGATGGCGCTGCTCTGGAAACAATTCGTTCTCTGAAGCTCACATCTGATAACTATGACACAGCTTTGGACATGTTAATCAAACGGTTCGATAATAAATTGTTACAATTTCACGCACACGTTCGGCCGATTTTTGGGCTTCCAGCTGTTGAGAAGGGCTCTGCAAGCAGCTTACGCGAATTGAGCGACAAAGTTCAAGCTCATTTGCGTTCCATAAACGCGGTAGCAACAGCTCAGGAGATCACCGATGGAATGCTGATTCATCTCGTCGTTTCTAAACTGGATCAAACAATGCGTGAGAAATGGGAGGAGGCTCTGCCAACGAATAAGCTGCCCAAGTGGACGGATATGTCATCGTTTTTGGAAAAGAGATGCATGATGAGAGAAAACTTGGAATATGCTGCGGTAGATTCAACACCCAGCTCTCAGGTGGGAAAACCTAAATTGAATCGAAATGCGCTCATATCTTCGTCTAGCTCCTCATGTACTTTATGCAACGGTAACGATCATTATTTGTTTAAATGTACACGATTCTTGGCCTTGACTCCAAACCTGCGATACAAGGAGGCAAAACGTCTTCACCTCTGTCTCAACTGTCTACGAAAGGGACACAGTCTGCAACAGTGCAAGTCTGGGCACTGTAGGCATTGTCAGTCCAAACATCACTCCTTGCTCCATATGGATTCCAATACTGCCACTGTCGTTGCGCAACCTCCATCTGATTCCCAAACTCAGCATGCATCGGCGCTTGTTTCAACAGCTCCGACTGCAGCTCCGCGTGAAGCTCAAAATCAGTCCGAATACGTGATGCTAGCTACTGCTGTCGTTTATATAAAAAATTGTTCTGGAGTGCTTGTGCCTTGCCGAGCCATACTTGATTCGGCAGCTCAGCTGAATTTGGTTACATCTCGCTTCGCAAATCTTCTTCAGCTTAAACCTCATCGTTCCGGCATTTTGATATCAGGTCTTGGAGAATCCGCAGTCTTATCTGATAACGCTATTGATATCCAATTGCAATCTCGAAACGCCTCTTATCAAACTTCGTTCACTGCGGCAATAACAAACACCATTACTGGATATCACCCTCATTTTGATATAAAATCTTCACAATGGAACATGTCAAACAACATTCACCTCGCTGATCCCCTTTTCTACAAAAGTCAACGAATTGACCTTCTCATTGGTGCAGGTCTATTCTACGGTCTTCTCTGTGTTGGCCAGATTAAATTATCGGAAAATCTACCATTTCTGCAGAAGACACGACTCGGTTGGATTGTGGCAGGAAATCTGGCTGCTGCAAAATCAAAATCTTCAATTTTAGCTATATCTCGCATGAAGTCGGCTCAGCACTCGGAGAGTGAAGCGTTGTACGACATCGTCAAGCGATTTTGGGAAATAGATCATTGTTGTGGCTCAACGGCGTCTATATCATATGATGACTTGCTCTGTGAGCAGCTATTCCAAAAGGGATGCACTCGTCTTAGCTCTGGGCAATATTCAGTTCGCTTACCAGCCAAAACTAACTTCGATTCTCTCGGAGACTCTTATGAGCGCGCCTTGCAGCGGTTTAAGTCACTTGAAAGGAAACTTGCCAAGGATTCTGATCTTAAGTCGCAATATTCCGCCTTTCTTAAGGAATACCTCGAACTGAATCACATGTAATTGGCCGACAAGCAGTCTACCGTACCTCAATATTATCTACCACATCATTGCGTTCGTAAAAAAGACAGCACAACAACCAAGCTACGTGTTGTCTTTGACGGGTCAGCTAAATCTACCTCTGGCTATTCGCTAAATGATCTTCTTCTAGCCGGACCTTCAACACAACCAAAATTGTTCACAACGCTTCTTTGCTTTCGCTTTTTTCGGATTGCTTTGTGTGGCGACATTTGTAAAATGTACCGCTGTGTACGCGTAACGCATCCTGATGAATATCTTCAGTGCATTTTGTGGCGCGAAAATCCTGATGATGAGGTCAGAGTCTACACTCTAGACACGGTCACATACGGCACGAAGTCTGCTGCCTTACGATCAATGCAGCAGTTGTCGCAGGATGAAGAAGACAATCCGCTTGCTGCTAAGATCATTCGCCGCGATTTTTATGTGGACGACTTGATATCTGGAGGTGATTCTGTCGAAGAAGTCATGGAAATTCGAATGCAAATAAAGGAACTTTTGCGCAGAGGTCACTTCCCAATACGCAAATGGTGTTCGAACGAGCCAGCTGCACTGGAAGGCGAGTCTGAAAACGACCGAGAAAAGCTGTTAAAGTTCCACGACGGAACGGATATTGCGAAGACTTTGGGCTTGGTTTGGGATCCAAGTTCTGACGACTTGATCTTTCACTTTTCGGACGAGTCGCCTGAGAGGCCAGCAACCAAAAGAGCAATTTTATCAGCAATAGCTAAATTCTATGACCCCCTCGGACTTATAGCACCAATCATTACGAAGCTGAAAATCTTTCTGCAGGAGTTATGGAAATATAAGCTTGACTGGGATGAAAGCTTGCCTTTAGCCCAGCACTCATCTTGGTTGGAGCACAAATCAAGGATTTCAGCTGCCACTTCCTTCAGATTTCCTCGTTTTGTATTGCTGCCTCATGCTTCTTGGGAGATACATGGCTTCTGTGATGCTAGCATGTCCGCCTACGGCGCCTGTATCTACATTCGATCAGAATCAAAAGGAGAAATAACTTCCCATCTGCTCTGCTCCAAGTCGAGGGTTGCTCCTCTGAAGACACTTACAATTCCCAAGCTGGAGCTGGCGGCAGCGCACTTATTGTCTGAACTCATCTCTAACATCGCAGAAATAGTTCCATTTACTTGTAGTTTCTATTGTTGGTCGGACTCCACTATAGCTCTCTCGTGGATTCGTGAAGCTCCTTCTAATTTCAATGTCTTCGTCTCCAACAGGATAGCTCAAATTCAGCTGGACATCACATTCACCTGCAAATATCAAAACTTAACTTTTCGCTTATATTCATCGCTTCTTACAACTTAAGCACAAGGATCTGCCACGCGAAAGAGGTGGCCTAACAGTTGATGACATCAGGAGTGGCACGCACTTGCTCGTTAAAGCCATACAATTGGTACATTTTGCGGACGAGCACAAGGCCCTGAGCTCTAAGATGTCAATTTCATCCAAAAGTAGACTGTTTTCTTTGAATCCGTTGCTTGATCACACAGGACTAATGCGAGTTGGTGGGCGTTTGCAGAACTCACTACTTGACTTCGATGCTAGGCATCCAATGCTGCTACCGAAACGGCATCCAGTTACAACAGCCATTATCCTGTTTTATCACCACCAGTTCTTGCACGCTGGTTCACAAAGTCTTCTCGCAGCTCTGCGCCAGAGGTTCTGGCCAATTGGTGGACGGAAAACTGTTGCAGCTGTAATCAGCAAGTGCATTCGATGCTTTCGTTTAAGGCCCAAGCTCTGCGAGCATATCATGGCCCCACTGCCAGCTGATCGTGTTCAGCCGAATCGCCCGTTTCTCACCACTGGAATCGACTTCTGTGGTCCCTTTCTTTGCAAATCGGAAGTAAGGAACAGGCCGCCAACTAAATGTTACGTTTCCGTTTTCGTTTGCTTCGCCACCAAAGCAACGCACCTGGAAGTTGTTGAAGATCTATCTACATCGTCGTTCATTGCTGCACTAAAGAGATTTATCAGCATTCGAGGCAAACCAAACTCTATTTGGTCGGATAATGCGACGAACTTTGTTGGAGCCAAAAACGAGCTCAAGGAACTTCGGGAACTCTTCCTCGGCGACCCTCGATTCAATGAGATTACCAATTCATGCTGTTCAATTGGAGTTAACTGGCATTTCATCCCTCCACGTTCTCCTCACTTTGGCGTTTTATGGGAGGCTGCCGTGAAATCGGCCAAATTTCACTTCTATCGCGTTGTTGGGAAGACGATTTTAACCTTTCATGAGCTTCGCACCATTGTTTGTGAAATATCTGCAATGTTAAACTCACGACCACTTTGTCCAATTACAGAAAATCCCGACGACTTGGACGTTTTGACTCCAGGTCATTTTTTAATTGGATCAGCCTTTGCAACATTTGATGAGCCTGATGTCACGCATCTTGACATCAATCGCCTTGGACGGTGGCAACGCGTCTGCCAGATGCAACAAATTTTCTGGCGAAAGTGGAGCTCGAATTATCTCTCGCTTCTTCAAGAACGTGGCAAGTGGTGCAAATCGGCGAAAAACTTGGAAAAGAATAGCATCGTCGTTCTTAAAGAGGATAATCTTCCCCCACTTCAATGGCGCTTGGGAAGGATTGAGGAGACGATCGCTGGAGAAGATGGCACTGTTCGTGTTGCCATAATCCGCACTGCGTCTGGATTAGTCAAGAGAGCTGTTAGCAAGTTAGCCGTTCTGCCCGTCGAAACCACTTCGGTTGAAAGGATACCTCTTCCAACGGGGGGAGCATGTCGGGAGCAGAACTAAGATTACATATTGCACTTGGCAAAACCTTTATTATTTCGTTTTCACCTTATTATTCCATTCTTTGCTCAAATATGTTAACGTAATTAAAATCTGTAAACTAACTCTCTTTAATGTAAGATTCGAGCTTGTGCAGCATCTCGCAATGTTAAAATCAGTCAGTCGATCTCTGTAATCTAGAGCAAATACACGCACACCGCTGCCAAATTACACAAACTCGTCTTCGGCTATTAATTTAATTTCTAAATCGCTCAAAGGGTTTCACAAAATAGTGAATCCTCTAAAAAGTGATCAAAAAGATATTCCGCATGTAAATCGGATGAGTTTTCACAAAGTTATGGGAGTTTTCAAATTTCGCACTTTTTGATCATAAGTCATGAACCCCTATTCATGGGGTACGATCGAATTTAAAAAAACAAAATTTTTTTCAAAACCAAAATTGTTGAGTCAATTTGAATATATTGAGGCCAAATTATGATCAAAACCATATTCCTCATGTAAATTGGATGAGTTTTCACAAAGTTATGGGGGTTTTCAAATTTCGTACTTTTTGATCATAAGTCATGAACCCCTATTCATGGGGTACGATCGAATTTCAAAAAAAAAAATTTTTTTTCAAAACCAATATTGTTGAGTCAATTTATTCATATGATCAAATCAAATTATGATCAAAACCATATTCCGCATGTAAATCGGATGAGTTTTCACAAAGTCATGGGGGTTTTCAAATTTCGTACTTTTTGATCATAAGTCATGAACCCCTATTCATGGGGTACGATCAAATTTTTTCAAATCCTTTTTTTTTCAAAACCAATATTGTTGAGTCAATTTATTCATATTGAGGCCAAATTATGATCAAAACCATATTCCGCATGTAAATCGGATGAGTTTTCACAAAGTTATGGGGGTTCATACTTTTTGATCGTTAGTCATGAACCCCTATTCATGGGGTACGATCGAATTTAAAAAAAAAAAATGTTTTTCTAAACCAATATTGTTGAGTCAATTTATTCATATGATCAAATCAAATTATGATCAAAACCATATTCCGCATGTAAATCGGATGAGTTTTCACAAAGTCATGGGGGTTTTCAAATTTCGTACTTTTTGATCATAAGTCATGAACCCCTATTCATGGGGTACGATCAAATTTTTTAAAATCCTTTTTTTTTTCAAAACCAATATTGTTGAGTCAATTTATTCATATTGAGGCCAAATTATGATCAAAAACATATGCCGCATGTAAATCGAATGAGTTTTCACAAAGTTAAGGGGGTTTTCAAATTTCGCACTTTTTGATCATAAGTCATGGGGTACGATCGAATTTCAAAAAAAAAAATTTTTTTTCAAAACCAATATTGTTGAGTCAATTTATTCATATTGAGGCCAAATTATGATCAAAAAGATATTCCGCATGTAGATCGGGTGAGTTTCTACAAAGTTATGGGAGTTTTCAAATTTCGTACTTTTTGATCATAAGTCATGAACCCCTATTCATGGGGTACGATCAAATTTTTCAAAATCTTATTTTTTTTCAAAACCAATATCATTGTGTCAATTTATTCATATTGAGGCCAAATTATTATCAAAAAGATATTCCGCATGTAAATCGGATGAGTTTTCACAAAGTTATGGGAGTTTTCAAATTTCGCACTTTTTGATCATAAGTCATGAACCCCTATTCATGGGGTGCGATCGAATTTCAAAAAAAAAAATTTTTTTCAAAACCAATTGTCGCCGCACTTCGGCGTGTTTTTTGTTTATATTTTTTTTATATTTTATTATATTATTTCGTAGCTCAAGTTATTTGATGAATTTCATGAAGTTTAGGGTTAATTAGGCTTAGGGCGAAGCGAGAGCGCAATAAAGCTTTCGTCATTCGCTCTGAGAGCGAATTCGACTCGCTTCGCCACCGTAGGGTAAAGCTAGGCTTAAAGGAAATGAAATATCTAGTTGTCGAAATACAATTATAACGTACGCACAATCGCTGGCGCTGTCGAAATTTACTTTAAAAGCCACCACTTTTCGTACTTTACTTAATAAATAATATTAAGTAAAATCACAAAAACTCTTGTGAATTTTCATGGCGCCCCCGGGTGGACAATTTTGAAGTGATTTTTTTTATATTTTTTCGAGTGACAACAATTAAAGTTCGAAGTGTTTATTTATTCGAACAGTGCATCACAAAATATATACAAATAAATATTATTTGATTTGTGTGGCCCGCGACGCGAAAAAAAAAATTTATAATTTAAATTAATAATTAAAAATTATTCGCGCCGGTCGTGCAAATATAGTTGCTGCAAATTTAAAATCTGCACTGGACATCGTTCTTGGATTCCCTTTTAACTTTGAGTTGAAAGACGATATTTTGTGGAAATGCCAAGGAAAGTTGCGTCGCACAAACATACATACACACACACGTACATAGCTGCGAAGCTGCAGTCCGCTATTTTCGTTTTCGTTGTTCGTTTTGCTTAGCGACAGCTGTGCAGTTGTTTGTGTGCATTTTAATTGGCGCGCTTTGGGCAAGCATCACTCGCTCCCCTACATTGTTGGTCAGGCATGTTCATTTTCAAATGTCGTTTGTCAATTGATAGCGCTCGTTTAGTTTTTGCTTCTTTTAACGTCTAACGTATAAACGAGTGCTATAATAATTAAATTCAATCATGTTTTAATATATTAAATATTATAGAATTTAAATATTGCCATGACAAACACTAAGGAAAATCTTGAAGATTCGAAGAGTAAACGCAATATATGCGTAAAAAGCTTACTCCGTTTGTTTGACCAAATTACCAAGGGTAAACTAAACCTTGAAGCTACAGAATTGGAATGTAGATTAGAAATGTTAGATTCTCACATAGAAACAGCGTTAAAATATCAGACTCGAGTAGAATCATTTGACCCAGACGATGAATATCGTGGCGAGTTGGAAGAGCTTTGCATCACGACGAAGGCTCGTTTAAAGTCTCTCATTAAGGGACTTACTCCTGCTACACAAGCAGTTGTTCCGGTTGCGGCTCCACGCACACGTCTTCCTCATCTGGCACTTCCCAAGTTTAGTGAAAAATACTCAGAGTTTAAGAATTTTATTAGTCTGTTTGAAACCCTCGTCCATAATGATACGACAATTCCAGCGATTGGGAAATTTAATCATCTCATATCGTGTCTGTCCGGTAAAGCTCTAGGAACTGTAAGAGCATTCCATGTAGATGAGGAAAATAATCCGAAGGCATTGGACAGGCTAAAGACAGTGTATGACAATGAGTGTCTAATATTTAATGATAATATTAACGCTCTCTTTAGCCTTCCAAAAATAGCGCAGCCTTCTGCTGCTGCTTTAAGATCGAGAATAGACACTGTCTCAGCCATATATGGCTCACTTCTCTCGATAGGTGACGATAAAAAGATTTCAAACGCAATCATCATTCACCTCGTTATGAACAGCGTTGACCCAATGACCAAAGATAAATGGGAAGACCAACGCGATTATGCAACTATTCCAATGTGGAGTGATTGCGAAGCAGTCTTGAATCGGAGATATCAGCATCTTATTGCTGGAACATCGTCCAAAAATTCATCCGATAGCTCTAAGTCAGAGCCAAAGACTGCTTCTAAAAACAATAATCGCAGTTTGTTCTCGTGTTCTGTGGCCAGTGCTAGAAATGACCAGGTGTCCCCTAAATGTTTATATTGTAGTTCCGAAGACCATTCAATATTGAATTGCTCTGCATATGCCGCACAATCAGTGCAACAGCGGTTTGAGTTCGCTAAGGCAGCTCCACTATGCATTAATTGTCTTCGGAAAGGACACACTGTTGCCAGATGCAAAGCGAACAAATGCAGAGTTTGCAGTCGTTCGCATAATACCCTTTTGCATAGATATGCTGCCGTTTCTAACACTAGAGCGTTACCACCACCCCTTGACTCCGCCCAGGATCAACCTTCGACATCACATGCCATGCATGCGAATGTGTCTGATAGTGTGATCCTAGCTACAGCAGTTGTTAAAGTCAAAACGAAAAGTGGCGATTTCGTTTTGGCCAGGGCTCTGCTTGATTCTGGGTCGCAAATCAATTGCGTAACAGACGAGCTAGCTCAGCGATTGCAGCTGCGTCGAGAAGAGGCTAGTATCAGCTTGCTTGGAATTGCTCAATGCAACACACAAGTTAAGAGCAAGATACATACTGTGGTGAAGTCGCGAGTCAATTGCAGTGAGTTCTCTCTAGATCTGTGGATCTTAAAGACCATTTCTGGATACCAGCCTGACCACACGGTCAATGTTAGTGGTTGGAAAATCCCTGAGAACCTGCAGTTGGCTGATCCATGTTTCCACAAGCCACAGAAGATCGACATGCTCATCGAAGCTGAAACGTTCTTTGAACTGCTCTCTGTCGGTCAAATAAAACAAGGTCCGAATTGTCCGATTCTGCAAAAAACTCTGGTCGGTTGGATCGTGTCAGGGCGCTATACGCCCACAGGTCCGAAGACAGCTCAGATAGTAAATCTGAGTTGTCAAGAAGATTGTTACACCTCTATAGACACCACATTGCAGAATTTCTGGTCATTGGAAGAGTTCCCTTCGGTAAAAAAGGTGCGTACAGTTGAGCACCAGTTATGTGAGACCCACTTTCTAGATAATTTGAAAATATTGCCGTCAGGTCGATTTGAAGTACGACTATCATTTAAGTCGGATCCAAATCAGTGTTTTGATGGTTGGACCGACCATTCAAGAAGAGCTGTAGTTCGACTCTGCTTCGATTTAGATTGCATAAGTATGCACTGACAGCTGACATCAAAAAGATGTACCGGCAAGTCATGGTGCATGAAGCAGATCGAGATTTCCAGCTAGTAGTGTGGAGAAAGAACCCATCTGACTCTTTGAGGTCCTTCAGGTTAAACACCGTAACTTATGGCACTGCGCCAGCTCCATTTTTGGCTATACGGTGTTTGACAAACCTTAGTGACATAGTGGAATCGTCACACCCAAAAGCTGCTGACGTTATCAGGCACGATTTTTGTGTCGATGATTTATTAACTGGCGCTGCTTGAGTAGAGAACCTTCAGATTATCAAGTCTGAGGTTTCGCAAATTTTGCAAGGCGCAGGTTTCGAGCTAACCAAATGGTTTTCGAATTCGCCTGAGTTCTCCGCAACAAATGCAGCTAAGCCGATAACGATCTCAGAGTCTGACACAACCAAAACATTAGGCGTGTTGTGGTTGCCAACTGAAGACGTCTTTCAATTTAAGATTGACGATTCATTTATGGGTCTTAGAGCGACTAAACGGAACATTCTCTCGGTTTCATCGCGGTTATTTGATCCGCTTGGCCTGTTAAGCCCTCTGATTATCAAGGCAAAGATCCTGCTCCAAGAGCTCTGGCTTCAAAAGCTAGACTGGGATGAATCTATCCCACTGAGCTTGGACAACTCGTGGCAGCAGCTGAAATCAACTTTGATTCAGTTACAAAGAATCAGAATCCCACGATATGTTTTTACAGAGCCAACAATACCGATCGAGATTCATGGCTTCGCTGACGCCTCAATGCGAGCGTTTGGCGCATGCGTGTATATACGCAGTCATACTGCAGAAGGTTGTCATGTTTCCTTGCTGACATCTAAGTCTAAAGTAGCCCCCCTCAAGACTAAGACTCTTCCTAGACTTGAGTTGTGCGCGGCTCACCTTCTCGCAGATCTCTGTCACCGAGTCAAAAATCTTTTAAGATTACCAATTGAACGGACTGTTCTTTGGTCTGATTCTGAAGTTACACTTCATTGGATTAAGACACATCCTTCGTCCTTGGCAACCTTTGTGTCGAATCGTGTGGCTGAAATCCAAGAGTGGACAGAGAACGCTGAATGGCGCCATGTACCTACAAAGCAAAACCCAGCAGATATCGTTTCGAGAGGCTGCGATGTTGACGAATTGATCACATCGATTTGGTTCGATGGTCCTTCCTTTCTAAAGGAACCAAGAGATTCCTGGCCGGTTAACCAGCATCTCGTGACGGACGAGATGCGTACTTTGGAGCTACGCAAAACAGCTGTTGGACTGACAGCTATGGTAGACCGCCCAGATCTTTTGGAAACCATCGATAGTTATTCATCGCATGCCAGGCTGCTTAGAGTTTTCGCTTATGTGTTCCGTTTCATTAAGAAATGTAAAAACAAAAATGAAGTTTTCGAGAAGATGCCTACGGCACAAGAAAGAAAAGAAGCTTTTGAGAAAATAGTTGAAGTCATCCAACAAGTTGAATTTAGAGATGACATAGATAGGGTTCGAAAGGGCACGCGTGTAGGTCATAGCCTACAGCGTCTCAATCCGTTTATACCTGAGTATAACGGATCTTGGTGCTCCTTTAAGATACTGCGAGTGGGGGGACGACTCGCCAATGCTCCTCTTTCATATGATGCTAAGTTTCCGATGCTCCTTCCTAAAAGCTCGCAATTTGCTAGAAGCTATATTAGATACCTGCATTTGACGAATTGTCATGCTGGCCCAAGAGCGCTCGTGAGTCTTCTTCGTGAGCGAATTTGGTTAGTCAACGCTCAAGAGGTCTGTCGTCAGACAGTGAGATCCTGCATCCCTTGCTTTAAATGCAAGCCTTTTCGAATGCGTGGAAAGCCTACGTATAAATCGTACATAGCACTGTTTGTTTGCTTCGCCTCCAAAGCGGTTCACTTAGAACTTGTATCCGATTTATCGACTAATACATTTCTTATGGCTTTTCAAAGGTTCGTCGGCCGTCGAGGAGTCCCACAGACCGTCCATTGCGACAACGCGACGAATTTCGTCGGAGCAAGTCGCCAGTTTCGGGAGTTGCGGGCCCGAATCGAGGAGGAGGCGGACGCAATTCAAGAATTCGCATCAAAAAGCGGATGCGAATTTGCGTTCATACCGCCCAGGGCTCCGCACTTCGGGGGTCTGTGGGAGGCAGGTGTGAAGTCTGCAAAGCACCTACTCCTACGGACGGTAGGCAGCCTGCTGTTGACGGTAGAGGAGATGGAGACGACGCTCGTAGCAGTGGAGGCCGTGCTCAATTCACGGCCAATAGGAGCACTAAGCGACGACCCCAGCGACGGCGAGGCACTGACACCGGGCCACGCACTAGTGGGAGGCCCATTGACCGCAATGCCAGCAGGAGGGGCCCAGGACCAGCAGGGCCTGACCTGCTTAAGTCGATGGCGAGCTGTCTCGTCGCTCAGGCGACAGTTCTGGCGGCGATGGTCCAAGGAGTACATTCTGGGACTCCAAGCCAGGAGCAAGTGGCACCATCGCACGCCAGACGTCGTCGTTGGAGAGCTGGTGGTCGTCGCCGAGGACAATCTGCCGCCTCAGAAGTGGCTGATCGGCAGAGTCACGGCGGTGCATCAGGGAGAGGACGGCGCCGTTCGCGTCGCTGATGTGAGGACGGCAACTGGAGGAGCGTTTAGGAGGCCCATCCACAAGTTGGTGCGGCTTCCAGTTGGATGAAGCACTGGGCTTCATGGGGGCCGATGTCGCCGCACTTTGGCGTGTTTTTTGTTTATATTTTTTTTATATTTTATTATATTATTTCGTAGCTCAAGTTATTTGATGAATTTCATGAAGTTTAGGGTTAATTAGGCTTAGGGCGAAGCGAGAGCGCAATAAAGCTTTCGTCATTCGCTCTGAGAGCGAATTCGCCTCGCTTCGCCACCGTAGGGTAAAGCTAGGCTTAAGGGAAATGAAATATCTAGTTGTCGAAATACAATTACAACGTACGCACAATCGCTGTCGCTGTCGAAATTTGCTTTAAAAGCCACCACTTTTCGTACTTTACTAAATAAATAATATTAAATAAAATCACAAAAGCTCTTGTGAATTTTCACCAATATTGTTGAGTCAATTTGAATATATTGAGGCCAAATTATGATCAAAACCATATTCCGCATGTAAATCGGATGAGTTTTCACAAAGTTATGGGGGTTTTAAAATTTCGTACTTTTTGATCATAAGTCATGAACCCCTATTCATGGGGAACGAGCAAATTTTTCAAAATATTATTTTTTTTCAAAACTAATATTGTTGAGTCAATTTATTCATATTGAGGCCAAATTATGATCAAAAAGATATTCCGCATGTAGATCGGATGAGTTTTCACAAAGTTATGGGAGTTTTCAAATTTCGCACTTTTTGATCATAAGTCATGAACCCCTATTCATGGGGTACGATCGAATTTTTCAAAATCCATTTTTTTTTCAAAACCAATATTGTTGAGTCAATTTATTCATATTGAGGCCAAATTATGATCAAAAAGACATTCCGCATGTAGATCGGATGAGTTTTCACAAAGTTATGGGAGTTTTCAAATTTCGCACTTTTTGATCATAAGTCATGAACCCCTATTCATGGTGTACGATCGAATTTTTCAAAATCCTTTTTTTTTCAAAACCAATATTGTTGAGTCAATTTATTCATATTGAGGCCAAATTATGATCAAAAAGACATTCCGCATGTAGATCGGATGAGTTTTCACAAAGTTATGGGAGTTTTCAAATTTCGCACTTTTTGATCATAAGTCATGAACCCCTATTCATGGTGTACGATCGAATTTTTCAAAATCCTTTTTTTTTTCAAAACCAATATGGTTGAGTCAATTTATTCATATTGAGGCCAAATTATGATCAAAAAGACATTCCGCATGTAGATCGGATGAGTTTTCACAAAGTTATGGGAGTTTTCAAATTTCGCACTTTTTGATCATAAGTCATGAACCCCTATTCATGGGGTACGAGCAAATTTTTCAAAATATTATTTTTTTTCAAAACCAATATCGTTGTGTCAATTTATTCATATTGAGGCCAAATTATGATCAAAAAGACATTCCGCATGTAGATCGGATGAGTTTTCACAAAGTTATGGGAGTTTTCAAATTTCGCACTTTTTGATCATAAGTCATGAACCCCTATTCATGGTGTACGATCGAATTTTTCAAAATCCTTTTTTTTTTCAAAACCAATATGGTTGAGTCAATTTATTCATATTGAGGCCAAATTATGATCAAAAAGACATTCCGCATGTAGATCGGATGAGTTTTCACAAAGTTATGGGAGTTTTCAAATTTCGTACTTTTTGATCATAAGTCATGAAATACGATCGAATTCCAAAAAAAAAAATTTTTTTCAAAACCAATATTGTTGAGTCAATTTATTCATATTGAGGCCAAATTATGATCAAAAAGACATTCCGCATGTAAATCGGATGAGTTTTCACAAAGTTATGGGAGTTTTCAAATTTCGCACTTTTTGATCATAAGTCATGAATAGGGATTCATGGGGTACGATCGAATTTCAAAAAAAAAAAATTTTTTTCAAAACCAATATTGTTGAGTCAATTTATTCATATTGAGGCTGTTTGTGTAAAGATTGGTAAGCAGTCAGCACATAAACTGACTACTAAAAGGGCGTCGCAACTGGCACTTGTAACCAGGTGGACTACGGAGAGGGAATTCCTTAATGCGCACAGCTTGGTGCGATGGTAGAATAACGAATGCTTCGAGTAGCTTTGTACTTAAAACACTGATTTTATTGATCAAAAGGTAACAATATTTATAGGTAAATATAGCTTAGTTAACAAGTTTGTAGTGTTCATTAAAATTAGGTTATTGTGTTTTCAGCAGTTGCGTGCAATGTAGAGTAGCTTACTTTGCAACTACCGGGTTGGCCTACTGCTGCTGTTACGGCACATATTGTGTGTTGTGCAGTCAGCGATATTCTGAGCGGTCAGTTATGCTGTGTGTGGTCAGCGATATCTTGTATGTGAGGTGTTGACATAGTTTTTAAATTGTGTTACATAGCTGTTCTGTTTTTGTTTATAATTTAGATATGTGTAATTTATATGCACCTAAACATTCTCCCGGCCGTTGAAACGGTGTTCAACCATCGTCTAGATCCAATGTGAATCGTCTTGGGGGTGCTGATGGAGCGGGTGGATTGGCGGCCTCATTCCTTGTGACTGTGGGTCGCAAAGTCCATAGGCTTTGCGTCCTCATTGCATAGGCACATAGTAGTATGACAGATACCACTAAGGCAGCATAGGCGGCTATATGATGATGTTGGACCGAGCTTATTTGGTTGGGCAGTTCTTGTTTGTTGAGTGTTGCGAATTTTAGCTGCAAATCGTCCAGATCTTTGTCTTCTTGTACCTTGTAATCCGAAATGTTGAATTCTGTTGGTGGTACAATTGTGATGCTTGGCTTGATGATGTCACCAAAGCGAGCGTAGCTTTTCGTAGCTTGACTTATGATGTTGTCAAAGGTACTGATGCTGATTTCTGCGTTGCGTGCAGTACAGCCAGATGATAGCGAAAGTAGTCCGGTGTCTTCTAGTTGTATTGTAGATGGTGTTCCGTTGCATACGGCTTGTAGTTCCATTGTAAAATGTGTTGCAAAAATCCAATTATTCGGTTGGTGTGTTTCTTTCCATACCATGTTGGTTGTTGTGCGAGTTATTTGACACATTGTTGGTGTCTTGTTGTTAAACAGCTGAAACTCACATCGATTGTTTACATTAAAAACAGCTTGATGGTCAAAGATGTGGGTAATTTCCATGTGAATGAATTCGAAGATTAAAGGAAATAAAAAAAATTTTTTGTTTAAGGTGTATTTGGGGTTTTAAATAAAGTGGTGTAATTTTGTTTTTTTTTATTTTTTATTTATATAATGTTTTTTTTGATTTAAAATTTAAGAGTTTTTTTAATAGGGTTTTTTTTTTGTTTTTATTATAGATGGATTTATATGATTTAATAGTTTTTTATTTTTTTATTTTTAATATATTAAAAATATTAAAAGTGTTTTTTTTTTAAATAATTTTTATAAAATAAATAATTTTTATTTTTTAATAATAAAAATTTATTTTTGTAATTTGTATTTAATTGGATAAGTTTTTTTTAAATAATATAAAAAATTTGTTTGGTTATATCATATGTAGTCTTTATTTGGTAGTGTGAGACAGCGTCGCAGATCATCGTGTGTAAGTCCCATAAATTGATCCCTGTGGTCGTTTACTGCTATTATAGGTGTTTTGAGCTCAAACAATCTCCAACTTGTTGAGTCCCACACCGGAATTGGCACAATATTAAATAGCTCTAATATTGATGTTGACACTAGTGGTAATATTACTCTGAATATTACATGAGTGTCGGTGGCTGTGCCTTCTGCTCGCATAATTCTGTATAATTGAATTACGTTGGATGATGTCACAGGTAGCATTTGATCTGTTGGCAAATGATCCCGTATTTGATCCAATTGATCCTTTAGTTGATTAGGAGAAATCAATATTGGGCTTATTGTATGGTGGCGAATTCCTGTTAGTACGTCCACTATTTCCGCTTGCATGCGCTGAAGCGTGGCTGCTAGCAGTGTTAGTTGAGTTGTCAATGCCAGGTACGTTTCCGTGAGCCGTGCTCCAGTGTACTTTCCTCTGCTTTCGGTAATGGCAGCAACTTGTTGCTCAAGTAGTCGTTGACGCTTGTCTGATGTAGCCCTTGTCTTTTTGACTACGTTAATGGTTGAGTCAAGTACTGAGGTTTGATTTCTCAGCAGGCTCAGTACGAAATCCTCGTTGGTTTGTACCTTCTTGATGACCTTGGTCATTTCATTAGCGTAGTTTGAGTCTAACACTCCAAATAGACTATGTGCAATATTGCCTACTGCATCAAATGGGGAGTGCGAGTGTGCTGCATAAGTACGTTTGCCATTTGCAGTTCATCATACAAGTGTCGATAGTGCTGTGATATGAAATCACATGTGTGTTTGTTGTTCACTTCTGGTCAAAGGTATTGGAATTCGTCTATTCCTTGGTTAAATGTCTTCATATCTCGCCAGTATGGGTCCAGTTCATAGTATATGACCATGGTGCAGTCGGATATTGCTCTTTATGCTTGTCCAATTTTTTCATAATAGATCCCTGGCTTCGTGTCGAATTTTGTTACTGATACTGATTGTGTCAGCACCAAAGGTAGCATCAGAAGCAGGATCAGCAAAGACGACGATATGGTTGGCGACATTAGCCGCTTTCGTTGGGCGAGTGGTGCATCAGTTTTGTCTGTGTCCTCCGCCTCATTGATAGAGCGTTTCTTGGCCATCTCTTCTGGAAAGATCGGCGCAAGCCTGGTTATGGGGCGCTTAAAGATGCCTGAGGTAGTTTTTACGTCAACCACTCGGACGTGGTTATCTTGACCTGGATATGTTTTTACAATGCGTCCCATTGGCCAGCTCATCACAGGTATGTTGTCTTCTTTGATTAGAACAAGCATACCTTCCTTGATGTTGGTATTGACGGTTTTCCATTTGTGTCTGGCTTGCAGCTCTTGCAAATATTCTTCTGACCATTGCTTCCAGAATCCTTGCTTAAGCCTGGACACTAGTTCCCAGCGTTTCAGTAAGGATTTCTCATTGCGGTCGGCGTTGACATCAGGGGGAGCAGTGAGCGTTTCCCCAATTAGAAAGTGTGCTGGAGTAAGAGCAGTGGTGTCCGTAGGATCATTTGACATCGGTGTAATTGGGCGTGAATTTAAGATCGCTTCAATTTCGATGATCACCGTGTTTAATTCTTCAAATGTTAGGGATGCAGTGTTGGTAGTCGTAACCAGAAGCCGCTTAGCAGACTTGACTGCAGCTTCCCATAGCCCTCCAAACGATGGTGCTCGTGGCGGAATGAATTTGAACGCAACTTGCTTCTTGTTGCAGTGATTGATGATCTCTGCTTGGGCCTTCTCGCCAAATATTGTTCCTTCCAGTTCCTTCAGCTGGTTGTTTGCTCCAATAAAGTTGGTGGCATTGTCACAATGAATTGTTTGACATTTGCCGCGGCGGCTTAAGAAGCGTCGCAAAGCTCCCAAAAAGGCGTTTGTCGTCAGATCGCTGACTAGTTCAAGGTGTACCGCCTTTGTGGAGAAGCAGCAGAATACGGCTATGTATGCCTTATCTGGTCTTTTTCCTCTAATTTTGTGATGAATCCAGATTGGTCCGCAGTAATCTTCGCCTGTAGTTAGAAACGGGCGTGTCGGTGTTACTCGATCGGCTGGCAAGTTGCCCATGATTTGGCTCATTAATTTGGGCCTTGCCTTATTGCATGTCACGCAATTGTGAATGATGTTCCTTGACATAGTTTTGTCATTTAGGATCCAATATTGCTGTCTTGCCGTTGCTCGTAATGCTTGGGCTGCTGCGTTGTTGGTGGAAGACACATGGCGCCATTGATTTTGGCTTGTCAATGCTTGTATCTTCGCTATCCGGTTGGCCACAAATGTATGGTATGTAGACGCAGCTGCATTGATCCATGAAAGGACAACAGTAGAATCCGACCAAAAATATCCTGGTACTGTACTGGAGTCCAGGTTGAGGTCTCGTCGAATCCTGTCCGTGAGTTCAGCACCCAATAATGCAGCACAAAGCTCTAGACGAGGGAGTGACTGCTTTGCCGTTGGGGCTACTCGAGACTTTGAACATAGCAGACGCACAGAAATTTGTTTATTTTTGTACGTTGCGCGAACGTATATGGCTGCGCCGTATGCTCGTTCCGATGCATCCACAAATGTGTGCAATTCCCTTGTGACTGGAACCTTTCCATCGTATATAAGTCGTGGAATTTGCATCGAATTCAGGCTTTGTAAGTCATCTCGATAGTCCTTCCATTCGTTCTGAAGGACTGTAGGTAACTCGTCATCCCATTCCAATTTGTCTTCCCAGAGTCGTTGCATGAAAATCTTGGCTTTCACAACGACTGGAGCGAACAAGCCTAAGGGGTCGAAGATTTGTGCCAGCTCAGAGCAAACGACACGTTTAGTAATTTTCGTAGCTGTGCTGCTCTGGGCCCGGCCACAAAGTTGGTCATTTTTGGGCATCCAAATAAGACCCAATGTTTTGATCCTGTAGCTGTCTAATGTGTCCTCAAACTTAACGTCGCTTGCTATGTCGTCCTTGGGTATTCCTTGTAACAGTTGCTCGTTGTTCGAGCACCATTTTCGCAAATTGAATCCATTAGGGCGCAGGATCTTCACTAACTCCTCCCGGATTTGGATTGCTTCTTGGGCTGAATCTGCTCCAATGAGGCAGTCGTCAACATAGAAGTCATTCACTAGTGCGGCGGCTCCTACTGGTGATTTGTCCATGTGTATTGTGCCCAAGTGATTTAGACACTTGGTTGCTAAGAATGGAGCTGACGCCGTGCCGTAGGTAACTGTTTTTAATCTGTAGTACCTTAAGTCCTCATTGGGATTGTTTCTCCAGACAATCATCTGGTGGAACTGGTTCTCAGGATTGATCCAAATCTGACGGTACATTTTCTCGATGTCCGCAGTGAACACTTATTTGTGTGTTCTGAATCTTAATAAAATCGACATTAGGTCGCTCTGCACAGTGGGTCCTACTTGCAGTATGTCGTTAAGTGATTTTCCTGTCGACGTCTTGCAAGATGCATCGAAAACCACTCTTAACTTTGTAGTGCTGCTATCAGGTTTCAGCACACAATGATGAGGGATGAAGTAGTTGCTTGATGAAAGTAGGTTGCGAGGGACAATTTTCATGTGACCCAATTGTTCGTATTCGGCCATGAAGTCCACATATCCTTTCCAAATTTCTGCCTTGGTCCTTTTTTCTAACGACAAGAACCTTCTTTCTGCAGTCTCCAACGAGGGCCCCAGGGCTGAAGGATGTTCAGAAAACGGCAATTTGACAATGAATCGCCCATCAGCAGCGATTTTTAAGTTGTCGATAAAGTGTTTTTCGCATGCCTTCTCAATTGGCGTGCAATGCTTTTCCGACGCTTCAAAGTTGTCTAAGTTCCAGAATCGTTCCAATATGACATTAGTTTCTTCTCCTGTAGCAACTGCACATATGGCTGGTGACATGTTTGCTTCCTTTATTTTTCCAGCCACAACCCACCCCAACCTGGTTTGTTGCATGATTGGACCAGAGGGCGTGAGTTTTTTCTGTTGTGGGAGCAGTAGTGCATAATAATGCTCAGCACCGATCAGCATGTCGATTTTTCCTGGTTGGTTAAATTGAGGATCCGCCAACGGACGATTTTTCGGAATATTCCAGTTTTCATAATTAATGTTTTGGGCTGGCTGATCCGTGATAATGTGCGGTAGAATGAATGCTTCGATCCACACTGTAAAATTGCTGTGTAGTGACTTCACTAACACATTTACCCGAGACCTACTGGTTCTCGGTTGTCCACCGATACCTTCAATTCGTAGTGCGGTATCATGGCGTTTTAAGGACTGGGATGATGCAAGTCGCTCTGATATCACGTTAATTTGTGATCCAAATCTAGAATGCTTAAAGTGGTTGTTGTCCATTATTTCCTTGGAAAATTTGGTGAAAATAGTGTGGGGTTTTGTTGGGGGGGGGTTTGAAGGGGGGTGGTGTGTTTGGTGGGGGGATTGTTTGTTTTTGTTTTTTTTTGTTTTTTGTGGTGTTTTTTTTTTTGTTTTCTTTTGGTTTGGTTGCTATTATTTTTTTTTTTTTTTTTTTGGGGTTTTTTTTGGTTTTTGGTTTGTTTGGGCTTTTGTTTTCTTTGTTTTTCTTTTCGTTTTTGTTGTTTTTTTTTTTTTTTTTTTTTTGTTTTTTTTTTTTGTTTTTTGTTTTTTTTTTTTGTTTGTTTTGTTGTGTTGTTTGTGTTTTTTTTGTGTGTTTGGTGGGTTTTGTTTTTTGTTGTTTTTTTTTTTCTTTTTTTTTTTTTTTTTTGTTGTTTTTGTTTTTTTTGGTGTTTGTTTTTTTTTTTTTGTTTTTTTTTTTTTTTTTTTTTTTTTTTTTTTTTTTTTTTTTTTTTTTTGGATCATCCTGCTGGACATCCAGTAACTCATCGATGGTTACTTGTTCTGATGCCATTTTTTGTCGCTTGGTGGACTTTAATATATACTATGACAACTTCAGTAAGTGATAATAGATTGGATCACCAATTGTTTTGGTGAATCTTTATGTTCCTGATCTGTCGCCTTGTTGACAACTTCAGATGGGCAGGTTGGGGTCACCAAATATTTTTTTTGGTGAATATTTATGCTCCTGATCTGTCGCCTTGTTGACAACTTCAGATGGGCAGGTTGCAGGTATCCTGTGAATGTCGCCTGGTTGACAACTTCAATAAAGGATAATGCTCTGGAGATAATCCTTGTGTCGTCCAATTGACAACACGGATTTCCAGTGTCGGGGTCACCAAAATGTTTGTGTAAAGATAGTTAAGCAGTCAGCACATAAACTGACTACTAAAAGGGCGTCGCAACTGGCACTTGTAACCAGGTGGACTTCGGAGAGGGAATTCCTTGGTGCGCACAGCTATTGCGATCGTAGAAATGAATGAAAATTTCTTGTATATTGTACTAAAAACACTGATTTTATTGATCAAAAGGTAACAATATTTATAGGTAAATATAGCTTAGTTAACAAGTTTGTAGTGTTCATTAAAATTAGGTTATTGTGTATTCAGCAGTTGCGTGCAATGTAGAGTAACTTACTTTGCAGCCTACTGCTGCTGTTACGGCACATATTGTGTGTTGTGCAGTCAGCGATATTCTGAGCGGTCAGTTATGCTGTGTGTGGTCAGCGATATCTTGTATGTGAGGTGTTGACATAGTTTTTAAATTATGTTACATAGCTGTTCTGTTTTTGTTTATAATTTAGATATGTGTAATTTATATGCACCTAAACACTAGCTTTCTTCGAAAAAGTCGTAGAACAAACGTTTCTAGATTTTTGATTGGGAACAAGTCCTCATTCAAACTTTTAAGCTAAATCATCGCTTTGATACAAACAAACAAACAAACAGAGAGACTGACTTTTCATTTCAATTTTGAAGGGCCATTAAAAATTTAAAAATTGATTATCTTTTGAACCAGTATTCGGATTTCGATGATCGAGGTGTCATTCGACGAGTATTTTTGATTAGAATAGTAAAAATTAAAATCAAATTCAAAAAGGATCCAACGGCTCCATTCGCTCCAATAACTTAAATTTTTCTCATCCCACTAACACCTGTTTATCTCACGAGCCAGGTGAGTTTCCAAAAGTTTTAGTATGCACATTTGTAAGTTAAACGGGTACCTTTCGATCGGTATCTAACTCGACTCGATCGGACAGTCATAGCAAATTTTCCATTCTTCCTGTGTATATATGCTAGTCGCCTTTGCACCCTTCGTGCTGCTTTCGTCACAAGCGCGGACTGCCGTCGGCAGTGATTGTGAATCCTGCTAGTGTTGGGCAGTATTAACACTGCTAGAGTGGGATGACAGCAGAGGCTGTCATCGAGTGTAGCTCTGGTGTGAGTGTGTGTCACAGGAGGTGACTTGGCAATTAGTCTAGTGAGAGAATACACACGCAGAGACTCGCTGCGCTCTTGCTAGTTAATAAAACCTTAAGAAACCCTCAAAATGTCTTCGACTCCGATAAATTTATAAAATTTAAGGTGGTTTATTGAATAAAACAATTTGAGTCAAAATTTTTAAGGATAGAGACTATTTCATAGTTCGCATGTTTTAGTTTCAGAAAGAAAATCCTTCGCTCGAAGCGTCCACTCGAACAATACTGCCAGGGCGGTAAAATTTCCCAGTGGACGCTCCGCAAAGCATTTTAGCTGTGACATTTCAGTTGTATGGGATGGGTTCTCTCACTTTGACTTAATGTGTTCTTAATTTTATGATTATCGAGGCCACGGTACTGACGAAGACTTCTGCAAACACTTAACACTTTCTGACATAGGTATAATGGCAAATTTCTGACATCTCTTTCAAAAATTTCTAATACCTTACAAAAAAAAACCTTTTTACGAGGTAAAAGTTAAGTGACAAAAGCATTTTTCACGATACAGAATTAAACAACTTTAATTGTCAATGTTATTCTTATAATAAAAATAAAAATAAAATCATTTTTATGCGCCAAAAATTTCTAAGATCCTATTTTGTGAGGAATAATATTAAATTTTACAAATTTTTTGCTGTTGCGAAAAGTCTCTTAGTTAAGTTAACACGGCCATCTGCCCGGATCTACACTCCGATCACAGCAGTGTAATGCTAGGTATAAACACTTCTGTACTTGCTGTCAGCAAAGCGTGGCCCTTTCTTGTCAAAGGAGCCAATCGGGAAAGTTTCCGCACTTGGCTGGAGCAGAATGTATACCAAAATACTGCCTTGCATTCTGGCGAAGTCGTATTGGTTTCATCCGTTTTGTTTCGTTTTAGAGTCTCTCTTTTAAGTATAATAAACGTCAGCTGGTTTAATAACACTCATTTACAAAATAAAAAAAAAAAACACGAAAATCGCATTTTAAATTTTATTCATGGAAACGTTCTCGAAATATAATTTTTTTCCGATATTTCGAAGTTTGATGTGGCCAAAAAAGCACTGAAATTAAAAGTAACGGATCCCTCTACAACTTTTTATCATTAAGTTTTTAGATCGGGGTAATGGTTCCGAGTATGCGGCATACCTGCAAAAAAAAAAAAAAAAAAAAATGCAAATTTAGAGCCTGATTTATCATGAATTTAGGTGTAAAAATTATTTCCGGGTCTGTTATTGTTTTTTTTTAATTTTTTGAAATTTTTATGAAAATGAACTATTTTTTGTGTTCTTTTTATGCAAAATGAATTTGAATGTTCTTTTGAGTTTTCCAGAGTTGATTTGAGCTTTGCATGGTTCTTTTTTTTCGATTATATGTAACGTTTACCCACATTCCTTTTCAACACTTTTTTTAACGGGATCCATACGTCAATTTTATTCGCGTTAAATTGTGATAAAATGTCGTGCACAGGCTGTGAAGTGGGTATAAGGGAGTTCGACCAATTCAGTGAGAGTGAGTTGTTCAGCTTTCTACGCCATCATAATGAAGGAAGGATCGCATTTGCCCAAAGTGTGGTGCGCAGTGCACATTTCAATCACGCGGAGACACCATGTTTTTTTTTCGATGCCGTGCGCGCCACATGCACCAGCAAGGAAAGCAAAAACGAGTGAGTGTCCAATGCAGCTTTCAGGAGAGTGTGAGGAAGAACACCTTCTTCGAGGAAACAAAGTTGACAATTCCGAAAATTTGTTCGTTTGTGACTTGAGACTGCTTGCGTTTGAATGCTTGATAAAAGAGCTTGATAAAAGAGCATGAATGGAACCGTCAATCTGTAATTGATTTAAAAAGCTTATTGAGAGAAGTGTACATTGATTGGAGCCTCAATATTAGTCGGCAACAAATTGGAGGTCCTGTCAAGATTGTCGAAATAGACGAGGCCAAAGTGGGGAAGAGGAAATATAACTGCGGCCGAGTTGTTGAAGGCCAATGGGTGTTCGGAGGTATAGAACGAGAAAGTGGTGACTTTTTCATCTTGCCTGTCGAGCACCGAGATACAGCGACATTGCTCGCAATAATTAGGGATCGAGTACCATCATGTCGGACTGTTGGAAGGCCTACAACTGCTTGGCGGAGGAGGGATTTGTTCACCAGACGGTGAATCACTCAAAAAATTTTGTAGATACCGAGACACCTAATGATCTATTTTCCTTAACTATTTGTTGGGAGTCTCTAAAAAGTTTTATAATTATCTATCTTTAGGATGTTGATGATGATGATGTTGATGATGATGACGTTGAAGATGAAGACAAAATTTGATTATGACCACATGAATTGATTTCCTGACCTTGCCGTTGTCATGCTTTACGATTTTTAATATTGATGATTGATTGATGATGACCCTATGACATTTCACCTGTCCATGCGCTTGACCAATGTTATTGATGATGCCTTGGCATCAAATCGGTCCTTTTCAGGACCACCAAATTTTATCCAAAGAGATTTGCTTATTTTCAATAAGTTAAATTTTTTTAATTCAAATCTTTGACATGATTTCGTTGTACAGTGTTGGAAATCACGTTGTAAATTAATATGAAAAAAGTAGTGTTGGTAAACGTTAAAAATTAGTCAACATGAACAAGAGAATAAAAAATAGTTCATTTTTATAAAAATTTCAAAAAAAATTAAAAAAAAAAACGGAAATAATTTTTACACCTAAATTCATGATAAATCAGGCTCTAATTTTGGATTTTTTTTTTTGCAGATGTGCCGCATACTCGGAACTATTACCTAGATCGGTTTAATAGTTCAGAAGCTAGCGACTTTAATAAAGTAAAAAGTCAGGGTTTTTTGTGATTTTTGGGGCTCGAGAGATCACAGAAAAAATATATATCGCAAAGCTAAAATTTATTTTATATATCATTAATTTTAGTTCGACAATTTGGCGACAATGGGGGCGCCACAAAAGGGAAAGATCGATGCTGAGTTGTTTATGAGTTGTGATAATGATAAATCGAATTGCGACTGCAAATCGAAGCCGGCTTATATGAATTCCGTGGTACGCCGACAGTTTCTGCAACAAATAGTAAAGTCATTGCAAGCTGTTGCTTAAAACAGAATCGTTGCATTGATGAACTTGCAATTGGAGCACTTGAACTTGGAAGCCAAATACCTCGAAGCGCAGAGAAATTCTTGATGGCACTGTTGATCCTAAAGAGGAGAGTCCCAAGTGGCCAGAACCCAAGCGTCCATCAATTGATGAAGATTACCAAGCGTATGCCTGAGGATGTCAAAGGTATTTCCAACTTCTGGCTGACGGTCAGCAATCAACACCTTCAGCGTGTCAGAAAATCTTCTAAAAAAAACCTCTTTACGAGGCAAAAGTCTAGTGACGAAAACAGTTATATGCCCCAAAATTTCGGATATCCAATTTTGTGACGAATAATATCAAGTTTGACATGTAAATTATTTTAAAAAAAAATTTTGGCACTCGGCACATTGCGCTAAAATGTCTAAATTCTTCATACCACATAAAATGCACTGTTTTTCGCAGTGCCGAATGCAAAATTTTTTTTTTTAATTATTTATATGTCAAACTTGATATTCTTCGTCACAAAATTGGATATCAGAAATTTTGGGGCATATAACTGTTTTCGTAACTAGACTTTTACTTCGTAAAGAGGTTTTTTTTACAAGATATCAGAAATTTTTGAATAAGACATCAGAAATTTTGAAATTTAATTTTTTTTTCGACAGTATAACTTTGTCAACTTTGTTTGTTTGTACAAGTTAAAACGAACTGTCTGGCAACCCTGGTTCCCTTTACAAATACACATGCCAAGCGCAATAGCTATCAGCACTCTAAATGCACTCTGTACATGCAGAAGTGTAAAGGTAAAAGGCATAGTCAGTTAACAGGTAATATCTTGCCCAAACGAATTTTGACAGATATGTTTTATATGTCAAAAAACGCTGAATTGAATTGTCTATAACATATAACATGTTTAAAAGTGATTTGAAACACCGAGTTTTCTTAAAATGTGCCAAAATGTGGGAAAAAAAACTTTATTTCACCTGTAGCTTTTTACCTGTGCTCTTAAGAAAAAAGCTTACAGCTATGTTTAAAAGCCCTTCGAAATACCTTTCCAAGGATCACTGCGGACGGCAGTCCGCGCTAGTGACGAAAGCAGTACGAAGGGTGCGAAGGCGACTAGCATATATACACAGGGAGAATGGAAAATTTGCTATGACTGTCCGATCGGGTCGAGTTATATACCGGTCGAAAGGTATCAAATAAACTTACAAATGTGCATACTAAGACTTTTGGAAACTCACCTGGTTTGTGAGAAAAACAGGTGTAAGTGGGAGGGGCAAAATTTAAATGATTGGAGCTAATGGGGCCGTTGGAGCCTTTTTGATTTTTTTTTTAATTTTTTACTATTCTAATTAAAAATACGCGTCGAATGGCACCTTGATCATCAAAATCCGATAACTGGTTTAGAAGATAATTAATTTTGAAATTTTTGGTGCCCTTTTCAAAACGAGATGAAAAGTCAGTCTGTTTGTTTGTTAGGATCAAATCGTTGATTTAGCTTAAAAGTTTGAATGAGGACTTGTTTCCGATCAAAAATCTGGAAACGTTTGTTCTACGACTTTTAAAAAAAAACGCTAGTTTAGCGGGAAATCGCTAAAAACCGCTAAAATTACTATAGAAGCTACAGATGTGGTTTATATATCGTTGGAAAGGTATTTTGAAGGGATTTTAAGCATAGCTGTAAACTTTTTTGCTAAAGAACACAGGTAAAAAGCTACAGGTGAAATAACGTTTTTTTTTACACTTTTTTTCGATTTAAGAAAAATCTGTGCTTTAAATCGCTTTTTAATATATTATATGTTGTAGACAATTAAATTCCGCGTTTTTTGACATATAAAACATATCTCTCAAAATTCGTTTGGGCAAGATATTACTTGTTAACTGAATATACCTTTTACCTTTACACTACTGCATGTACATATGCAGTATGTACACTGCTTGCAGCGTCATGCGGAAATATACTGCTTGCAAGTGGTGAATTTTTTTTTGCGGCAGAAAAACCATTTTATAATTGCGGTTAGAGTAATATCGGTATATATTTAGGGTTACTATTCATGACTTAGTTGAATATTAGTCGATATTACTTCTTAACTGAATATACACATTTTACTTAGAATTGGAATAAGACAGCAGCAGCAAAGTGTGATAGCAGCATGTGTGTTTATAAAGGGAACCAGTGTTGCCAGACAGTTCGTTTTAGCTTGTACAAACAAGAAACACCTTTTAACAAAGTTATACTGTAAAAATTTATTGCGATTTCAAAATTTCTGATGTCTTATTCAAAAATTACTGATATCTTATAAAAAAAACCTCTTTACGAGGTGAAAGTCTAGTGACGAAAACAGTTTTATTCCCCAAAATTTCTGATATCCAATTTTGTGACGAATAATATTAATTTTTACATATAAATTATTTTAAAAAAAAATTTTGCATTCGGCACTGCGCAAAAGAGTGAGTTTTATTTGATATAAAGAACTGAGACATTTTAGCGCAATGTGCAGAGTGCAAAATTTTTTTTTTAAATAATTTATATGTAAAAATTAATATTATTCGTCACAAAATTGGATATCAGAAATTTTGGGGCATAAAACTGTTTTCGTCACTAGACTTTCACCTCGTAAAGAGGTTTTTTTTTATAAGATATGAAGATCACATCTGTAGCTTGGATGCTAGAGGGGTTTTAGTTTTAGCGACTTTTACAATTTTCCGCTAAACTAGCTTTCTTCGAAAAAGTCGTAGAACAAACGTTTCTAGATTTTTGATTGGGAACAAGTCCTCATTCAAACTTTTAAGCTAAATCATCGCTTTGATACAAACAAACAAACAAACAGAGAGACTGACTTTTCATTTCAATTTTGAAGGGCCATTAAAAATTTAAAAATTGATTATCTTTTGAACCAGTATTCGGATTTCGATGATCGAGGTGTCATTCGACGAGTATTTTTGATTAGAATAGTAAAAATTAAAATCAAATTCAAAAAGGATCCAACGGCTCCATTCGCTCCAATAACTTAAATTTTTCTCATCCCACTAACACCTGTTTATCTCACGAGCCAGGTGAGTTTCCAAAAGTTTTAGTATGCACATTTGTAAGTTAAACGGGTACCTTTCGATCGGTATCTAACTCGACTCGATCGGACAGTCATAGCAAATTTTCCATTCTTCCTGTGTATATATGCTAGTCGCCTTTGCACCCTTCGTGCTGCTTTCGTCACAAGCGCGGACTGCCGTCGGCAGTGATTGTGAATCCTGCTAGTGTTCGGCAGTATTAACACTGCTAGAGTGGGATGACAGCAGAGGCTGTCATCGAGTGTAGCTCTGGTGTGAGTGTGTGTCACAGGAGGTGACTTGGCAATTAGTCTAGTGAGAGAATACACACGCAGAGACTCGCTGCGCTCTTGCTAGTTAATAAAACCTTAAGAAACCCTCAAAATGTCTTCGACTCCGATAAATTTATAAAATTTAAGGTGGTTTATTGAATAAAACAATTTGAGTCAAAATTTTTAAGGATAGAGACTATTTCATAGTTCGCATGTTTTAGTTTCAGAAAGAAAATCCCTTCGCTCGAAGCGTCCACTCGAACAATACTGCCAGGGCGGTAAAATTTCCCAGTGGACGCTCCGCAAAGCATTTTAGCTGTGACATTTCAGTTGTATGGGATGGGTTCTCTCACTTTGACTTAATGTGTTGTTACAAATTCGCTTTATCGTTTGTGTCAGCGCGGGCAAAACTCTAGGGGGGGGGTCGATAGTATGGTATCGATAGTCGTTCTGTCTTGGGGGGTGGCAACTCCAAAAATAGAGCGAGATGGCTGCTGACTGCCGAGCGAGACGAATGATGCTTTATGCCCTCATGCCCCTGACCACCGACTCAAAATTGAGTGCAAATGCCCTTCAGCAGCAGCAACTGTGGATTTCAAATTGCAATGAGTGATTTTGGACCCACGTTGCTGCTGCAGAAGGGAGTTGAAAATTTATATCCATCGAGGACGGATGTATGTCTCCAAGGCTGTCGGAAGTGGACATAACCTTGTCGTGAAAAATTAAATAAAAAAATAAACCCGTTTCGTGAAACAAAAAATTGCCTCCGAGTGGTCAGGTGCCTCCACACCAACATCACAAGCCGCAGTTCCCGCAGCATTCAGCCGCAACTTCTTCCTGGCTCTGCCTGACCAAGTTCCGGCGAGCACCACCATTCCGCAGCCCAGCTGTTTCATAAGGCCAATCAGGCATCGGCAGGCCGCAATAATCTGCGAAAGCCGCACCGAGACAGAATTATTCCAAGTGAGTCCGCTCCAATTTGCCCGCCACTAGTCAGTGGCTCGTTGATTAGTTTCTGTTGAAAGAAAGAGCAGATGACCCCTACACTCGGCCAGGAGAAGAAAGAGACATCCAAATTAGTTTTTTTTTCGTTTATATTTATTTAAAAATGGAAACTTAACTACAAAATGTAAAAAAATAAAATACAAAATTATAAAAATAATAATCACACAAATCAGACTTAAAAGCAAAAAAATATAAAACTAATTTGTTAAAAATAAAAATTTAAACAATATTAAATATAGAATCAAAAAAACTTAAAATTTAGAAATTATAAATAGATGTTTAAAAATTAAAATTTATATAATACAAAATAAAAATAATAAAGTAAAGTAAATTAAAAGAAATTAATGTTTGGAAAAGACAACAGATTAGGAACACGTAAATCATAGACACTACAAGAACGCAATAATATACGAAGTAAAGAGAATATATATATACATACATAGAAAAACAAAACTACACACTACACATATATCGCCCCTTACCCACCCAAAAAGAGCTCTTTTAGGCAGGCAAGGTAGCTTTAAGGTATTACAAATATATACACTCACTACCTATTAAAACACAAACATATTACACACATAAAGCAGAAAGATAAAACACACATATTACAATTAAAAACACAAAACAAAATACTCACTTGATATACATATATATATATATACTATTTAACTTTTTCCCACGGCGTCTCCGTACATAGCAGGCGCACTTTGCAGCACCTGTTCCGATTTAAAAATTGAATTGAATCCAGTGTTCCTCATCTGTTTGTTGTTTTGGTATCTCCTTGCTGATTTCGAACATTGTACCTTGAAAACCTGTAAAGAAACAAAAATATTTATTATAAATATTGTTAAAGACTAAGTTCAAACTTGAAAATTATACTTACCTACAATTGAAATAATGCCCGGCTAACTTGTTCTTGTGAAAGGGGGAGGGGAAACAAGACAGCCGACGCAGGCTGAGATTGGCCAATCTGGCCGACTGGCCAGCATCAGGGAGGCGATGAGCTTTTCCGCCTCAGGTAGGGTGGGTACGCCTGGGTCCACCAAATGGATCCTGTTTGGAGAAAAGAAGGATCAATAGTTTTCTGTTATTTAGATTGTACTTACCTGTTTTCCAGTTTTTTTTGTGTCGCTGCAGTTTATTTTTTTGCATTAATTGCGCGTTTGTTTTCGTCTTGTTTGTTAGTGATGTTAGTGTCAGTCGAATTGCAGCTGTTTCGTGTATCGATAAAGTATCGATATCGTTGTGAACAGCGGGCCAGGGTTGGGACCTACACCCGATGAGAGTCCGATGAGCTAGTCGGCGGCCCACCGATAACAAGCAGTTCACAACAGTGTTCTTAATTTTATGATTATCGAGGCCACGGTACTGACGAAGACTTCTGCAAACACTTAACACTTTCTGACATAGGTATAATGGCAAATTTCTGACATCTCTTTCGAAAATTTCTAATACCTTACAAAAAAAAACCTTTTTACGAGGTAAAAGTTAAGTGACAAAAGCATTTTTCACGATACAGAATTAAACAACTTTAATTGTCAATGTTATTCCTATAATAAAAATAAAAATAAAATCATTTTTATGCGCCAAAAATTTCTAAGATCCTATTTTGTGAGGAATAATATTAAATTTTACAAATTATTTGCTGTTGCGAAAAGTCTCCCAGTTAAGTTAGCACGGCCATCTGCCCGGATCTACACTCCGATCACAGCACTATAATGCTAGGTATAAACACTTCTGTACTTGCTGTCAGCAAAGCGTGGCCCTTTCTTGTCAAAGGAGCCAATCGGGAAAGTTTCCGCAATTGGCTGGAGCAGAATGTATACCAAAATACTGCCTTGCATTCTGGCGAAGTCGTATTGGTTTCATCCGTTTTGTTTCGTTTTAGAGTCTCTCTTTTAAGTATAATAAACGTCAGCTGGTTTAATAACACTCATTTACAAAATAAAAAAAAAAAACACGAAAATCGCATTTTAAATTTTATTCATGGAAACGTTCTCGAAATATAATTTTTTTCCGATATTTCGAAGTTTGATGTGGCCAAAAAAGCACTGAAATTAAAAGTAACGGATCCCTCTACAACTTTTTATCATTAAGTTTTTAGATCGGGGTAATGGTTCCGAGTATGCGGCATACCTGCAAAAAAAAAAAAAAAAAAAATGCAAATTTTGAGCCTGATTTATCATGAATTTAGGTGTAAAAATTATTTCCGGGTCTTTTATTGTTTTTTTTTTTTAATTTTTTGAAATTTTTATGAAAATGAACTATTTTTTGTGCTCTTTTTATGCAAAATGAATTTGAATTTTCTTTTGAGTTTTCCAGAGTTGATTTGAGCTTTGCATGGTTCTTTTTTTTCGATTATATGTAACGTTTACCCACATTCCTTTTCAACACTTTTTTTAACGGGATCCATACGTCAATTTTATTCGCGTTAAATTGTGATAAAATGTCGTGCACAGGCTGTGAAGTGGGTATAAGGGAGTTCGACCAATTCAGTGAGAGTGAGTTGTTCAGCTTTCTACGCCATCATAATGAAGGAAGGATCGCATTTGCCCAAAGTGTGGTGCGCAGTGCACATTTCAATCACGCGGAGACACCATGTTTTTTTTTCGATGCCGTGCGCGCCACATGCACCAGCAAGGAAAGCAAAAACGAGTGAGTGTCCAATGCAGCTTTCAGGAGAGTGTGAGGAAGAACACCTTCTTCGAGGAAACAAAGTTGACAATTCCGAAAATTTGTTCGTTTGTGACTTGAGACTGCTTGCGTTTGAATGCTTGATAAAAGAGCTTGATAAAAGAGCATGAATGGAACCGTCAATCTGTAATTGATTTAAAAAGCTTATTGAGAGAAGTGTACATTGATTGGAGCCTCAATATTAGTCGGCAACAAATTGGAGGTCCTGTCAAGATTGTCGAAATAGACGAGGCCAAAGTGGGGAAGAGGAAATATAACTGCGGCCGAGTTGTTGAAGGCCAATGGGTGTTCGGAGGTATAGAACGAGAAAGTGGTGACTTTTTCATCTTGCCTGTCGAGCACCGAGATACAGCGACATTGCTCGCAATAATTAGGGATCGAGTACCATCATGTCGGACTGTTGGAAGGCCTACAACTGCTTGGCGGAGGAGGGATTTGTTCACCAGACGGTGAATCACTCAAAAAATGTTGTAGATACCGAGACACCTAATGATCTATTTTCCTTAACTATTTGTTGGGAGTCTCTAAAAAGTTTTATAATTATCTATCTTTAGGATGTTGATGATGATGATGTTGATGATGATGACGTTGAAGATGAAGACAAAATTTGATTATGACCACATGAATTGATTTCCTGACCTTGCCGTTGTCATGCTTTACGATTTTTAATATTGATGATTGATTGATGATGACCCTATGACATTTCACCTGACCATGCGCTTGACCAATGTTATTGAGATGATGCCTTGGCATCAAATCGGTCCTTTCCAGGACCACCAAATTTTATCTAAAGAGATTTGCTTATTTTCAATAAGTTAAATTTTTTTAATTCAAATTTTTGACATGATTTCGTTGTACAGTGTTGGAAATCACGTTGTAAATTAATATAAAAAAAAGTAGTGTTGGTAAACGTTAAAAATTATTCAACATGAATAAGAGAATAAAAAATAGTTCATTTTTATAAAAATTTAAAAAAAATTTGAAAAAAAAAACTATAAAGGACCCGGAAATAATTTTGGATTTTTTTTTTTGCAGATGTGCCGCATACTCGGAACTATTACCTAGATCGGTTTAATAGTTTAGAAGCTAGCGACTTTAATAAAGTAAAAAGTCAGGGTTTTTTGTGATTTTTGAGGTGGCTCGAGAGGTCACAGAAAAAATAGATGTCGCAAAGCTACAATTTATTTTACATTGCATTAATTTTAGTTCGACAACTTGGCGACAATGGGGGCGCCACAAAAGGGAAAGATCGATGCTGAGTTGTTTATGAGTTGTGATAATGATAAATCGAATTGCGACTGCAAATCGAAGCCGGCTTATATGAATTCCGTGGTACGCCGACAGTTCTTGCAACAAATAGTAAAGTCATTGCAAGCTCTTGCTTAAAACAGAATCGTTGCATTGAAGAACTTGCAATTGGAGCACTTGAACTTGGAAGCCGAATACCTCGAAGCGCAGAGAAATTCTTGATGGCACTGTTGATCCTGAAGAGGAGAGTCTGTTATGGTCGGCGCTGATCTATCGATAGGATCGATAACGATAGTCGCCAGCTGTGGCCAACGCCATCTATCAGCGTCGACCAAAACATTAAAAATGGCAAATATGAATGAGGGAATAGGAAAAGGGATGATGACAGGAGTTTCTTGGGTTAGGGAGGGAAGCTGGCCTGACTCGTGGTTGTGAAAAGGAGGAAAAAAAACCGGCAGGGAGAAAACCTGAAAACAGCAGCCGCAACAGTTCAGCAGCAACAACATCAAAACCGCATGGGACAGGCAGCACACGCCGAGGCGCAGCGATTGTGAACTCAAGACGCAGGCGAGGATGACTCAGAGACACGTCTGACAGCATCTCGCACCCACTAAACACAGCCACAAGGATTGCGCGTGAGTCATCCATAGGCGCACAAAGTGCCACGGCGCAGGCACGGGTACCTTTTCGCATCCAAGCAGCTGTAGTCAGCAGGTGTCGCCTTGCCTCCCGAGGACACCACTGGCAGCTTCTAACCCCTGTAAATTGATGTATTTATTCAATTGATTTGCATAGTGCGTGAACACTACAACATACCCGCATACCGCCAGTCTGCTCTTTAGGGAAGAATACTTACCTGCCATAGCCAAATCGCAATCGCTCACGCAGTCTTATAAGAGTTATTGTCTATCCACCAAACTTATTTGTCATATTTATTCCGGTTTGCATATCTTTGTTTTGTTTACATTCGCGCCTACTTAAACCGCGTTGCCAGAAAGTTGGATTTTGTTAGGTGTCGGACATTAAACACGAAAACTATCGTATGAATTGAAAAATGTTAGAAAAAGGTATTATTCATAATTAAATATTATGACGTTTATTGAAATGATTTGTTGATTTATTTATTCGGGTGATATGTGGTTGGTTGGGTGAAGTGTGGATTAGGGAGTCGGCACAAATATTGAGAGCCGACTATAGGATGGGAGGGCATCGTGTGTGTGGATAATGTCATCTGTCCACCAGATCCTTGCCAGCAGATTGTCCGTGTAGGTGTTTGAGAAACCATTCCGAGTATTTTATTCCGAAAGTAAAAATATAAATATTTTGTTACCCGACTCGCCAGATATCGAGGTCGACTCATCCCTAAGTTATGCCGATAGCTAGCCGGCAAATCGATATCTGGTTGCGATAGTCCAGTCGGATCTTAACAAGTGGCGCCCAAGGGAAAAGAATGCAAGGATTAGAGTTCCGCCTTAAGCAGGCGGCTTAAAATTAAATTAAAAATAAATAGAAAACTATCGTCATCCTTGCCCGGCGTGCATCGGGTAACCAGCTTTGATTGGACCGTAGGGAGGACCTTTATGCCTCGCCTATCGCTGCCACGGTTGGTTTGTCTGGTGTAGCGTTTGGGTAAAGTTGGCGATAATGAGTAGTCAGGTCTAGGGGCTGGTCCCGGAATGGAATTATCATGTCCAAAGCCGCGTTGCCGTTCCTACGCCTGATGAAGTCCATATTGTTGTTGCTAAAGTTCAAATTTTATTAGTGTAGGTTATTGTTCAATGTCATGACTGTGGTCCACGTCTTGGAGTATGTTTTCCAGTTCGCTTGTTGTCCAGTCGTGTCAGTGTCCAGTATCACTACCAATCCATAGAATAAATAGTCGTTTTGTGAGTAGGAGCCTGCTGGCAAGTAGGAGTTACGATGTGTACCGACGGATCCCACACCTGCCCATATTTATCTCACCCATTTTTGTTGTGAATGATCTTTATTCGATAGTTTTTTTTTTTTTGTTTGATGTTTTTTGTTTATTTGTTAGCTTAGGCAATTTAAATGACCTTGCGATTACTACTGTAGTAATTGTTGCATATCACAGGCCATTTTTTTTGTAGTATTTTCTTTGCTAAAGGCCTGTCTCCAGCACCGCGAAATTTTTATGTTAGGAATTTGCTATTTATTTCGTGTGTGTGGGACATAAATAAAACAGCTGTGCTTTTTAAACAGCGCCAATTTTAAAAGTTCAATTAATGTAAAAAAAATTTAAAAAATAAACTCTGACGATGAAGTGATTGTGTTGGTGGCGGAATATATTGTTGCAAAAACAGTTTCATCTCAGTTTTTGGTTTTGCGCACAGTTTTTTTTTCCATTTTTTCAATCGACACTTGCGAAATAATTGTCGACAATATATTCCTGAGCTGTGCATCAGCTGTTCTCTCAGTCCACACACGCAGTCGATAGGCCAATTATCGATATTTATTTTTGGATTTCGTTAAGGTTGCTGGATACTCAAGCAACGAAATCATAAACGAAAAGTTTCGGCCACAGTTTTTTTTATATGAAGTTTGACAGTTATTTTTATTTTCCGCGGTGCTGGATACTATGCTTAATTAATAAAAGTAAAAGTTATTTTTAGGATTATTTTCATATTTATTTATATAGGGTTTGGTATATAGGGTAATATATGTGTTCAGTCATTTCGTCAATATAAGTAGATTTAAGTAAAGAGAAAAATGAATTGTATTTGAATTGCTATTGAATTATGTAAATCTAAGTTATGCTAAGAGAGCATTCTAATGCACTCTCACATTGTAAATCTCTCTTATACTAGGCGCACTCAGTCGTCGCGATGTCCGTCGCTTCGGTTGCAGTCGGCAGCCGCTTAAACGCTTCTCATGAAAAATTAAACTCACTCTGAATTGAAGATCGAACAAGCAAGACGTTTTTCTTAAACCAGTCCGTCTGTCCGTAGCCAGTGTCCCTTTAACTTAACAAATAATAAGTTGATTGTGCTTGACGGCACATTGGAGATTGTTGAACAATCATTTTAGGCGCCCCCGGGTGGACACTCTGCTGGATACGCTTCGTCGTTGGATTGGTTTGGATTTCAACAGGATTTAGTCGCCGTTGGATTGCTCCAGGATTTAGTCGCCGTTGGATTGCTCCAGGAATTAGTCGCCGTTGGATCGTCACTGGATCGTTGTTGGACATCTTTAACTTGGAGTCATTTGTTGTGGAAAATGATGAGACAGGGTAACTGTTGTCACGCCCATGGTCAGTCACAGGTATTAAGGCAATAAGCCGTAAGTAACACATATACATGGTATGCACTTATTGCCTATGCATACATACAAACATATACAATTATACATATGTACATGTCATTTGCGGTAAAAGAACAGCTCAGAGCGTTCAACTTCCCGCCTTCGCTTTCCCATCGCTGCTGCTGAATTTACCGTAGCTGTTCTCATCATCATCTCTCTATTGCCGGCGTTCGCTGCAGAAGCCGAAAAGTACATCGGCCCCGCAGTTCTCTCAACGTTTTTGTCTTTCGCTTGGTGCGGGCGTTTAATCGAAGCTAAACGTCTGCTCGCACACACACATACATACATATTTCCTTTTCGTTCGCTTTGAGTTCTGCGCGCATATCATTGTTGTTGTTTATTGCCGCTGCAGTTCTCTCTCTCTCAACTTTATATTCTCGTGGGGTTCGATCAGGGGAAATAAAAGATATTTGTGACTTGTGCTGGCGTTCGCTATAGAAGCTAAACATTTGCACACGCACACATACATACAAAGTTCTTTCGTTCGCTTTGAGTTCTGCGCGCATATCATTGTTGTTGTTTATTGCCGCTGCAGTTCTCTCTCTCTCTCTCAACTTTATATTCTCGCTTGTGCTGGCGTTCGCTATAGAAGCTAAACATTTGCACACGCACACATACATACAAAGTTCTTTTCGTTCGCTTTGAGTTCTGCCCGCATTTCATTGTTGTTGTTTACTGCCGCTGCATTTCTCTTAACTTCGTGGACTCTCTTGTGCTGACGTTCGCTATAGAAGCTAAATACATACATACACACTTCCCTTCGTTTGGGTAAGCGATTGGTCATATAATTGTTGTTGTTGTTGACTCTTCAACAACAGCTGTCATCGCATACTCTCTCACTTTCATCTTCGGGCATATCTACATATTCGCTTGTCGCAACAGCTGATCATAGCATAGTGAGGCACAGTGGGACAAGGCATATTTGTCCTAATATCAATTTGGTTTGCATATTTATAATTCAACATGGTTGGTAGTAGGCGCAGGGCCACAAAACAACCATCGTGTGAGTCTTTTGATTCACCTGATGACAGTGAGATTCTCCTTAAACAAATAGAGAGTGTAAAGGGCGATATTGAGCGCACAAAAAGGTCAATTGAGGACAATCGATTTTCCCTGGATCCACTTCAAGTAGAATGTCGCCTAGATATTCTTGAACAATATATTAATCGGGCCTTTAGTTTGCAACTTAAAATAGATGACATAGATCCCAGCTTGTCATCTCGTGCAGACCTTGAGGATTTATGCGTGTCAGCCAAGGCACTTCTAATGTCTATTAACAGTCGTCCTCCCACTCATAATCAAAATGAATCATGGGCAAATGCATCAATGTCACACGCAAAAAACCTTCCTAAAATGAAGCTCCCTAGGTTTAGTGGCAACTATTCGGAGTACAAAAACTTCATGGGGCTATTTACAAATATTATAGATTGTGATTGTACTCTCAGCAACATTGAAAAATTCAACCATTTAATTACCTGTTTAGAGAAGGAAGCATTGGGAACTGTCAAGGCGTTTCAAGTGACTAATGAGAATGATCCAAAGGCCCTATCTGCACTAAAACAAGTTTACGACAATGAGTGCTTGATATTTTTCGACGGTATAGCAAAGCTGTTTGATATTCAGCCTATGCAGAACCCCTCAGCTACTTCTCTGCGCACCCTTATAGACACCGTGACTGCCATTTTCGAGTCGTTATTGTCAGTAGGAGATGAAAAGAAGATAGCTAACGCAATGCTGATACACACTGTAATGGCTAAAGTAGATCCAGTAACTCGATCCAAATGGGAAGAAAGTTTGGATTACAAGACAATTCCGTTGTGGAAGGATTGTGAAGCCGCGCTCAATAAGCGCTACCAGCATTTATCTGCTGAGGCAAGCACAGTAGGTAGATCAAAGTCCAATAAGTCAGATCGTGAGCCCGCTAATAAAAGGCAGTCGGGAAGAACGTCTCTAGCAGTGTCTCAGGCTACCAGCAATCAAGAGTCGAAATGCATTTATTGTAAATCGAACGAGCATTTCATTACCAACTGCCCGTCTTTCGCTGCAGCCTCGGTTGCAAATAGATTTAAATTCGCTAAGGATGTTGCGTTGTGCCTAAATTGTTTGCGAAAGGGACATGGTGTTTCTAAATGCAACTCCTCGCACTGCAGGGTTTGTTCTAAACCTCACCATACGTTGTTGCATCGCTACACAACAGAGTCGAGTATTCCCGACGTACACGCTCAACAATCCACAGGTGCTCAGCAAACAATTCACTCCGTATCCTCCAATCACGCAATGGCATCGGAAGTTGATCAAGTAGTTCTGGCAACGCATGCCAACAACAACCAGCTCGAGTGCTCTTAGACTCAGGTTCACAAGTGAATTTCATAACGGAGGAACTAGTCTAAGGCTCAAAAGAATTCGAAAGGACATAAATCTCTTGGGTATCGGAAAGTCCAGTTTGTCAGCACATCAGGTTGTGCAAACAACAATTTGCTCTCGAATTCACCCCTTTGAATTAGTTGCTGATTTTGTTGTCCTCAAGAGCATCTCCTCTTATCAGCCAGAGAAGACAATGCCTCCTAGTATATGGACAGTACCAAGTGAGCTTCCACTTGCTGATCCGTACTATTATAAGCCACAAAAAGTCGATGTTCTTTTAGGAGCAGACGATTTCTTTGATTTGTTGAAGGAAGGTCATATAAAGCAAGGCAGAGATACACCCACATTGCAGAACACTGTGTTTGGGTGGGTGGTGTCTGGACGCTGTAAAACTACAGGTTCACAATTAACAAGTGCCTGCTCTATGGTGAGCACACTGCAAGAGTCCTGCCCTCTTGACAAACTTGTGAAAAGATTCTGGGAGTTGGAACAAGTTCCAAATGCGTCTATTGACAAAATATCCACCCCAGAACAAATTCTGTGTGAAAAAAGCTTTGTTCAAAGCATTGCTCGACTGCCCTCAGGTCGTTTGCAAGTATCGTTGCCATTCAAGTCTAGTCCAAGTTGTCTTGGATCGTCATACGAAGCAGCAAAAAGACGCTTCTTGTCATTAGAAAGACGAGTCTTTATGGAAGAATATCTGAGCCTTGGTCACATGACGGCAACTGATAACCTCATTCCGAGAGAACCGCATTGTTTCATTCCTTACCAATGCGTGGAAAGACCACAGAGCACGTCCACCAAACTTCGTGTCGTTTTTGACGCATCCTGTAAGACCACGACGTAAGTATCGTTAAACGATTTATTAATGGTTGGAGCAACTATACAACCGTGTCTGTATGCTACGTTGTTAAAATTTCGCTGTCGCAAATTCGCCTTGACTGCAGATATCACAAAAATGTACCGTCAAGTCGAAATTGACGAGGCGCAGCGGAACTTCCAGTTAATTGTCTGGAGACGAAACCCAACAGATCCATTGCAAATATATCGGTTGAATACAGTTACTTATGGAACTGCTAGCGCCCCTTTTTTAGCAGTACGATGTCTAAAGTACCTTAGCGACGTTCACATGAATTCGCATCCTCTCGGCTCCCATGCTCTAGCGAATAATTTTTATGTGGACGATCTGTTAACAGGAGCAGATTCAGTAAAGGAGCTAACGCTGTTTCGACAACAGCTAGTTGAGATATTAGAACCTGCCGGATTTGTATTAACAAAATGGGCAGCGAATTGTCAAACTGACGAAGTCAACCAAAATGACTCGTCAATTTCCTGTGGAGATCAAGATGATTTGAAAACACTTGGTGTGGAACCCACAGATGGACGTCTTTAAATTCTGTTTCACGGAAACGAAGGCAGAAGAATTGACAACAAAACGATTAATTCTATCATTCATCGCCAGACTATTTGATCCTTTAGGTTTATTATGCCCTCTAATAACCAGGACAAAAATATTCCTTCAAGAACTCTGGCTTCTCTTCTTGGATTGGGACGAATCCATCCCCGCGACGTTGCATCAAAGATGGATGGCAATTGCTAACGACTTTGTAGGGCTCAATTCGATACGCATTCCAAGATATGTTGGCATTCATAGAAGAGGCCAGTGTCAAATCCATGGATTCGCTGATGCTTCAACAAGGGCATATGGTTGTTGTTTATACATACGAGTTGTCCACGACAACAATAAAGTTGCGGTTCGACTATTAACTTCCCGATCTAGAGTAGCTCCACTAAAAACGAAAACAGTGCCCCGTCTAGAGCTTTGTGCAGCTCACCTGTTAGCAAATGTCTGGGAAGAAATTCGAAACATAGTGGACGTTCCAATCGATAGGGTAATCTTGTGGTCCGACTCTGAAGTGGTTCTTCATTGGCTTCAAACTCACCCGTCGCAACTGACAACTTTCGTCGCAAACAGGGTTGCAGACATACAAGACATCACGTCAACCGCTGTGGGGCGTCATGTTCCGACTCATGAGAATCCAGCTGATTTGGTGTCGAGAGGTTGTTCGGTAAATGATCTAAAGTCTTCGCTGTGGCTTGAAGGTCCCGAATTTTTGCAGGAAGATGATACAAAGTGGCCCCAAAACGCCCACCTCACTCTGAAGGAACCAGAAAAGTCGTTAGAGAAGAAAAAATGTGCAACCGCGCTAATCGCGGCCGATGCAGAGCCACACCCATTCCTGCAAATTGTGCAAGATTCGTCGTCCTACTTAAAGGTAATTGGCATCGTTGCATATGTACTTCGTTTTATCAACAAGCGAAAGGGAGGGTCTTGGAAGTCAATTGTGCCTTCAGCAGATGAATATAGTGCCGCCTTTCTAACCATGGTCGAGATCATTCAACAGGAATCATTTGCAGAGCATATTGGCAAACTTCGAAAATCGTTGAGCTTACATTCGTCCTACCAAAAACTGAATCCATTCATTTCAGCTGAGCAAGTTGGCAACAATAAGTTCTTATTACTACGAGTTGGTGGTAGGTTGTTGCATGCACCCTTGACCCACAATGCAAAGTTTCCGCTGCTCATGCCCAAGAATTGTAGATTTGTCAAGCTCTACCTTCAACATCTACACAAAACCAATTGTCATGTTGGTCCTCGTGCCCTAGTTGGATTCCTTAAACAAACAATTTGGTTAGTCAATGCACGTCGAGAGTGTTCAGCTATTGTCCGACAGTGTGTGCATTGTTTCCGCTTCAAACCAAAACTATCGTCGCAAATTATGGGAAACTTACCCACTGATCGATTAAGCGGTCACAAACCATTCGAAATAAGCGGTGCAGACTATTTTGGTCCTGTAAGAGTATCCTTAGGAATTCGTGGAAAGCAACCACTGAAAATGTACATAGCAGTCTTTGTCTGCTTTGCCTCTAAAGCCATACATCTTGAACTTGCTAAAGACCTTACATCTGATCCTTTTTTGCTATGCTTAACCAGGTTAATGGGACGTCGTGGGCCGCTCACCAAACTGTACTGCGACAATGCCACCAATTTTGTGGGTGCTGCTCGTATCCTGCAGAATGTGGCGAACTCTATGGATGCCCAGGACGAATGCCTCATGGAATATGCTGCGGCTCACAGGTTCGAGTTCGTGTTCATCCCTCCGAGAGCACCTCACTTCGGCGGCCTGTGGGAGGCCGCAGTCAAGTCCGCCAAACACCTAATGGTCAGAGCAATCGGAAACGCTCTACTCAGAGAGGACGAGATTCAAACGGTGCTGGTGGAGGTCGAGGCCGTGCTCAATTCAAGGCCTCTAATCGCAGACAGCAGCAGTCCCAACGACGGCGAGGTGATAACTCCGGCACATCTGCTAATCGGGACAACGCTCGCAACGCTGCCTCCCGCATCAGGGCAACCAAAAATCGAAGGCAATCTGGGGCTCTTGAAAAGATGGCAGCTCGTCTCTGCCATCAAACAGCAGTTTTGGAGCGACTGGTCAAGAGACTACCTAACGAGTCTGCAAGAGCGCGCCAAATGGACCAAGGAGGCCGCCAATCTGCAGGCAGGCGCAGTCGTGGTCCTGCAAGAGGGCAACGTGCCACCTCAACTGTGGGTCACCGGCGTCGTGACGGAAACAGTGCCAGGAGGTGATGGCAAAGTTCGTGTCGCGATCGTGAGGACGAAAACTGGAATCTTCAAAAGATCTATTCATCGACTTGAGCCACTTCCAATGGATTGAAGCCCTATGGGCTATCAACGCGGGCGATGTTCTGTCATTTCGTCAATATAAGTAGATTTAAGTAAAGAGAAAAATGAATTGTATTTGAATTGCTATTGAATTATGTAAATCTAAGTTATGCTAAGAGAGCATTCTAATGCACTCTCACATTGTAAATCTCTCTTATACTCGGCGCACTCAGTCGTCGCGATGTCCGTCGCTTCGGTTGCAGTCGGCAGCCGCTTAAACGCTTCTCATAAAAAATTAAACTCACTCTGAATTGAAGATCGAACAAGCAAGACGTTTTTCTTTAAACCAGTCCGTCTGTCCGTAGCCAGTGTCCCTTTTAACTTAACAAATAATAAGTTGCTTGTGCTTGACGGCACATTGGAGATTGTTGAACAATCAATA
>JAWNPO010000560.1:0-11145 GCA_035047525.1 Drosophila quinaria
TGTAAATGGGAAAGTAGTAGTATAGCCTAGTAGGCGACGTACATTCAGGGTCTACGACCCTAACGTAGCTCGACAGAGAGCTCAGTTGAGAACTGTACATTCAACGTGAAACATTAAAAGTATCATAACGCTGTGAAATTACTTAGTTTTGTGTTGGTCTACATTTCAGATACTCAATCCAAGAGTTGAATATTTATTCATTCTTACATTTGGGGGCTCAACCGGTCAAAACCAAAATTGAGGCGTAAATTGGGACAACTCTTCGTGTTTTCAAAAGTGCGTGTTGTGAAGGCTTGCACAGGGGCCATTGTGAGGAAGTGAGGAAGTTGGTGCAAGGAATTAACGGTACTTTGGAAGAATGCAGTATTCCGAAATCTTGAAAATGACAAGAGATGAGTTGCTGAAAATATTGGAGGATCATGGTGTCCCCATCGATGAGGATGCGGGTATACAACAATTGAGGTCGATTGTGAAGGGAGTCGTGGGAGACGTTGATGGCAGTCAGCGTAAAGAGTATGAAAAGGAGATGGGACGAGAGGTGGAATCCAAGTTAAATATTGGATGTGAGAGCAAGTCGGGTATGCCGAGTGAGAGTCTGGAGGACCTAGTTAAGATGGTGTTGAGGATGCAGATAGAAGAAAAGACGAAGGCGTCGAAGATTGATGCTCACAGCTTTGCAAATGTTTTGCCGAATTATGATGGCGAGTCGATCCCAGTGGAGCAGTGGTTTGACAATTTTGAGGAGCACGCGGAAGCATATGGGCTAACGGCTACTCAGAAATATGTGCAAGCGCGAGGGAAAATGATAAAATTGGCTAAATTGTTTTTAGATTCGGTGACGGTCAGCACGTATGGACAGCTAAAACACGAAGTGGTTAGTGAATTTAGGCGCACTATGAGATCGGCAGATGTCCATAGAATGCTCAATCAAAAGAAAAAAAAGCAAGGAGAGTCTTTTCGAGGATACGTTTTCCAGATGAAGGCGATTGCAGATATGGGTAAGGTGGACTTGGAGTCTGTGATTGAGTACATTGTTGATGGATTAGAGATCAAGATGGAGTACAAATTCAGCATGTACAATTGTAAATCGCTTAAAGAACTGATAGAGTTGCACGAATTGTATGAGGTGAAATGCAGGCCAGATTATATAAATAAGGAACGATTTAATGAGAAGGCTAGCACAAATAACGAAAGAAATTTCGGTTGCTTTAATTGCGGCTCGCGAGATCATGCAAGGAGAGATTGCCAGGAGGCAGTAAAATGTTTTAAATGTAACCAAAGTGGACACATCTCGAGGGATTGCCGGGCAGGCCAGGGACAAAAAATGAATCTTGTTTGTGAAAGTTCCCGAATTAAGACAGTCGTAGTCAACGGCGTGGAGGTGAAGTTCTTGGTAGACACTGGAGCGGACAAGACTATAATAAGATTGAGCGTAATGAAGAAGATCAAAGATGTCAAGATGGAACTATGTGCAATGCAGCTGTGCGGCTTAGGAGAGGTTATTACCAACCCGGTAGGATGTTTTAGAGCAGAGCTAGAAGTGGATGGGATTCGCAAGACGCACCGCATTGTGGTTGTGAATGATAAAGATATGGTGTATGATGCATTGCTGGGCTTCGATCTGATGAGCAAGTTTTCAGTGAAGTTATCTCCAGAAGGTTTTAATTTTTATGAGTTGGAAGGCGAATCAGAGAAAAAGAATGAGATGAGTGGTATTTACAGTATTGCAGCTATGGAGCCGGAGATAGATGTCCCTCATCAGTTCAAGAATCAGGTGAAGGAGTTAATTAAAAATAGTATACATAATGGCGCGCCAGCGGAATGTCCAGTAATGATGAAAATCACGCCAGATGGAGAAATAGCGCCGTTCCGTCAGGCTCCGAGTCGTCTTGCTATCGCTGAGGAGGAGGATGTTAATAAACAGATCAATAAAGAGGTTGGAGGCAACGATCTTTTGGTGGTGCCAAAGCTGATGGAAAAAGATATCATAGTTGAGGCTCACAGTGTCGGTCATTTCGCCCTACAGAAAACGATGCATGTAGTAGGGCAAAATTATTGGATATCTCATTTGGAGCAGAAGGTAATGCAAGTAATTAAAAATTGTGTCAAGTGCATAATATTCAATAAGAAGCTTGGAAAGAAAGAAGGGTACCTACATTATATAGAGAAAGGAGATCAGCCGCTTCACACGTTACATGTTGACCATTTAGGCCCAATGGACGCGACGTCAAAGAAATATAAGTATATATTTGCAATGGTGGATGGGTTTACAAAGTTTGTCTGGCTATTTCCAACAAAGACAACAAGTTGTGAAGAAGTAGTAAAGAAGATTGAAACGTGGTCAGCTGTGTTTGGTAATCCAGTGCGTGTGGTATCGGATAGGGGTGCTGCATTTACCGCCAACCAATTTGCGGATTTTATTAAGACAAACAATATAGAGCATGTTCTAGGAACAACGGGAGTACCACGAGGCAATGGGCAAGTTGAACGGGTAAATCGAGTCGTGTTGTCCATTATTGCTAAGATGTCGGCAGAAGATCCAACCAAATGGTATCAAGCAGTACCGTTAGTTCAGAAGGCGATTAATTCGCACGTCCACAGCACAACGAAAAGGACACCTTTCGAGCTAATGTTCGGGATTAAGATGAGGAACAGAATGTTGGATGACATTAAGAAGTGTTTGGATGAGGAACTATATGAAGGTTTTGAGCGAGAAAGGCAGGAGATGAGAGACGTTGCCAAAAAAGAAACTCTTCGAGCGCAAGAAGAATATAAAAATCATTTTGATAAAAAAAGGAAAGAAGAGCATGGGTATAAAGTAGGAGATTTGGTGGCGATTCGTCGTACACAATTCGTAGCTGGGAGAAAATTAGCAAGTGAATTCTTGGGGCCATACGAAGTGACGAAAGTAAAGCGCAACGGGAGATATGAGGTGCGCAAGGCTGCGGATACAGAAGGACCAATAAACACATCCACAAGTGAAGACCATATGCGGTTATGGGCATACGTAATAGAAAACGAAGAGATGGAGTTTTCAGAACCTGATGAATTTTAGCAGAAATAATAAAAAAGGAAGAGATAATATTGACGATAATAGGAACGGAACATAAAGACGACAGGGTTGATGTTTGTGGTAAATAAAATGATGGTGACGACGACATTGGAAACGGATATTGGTCAATGAGAAACGGAAACGGAAACGGAAGAATATGAAGTAGAATGGCGAAATGGGCAGTGAAGAAGGTTATCTGGGACAGATAACAAGTCAGGATGGCCGAATGTAAATGGGAAAGTAGTAGTATAGCCTAGTAGGCGACGTACATTCAGGGTCTACGACCCTAACGTAGCTCGACAGAGAGCTCAGTTGAGAACTGTACATTCAACGTGAAACATTAAAAGTATCATAACGCTGTGAAATTACTTAGTTTTGTGTTGGTCTACATTTCAGATACTCAATCCAAGAGTTGAATATTTATTCATTCTTACATTTATTTGACTCTTATTTAATTTTCATTACAAATTTGTGGCAGCACGTGATGTGCATGCCATGCCATGCCATTTTCATTCTCATTTTCATTTTCATTTGGATTTCCATTCGAGTAGATGACCAGAGATAATGCCATACCTAATTCCCTTCCACTTCCTGAACTGTTCGCATTTGTATGCGCCATTAGCGGATGAAATACAATACAAAAATTAGGTTTATGCCACACAGACAAAGGGACTGGAATACAATCAGGATATCATGTTGCCTGCAGCAGTCTGTGGCTGTCTTTGTGGCTGCCCCATGGCTATTTCTCTCGGGCATTTTCCTGGTCCTTATTTAATTAAGCACTCAATTACTTAACGCGCTGATTGTGCAATATTTCCAACATACTGTGCTTGACTCGTCATCAGCTTAATCAGAGCTCATCCAGTTGCAAGTGCACACACACACACTCAGCTAAGCAGATATCAATGTATGTGTATGTGTGTGCAACTGTGTTAAGGTGTCATAATTACCACATTGCAACTGAAATTTAATCAAGCAACCGCAAGTCGTTGAACACAGCTCAAGTCAAATTCACCTGGGCCTTAGTAATTAAAGACGCATTTCCACTGGACTGCATTTAGGGCCATTACGACAGAAGTTGGCATTGGCAATTGATAATATAATTATGCTCTTCATGACTTAAGTGATGAACATATTTTTAAAAACATTGAAAATCACTAACACTTAATAATGCTTTATTTGCAAAGAAAATTCCGTACAAATTTTGGGTCAAACTTTATTTAATTGCCTAAGAAATGCAGACGTCAAAAAATAATGTTACAAAAGATTTCAATAAAATAAAACATATCTCCAGAGCAGCGTTGGGCATAAAATCTGAATTCGTTAGCAGCCGCTAGCTCCCGGAGCCATTGCATGCCCACCGCTGCTCTAGAGAGAGCTAGTTAAAATAGACCTAGTAATGTAAGAATGCATCGAAAAGTCGTCAACTCACTGAAGTTATCATAGTTCATTTGCAGCTTTAAGCTCAGTTAATTATGCCATAAGAATTTGATTGAATGCTATAGCTTTAGAAATTACATTTTTAATTTTTAATCAAGTTAAGGATTCGCCGCATAAAAGTTGGATTAGTTTTGAAAAAATTATGAAAGTTTGAATTTTATTTTATTTTCGACCTAGAAACTTACAAGTCTTAATTTACGCTTGTAGTTTGTTATTATTTATATAGTATTTTTTAGATTTCGATATTAAACACGACTTACTGTTTAAATTTACATCACTACATAGGTGGTATCTCATGGTTAAGAAAATCTCATCAAGCCGAATTCATACATATTTATTTGTCTAATATGTTTTCTAATATGTAAGACCTCAGCAGACGATTATCCGAAGTTGCAGATGCATCAGTTCCTTAATTACTGCACATGCTGTTGCCACGCCCCTTTAATATATTTAGTTTTAATTATGTCAGCCATTTTTCTTGACTGTTGCATTTTATTACCATATGCTGGCATTAATTAAACTTTATGAAATCACAGAGTTTGTTGGCTGCATTATTAAATACTTCCAGATGGCGTGCTCTGAATGTCAGTTTTTAATAGGAATTTCATTCTATTTTGAAATGCGTTTCAGTACCGATTAAATTCGCTTTTTGGCATAACTTGTTGGCTTTCTGGTTTCTATTTGTGGTCAACAACTTATCAATTAGTTTTGGTATTAAATCGATTTAATAAAACTAAAACAAGAACAATGGTTAGTTTATTTATCAGCTGTTGATATTTTTATACATTTATCTGTAGATCAAATGATAAAATTTGATGGAAACAGCTTGCAAATATTGATGACCATAAAAACATGAACAAATATTATGCAAAAAATGTTAAAGCACTTAAATTAAGAACACAAACAATCTGCTTCAACATAAGTAAACAAATGTGCAACTATATTAAATGGATTCATGTGCAAAAAATTGCAACAATTTTTGTCTGACAGTGTGTTTTATTTTTTGCAAACAACGAAAGGCATTGGAAATGCACGATTGTCGAGCTTTGTTATTACGATGAATTAATTGGTATTTATATTAATCTGACAGTGGAACATTTTACAAAAAAAAACTTTAATATAAGTTTATAATATAAAGGTCCATTTGCCGTCATGCTCATCTCTAGAAGAGCAACAACAAATGGCACACACTGTTATCTCCTTGAATCGAATGACACACTCACACACACACCCACACCATTTTACAGTCAGAGTCTCAGGCATGCAACGTATCCGCATTATTTCTGTTGTGCAACAGAAAATTTGCACTATTAATATTTGCATTCAACTGGCACAACCACTTTCCTCAGCTTCCTCAGATCCTCTGGCCCCTTCTCTCCATGTCATCACTTGAATATTTCCACACATTCGCCAGCGGCATTGTCAGTTGAAAATGGCAGCGAATTGTGGGCGGCATGGGCGTGACTTGGTTGGCAATGATGCGTATGTTTATGCGAACGCCTCTGAGTATCTATATTTAAAAAGGGCTCAAGCGGTACTTAACTCTGCTCAGACCATTTGCCACATTGCAGCACAGTGGCTACAGATCAATTGGAAACTTCTAAATAAGTGAATAATAAGATTTGATTACTTTAAAATGATTTCAGAAATATTTGTGTATGTGCAAATATTTAAGTTGTAAGTTTTTATGTGTCATTGAACTACTTTTATTTTATCTGCTAAATTTCAAAATCACACCCACTGTGGCCAGTTTCACATGGCATACTTTCATGCGTCGCTTGTCGGTTGACTAAATTCATGAGCTTAATCGCATAAATATAGCTTAAGGTTATTAAATACGTAGGGCAACACTGGCTAAACAATGTGTATATAGTTTAACCCTGTAAGTTTATAGCTTTAGGAACGGACAGGGCAAAAGTCCCTTTCATTAAATTCGTGGAAAATGTGTAAGTTTATGAAAATTATGATTATAAGCATAAAATGAGTAAATGCTCGACTCGCAGATATCCTTTTATTATTTGAAGAACTGTGGAAAGAACTTTTGCCCTAAAACTGGCTAAGAAGTGGAATGGAATAAAATATTTATTTATTTATTTATCTATTTATTGTCTGGCTAAAAGCAGCCGACACAGCAAATAATACATTAAAATTATATAATATATATATTTAAATTACAAAATAAATTAAAATGAAGTTTAAAATTAAGATTATAAAATTCTAAAATTCTTTTATTCTCTGGGGAATCTAAAATGAAAAAGAAAATGATCGGCCCAACATTTATTGCTAGGATTGGGGAAAACCCAGAAAAACCCAATCAGACCAAAATGATATTAATGAGTAGTTAGTTGGTTATATTAGTTAGACATGATAATATAGAGGCTTTAATAGTGAGCGGAGAACACTCGAAACTAATCGTAGGGTACAGTCTATTATAATCTGCACACAGAGTACGAAGAGGTTCGTGCAATTCCCAGTTAGTGAAACAACGTTGGAGATATAAAGGAACAAAGTTACGAGTTACTCTAGAAGGTACATTGAAGGTTATTTCTTCCAACAAATTAGCCGAGTCTATATGACCGTGCAGTAATTTGTGGATGAACATTACTCCAAGCATAATTCTACGGTTAGTAAGAGAGGGAAGATTGAGTAAGAGAAGTCTACTAGAATACGAAGGCAACTGCATTTCCGAGTTCCAACTCAAGCCGCGTAAAGCAAAAATTAAAAATTGTTTTTGAACCGACTCTATCCTGGCACGATGGGATTCATATTGAGGAGACCACACACATGATCCATATTCAAGAATTGGACGCACAAGAGACGTGTAAAGAAGTTTAGTAGTAAAGGGATCATCTAATTCCTTGGACCATCGCTTAATAAACCCGAGAACTCCCATTGCTTTATTGACAGCTATAGCAATATGCTTATCAAATTTCAGTCTATGATCTAGAACTATACCCAGGTCATTAACTGATCTTTCGGAATCATTTAAGCATTCCAATATAATGCCATTAAGTGAGTACTGTGAAATAATGCGGGAAGATCTATAGAAAGTCATAACTTTACATTTCGAACTATTGAGATTTAATAAATTATCTTGGCACCAGAGATGGAAAGCATTTAAGTCTGCTTGCAAGAGACTAAAAGAAGAAGGATCGCTATACGATAAACAAAGCTTGACGTCATCCGCATACATGATAGCATGGGAGTGAGATAATAAAGATGGAAGATCATTTATAAATAACGTAAAGAGTAGTGGACCAAGATGACTACCTTGCGGTACTCCCGAAGTAACTTTAACTGACTTTGAAAATGAATTTTTAAAAATAACTCTTTGTGTTCTGTTACTTAAATAATTTGAAATCCAAAGAAGAAGATTGTATGGAAAACCAAGAAGATCAAGCTTATGAATGAGTAGAGAGTGGTTAACGGAATCAAAAGCTTTACTAAAATCAGTATAAATAACATCAGTTTGCATCTTTTTCTTGAACCCTTTAATCACTAAGGAAGTAAACTCTAGTAGGTTAGTGGTTGTAGATCTACATCTCATAAACCCGTGTTGAGTAGGTGAGATAATAGAGCTACATAAGTGTTGAAGATGTGAGGTTATAATTTTCTCAAACATCTTCGGAATAGCAGACAACTTGGAAATACCCCTATAGTTCTGAGCATCGGACTTAATACCCTTTTTATGAAGAGGAATAATATAAGAATCTTTCCAAAGCGCTGGGAAAGAGGAGGAATCAACGGACAAAGTAAACAACTTATGTAATGGTCTGCATAACGATTCTGCACAGTACTTAAGTACAGACGCAGGCACACCATCGGGACCTGGTGCGTGCACTGGCTTAATCGATTTAAGATCGCAAAGAAGCGAGCTTTCTGTGATTAGAGGGCTGTAAATACAGTTAGAACAGCTTAACCTATACGGGTAAGGCTGGCCAACACGGAAACTGCTCGTAGAATAAGTAGTTTGGAAAAAGTCAGCAAACAAATCTGCTATGGATTGATCAGTATTAGCTTGAATATCGTTGAAGACAACAGAAGATGGTAATGATGAGGCTTTACGTTTAGAATTTACAAATTTGTAGAATTGCTTCGGATCTTTAGAGAATTCAAGCTTACAACGTCGCAAGTAATAATTATAACATTGTGAGTTAAGAACTAGAAAACTAGAGCAGGTAATTAAATATCGTGAGAAATCATAAGGATTTCCAGATTTTTTATACTTTTTAAATTGCTTGGATTTCACATTTTTTAAATGTGATAATTCTCTAGAGAACCAAGGAGGTCTATTGCAACTAATTGGTGATACAAGTGGAACACAGATGTCAAAAAAAGAGTTAAGAGTATTATAAAAAAGCTTAATGGCATTATCCAAGTCAGAACATGTGTATAGTTGAGACCAATCAGAACATGAAATCAGAGGGTTTAACTTATTAAAATCAGTTTTACAAAAACTCCGTACTCGCTCAAGTGGCTGAGATGATAGAACAACAGGCCACAAAGGTAAATTAATATGTGCGTTTAGAGTTGGGTGGTAAGGGTCTTCCGGAGTTACCAATGGATCAATCCTGGATACGATGCCATTATCAGAGTCCAATACGAATAACAGGTCAAGTGTTCTGTTAAAAGAATTGCACACAGGATTGATTTGCACCAAAGAAAGCTCAGAAAGTCCGTCAATAAATTCATGAGAGCTATCAGGAAAAAGTGAATGCGAGTCATTTGAGGAAAACCATCGAACATCTGAAAGATTAAAATCACCTAAGACAAAAAGCAAGTCAGTGTGAGAAAGTAAAGATGATATAAATTTAATAGCAGTCAGGTGACTATCATATAAAGTGTTATCAGAAAGGGGTGGAATATAAGAACATGTTAAATAGATTGAAAATTTAAGAAAAGAAACTTTCACGCAAATAAACTCAATGTCAGAATTTAATGTGGTTGAAATAGGTTCGGAGGACAGATTAGAATCCACGGCCAACATCACTCCGCCACCTTTACGAGCTATACGATCACATCTATATATAGAGTATTTGGACGAAAAAATAGAAAAGTCCGATGTGGCAGGCTTGAGCCAGGTCTCAGTAAAACAAATGACATCGAAATCAAAAGAATGACTATTGAGATATAGATTAGAGAGTTTACTATTAAGGCCTCGTACATTTTGATAGGCAAGAGTTAAAGAGGAAGTTAGTTTTTTGATGCTTCATTTGAAGATGAAGCAGATGGAGAGGAACCAGCACCTGAGATCGGAGCCCGATCTCTCTTTCGAGTAGAATTTCCCTTGTATTCTGCAACAAAGATATGTTCGGGCCAGAAGTGTTGATGACAAATCTTGTCAAAAACCTTTTCCGAACACGATATCTTGAACGAAGAGATTTCCCTAGGGTAATTAAAATTAAATTTATCCACCAAAATATCAGGATCCTGAATAATGTTTTGGATGTAAGCCTTAACATCATACGAGGACTGATCTTTGGCAAGCCTAGAAACAAAGACATGCTTCATGGGCTTCGGGGGAGGAACGCCTTGGAGGGGCTTAGACACGCGAGGAGGTACGACAGTCAAAGTATTGGCTGCTGTAACAACTGGAGTGGAATTTGATTTTACTCTATTGGGAACAGACGGGGCAGGTGAGGCGGAAACTGCACTATCGAGTGGGTTATGGTCAGTCCTAGCTTGCTGAGAAGTAGATGGCTGAGAGTTAACAATAGATGGCTGCAGACCCAGGTCTAATTGCGGGATTGAAAATGATAACTGCGCCTGGCGCGGAGCAGAACTACTCTTTTTACGTTTAGGAGGCTCATTTAATAAGGATGAATTATTAAATAAGTTCTCCATATCAGAAAAGAGGACATTTGCCTTATGAAATATCTTCGACAAGTCCTTGAAACTATCTCTAGTTCGCTCCATAAATTTACGAACTTGCACCTCTATGTCCCGGCAAGTATCACAGCGCCATCTCAAACCATTGTTCTTCTCAAGACAATCTTTGACTTTCACCGTGATACCAGCACATTTCAAGTGAAAAGTCCGGTCACAAAAGAAGCAAGAAATAAATTCTTGCTTAGGATCAGGTCCATGACACTTATTATAAAAACAGATTAGGTCAGACGACATAATAAAACAGGGTATTTTATAGTCGACTATGAAAAGAAAAGTAAAGTGGTATTCTCTCAGGGAATGCTAATCGAAATGCAAAGCACAAAAAGAGATGACAGGCAACAACAAAAACAAAGCTTGTTCACAAACGGCCGCTTGAAGTGCAGAACGCACAAAGCAACAGAAAAAGAATGAGTGAGCAAACACAGACAATGCTTGCAAGCGCTACAACAGATTATCAGTGAGAGCACGAAGAGCGACACTGAGAGCGAGAGAGCAAGTTAACAGCTGTTAATTACCCAAACAAAATCAGAAAGAAAGAAAAATAAACAAAAACAAAATACTTTGATGCCCTAATTGAAAACACAAATTAGCTTGGTGTAATTATTGAAGACAATCACTGTTTTAACACATTAAATGCACCAAAAAGACACCGACTACGTAGTTATTACAACAAGATAAACACTTTATAATATTTACGTGAAGAAATGCACTAAAAACAAGAAATATTACGGAGCACACAAAAACACGACTGAACATAGAGAGAG
>JAWNPO010000561.1:1200000-1572980 GCA_035047525.1 Drosophila quinaria
TTTTGTTGGCCAAATCGAGTTTCCTAGACTGCAGCAAGTAAAAAATAGTTGTGTTAATGCCAGGCAACGCACTATAAACTGTATTGGTTGGATACCTGCCAAGTTACGCATTTACCGCATTACCGCTGGGCATTGACATTTCTCATAGTCGTATCTAAATAGTTGTTAAATTAAATCATTTGGCGACTCCATTGAAATGCCAACTGGCTAAAATTGATGTGGCCAATTTGCGAGCTCATGTATGCTCCAAAGACATTATTATTATTGTTTTTTTCTTGTGCGGGTGCGTGCCTAATTGCTGGTATTTAAAGACTACATCTTTGTCTTACACATTTTCACATCGTTAAGTATATGTTTATTATTTGTTTAGTTTAGTTGTGGATTTCTTTTTCTTGTAAAAGGCCTTGGCACTCAAAAGATGGAATTTGCATACATTTGACTTTGCTACGTCTATACAAAATGATATTTGTTGTCCAAAATGTTGGACAATCAACAGTTTTGCAACGCAAGGTTTTAACTTTTTTCTCTCTTATTGTTTCTTAAATAAATTGAAAATTGGCCGTTGGCAATCTCTGTTTCGATTCGTGAAATCGATAACGATTGCAGCTCTAATCCTTGCTCATTCACGATAGCCTTGACTTACGTGTGAGGCTGAGTTATCGATAAAAATGGCAGAACTTAATTGTAAAAAGCATAAAATAAGATTTTAACATGCCCATTCTTTTTGCAATGCTCAGTGCTTAAATGTAATGTGTGAATATTTCACACGACTCTTTGACAGCCTTGTGGCTGCCTGATCACCAGGCGTTTAAGCCATGTTAATGGAAGAGAACTTAATTGTTGTGCGACCACAAAACCATGGCCAGCATTTGCCGACTCCCATTTTGGGAAACTCCGAATGCTAATTGATACAGCGAAGATAACTGCAATTGCCTAGCAAATTCCCCCACATATTAAGATACACATGTATGTAGATACATATGTACATACATAGTTCCGCATAAAACAACTGTTACATCAGACGGCAATTTAAAATGTGGATATGGATGTGTTGATCTTTGCATAGATAACGTAAGGGCGGAGCTCGTATGTCAAATAAGCAGTGCTACCATACGTAAGCATAGGCGTAGCCAGGAGTTGTCTGAGAGGAGGTTAAAATGTGGGAAAAATGTTCAAGTATTTTCATTAAAGGAGAGAAATTCAAATTATGTGCTTAAAGATAAATTCTGAAAAAGCCAAGCATGAAAGCACAATTTAAAAATAAAACAAAATTAAACAATTTTTTGTTAATCGGAATAATTTGTGCTAAATATATGTACATACATGTTTTTTATGATATATTCAGGGATTAAAACCGAAACGAATCTCGGTTTCAGTTACGGTGTCGGTTATGTTAGGTTTCCGCTTACGCAAAATCTTTGAATGAAGGTTTCGTAACGGTTAACCAGTTCTTGTACCGGTATGGTTTCGGTTTACAAAAAAACATTTTTTTTGCAAAAAATATAATTATATAAATAATATAATAAAATTTATTTAAAAAGGAATTACTTTCTTAATATATCATTCACACATTCATTTCACATATTCTTCAGTTTGATGTAGTTTAGTTACATTTTAACAATTTTAATATTTCATTTGCCAAATTTTTTTTATTTGTTCTTATTCAGTGCTTTGAATATTCTATCATGAATATCACAAATAGAATTTCTAAATTAAACTTAAGAAAATCAATATCAAAAATCAAAATTAAAAGTGAAAAATAAACTTTTTTTTGGACGTATGTATGAAAACCCGAACTTAGCCCTTATAAATTATACGGCTTTTTCGGTTTACAGAGTTTTGGTTTTAAGGATTCGGTCAAATGAAAACATTTTTTTTGGGGATACGGTTAAAGTTACGGTTTTAAATTTCAATCGGTTTTTACTGGTTAAAGGTTACGGTTTCGGTTAGGGTTTTAATCCCTGGATGTATTATTTTTTTTTTTGACAAATATATAAAAAGAAATAGATAAAATGATCCCCATAATTTATGTCCTGACTACGCCCATGAGACTTGGTAGTATGTAGTATGCAGATCTAATTAAAGCAGACCAGATGCAGCTGCATCTGGGAAAGATGTACAAATAGAGCGTCTATTTGGCTTGTCATATATATAATTTTGCATGCTTCATTCATTCTTCTCACGCCCAACATGTAAATGAAGTCACTTTGGGGCCAACATCAAGAAGAAGGTGGAGGAGAGGGGCGGGTGGGGGGCTTATTGCTAATGCTAAGCCAAAGACGAGTTTACATGCTTCGCTTGTTGACGCTGTCAGCAACTGTGAGTGTGAAAATCTTTTTTTTTTTGTTTATTTTCTATGATTATTTTTCGACATTCAGTGTGTAGTATTAAGAGTCTCGTAGTTTTGTGGTCGTCATTCATAACTGCCATTGTACATGTGCATTGTTTGGGGCCCAGATGATGGCTTTTTGGGTTATTGGTATTTGGGGCTGCATTTGGCTTTTAGCTGTTTGCCTGTTGCCTGTTGGCGATTGCAACGATTTTCTGATTTCTTTCACAGATTTATTGTGCATACTGCAGCATTGTGCAATCTGCGATTGACGATTGCAGCGCATCGCAGTTAAGAAATTCGTAAAAATCACAACTCTCTTCGTATGTAAATTTCCCGATCTATTGAAGTGTGCTTTTCTTTAGCCTCTGACATTTAACTGGCTCTAGCCAGAGGTAATAAATTCTCACAAGGTCGCTGGGCATCATGCTGAGATCTCTTGGAATCTCGAACGAGTATCTATATCAATTGTCTGGCCACGGATCATTATCGGACGTATTAGTTGTTGAATCTGGCGTGAATAACAAGCATTAAGTCAAAACATAAAAACCGATTTTTCTTGACTGTTGACCAAGTTACCGCAGGTGCAGGTGAAAATCAACCTGCCAAGCGTGCAGCACTTGAACAGATCATTAATTCGGCGCACCAGGCTGTGATTATGCGTCGAAAATGGCACGAAATCAAAGCACTTGACTAACACGAACGAAACTGAAACGAAATGAAACCCAACACAACCAGGAAAAGAGTATGTAAATCATATAACAAGTCAAAAGTCAGTTCCAAAAATGATCATGCCCCCGACCCACACTCGTAATACCAATCGAAATTGTAAACAGTTGACTGGACGCTACGCTCATTACCAAATTATGCACAAGTCTCAACTCTCATACATGGGGTTATGCTTCAGTGGAACAAAAACAACAATAAACACAAAAAGATAAACCCGGATCCAGACTCAGTTGTAGATACAGATTCGAATTGAGATAGTCGTAAGCAAATTAGCAAATTGGGAGTCGTCTCTTTGGTGGCCCCCAGGCTGCAGTTGAATGAATCACGAGTTTGTTTATGTTTATGGCGGTTTTACGCCCGACTGGTTCTCAAAGCGACAAAACAAAGCACACAAATGGTTAATGTTTAAGCCATATTAATTGTATTTAAAAGCCCAATGAGGTAACAACTTGAACATAAATTAGAATGCGGCTTTATTTCTTATTTTGTTTGTGTCTCCTGCTCGCTTTAATGAATGCAAAATGATTTTTTGACATTTTTGATTTATGATTTAAGATAGGCAAATGGTAAAATGTTTATAGAGTATGTAAAGGGGGCAGGAATAACATAAAACATAAACTTAAAACCAGAACGATTCTAACGGCAATGCGCTGAAAAGTATGCAATAAAATTTAATTGAACTTTAATTTACAAATTGCAACGTTGAATTTAGAATTTATTATGACACTTTAATAGTTAATTAACTGTTGCTCCACTAATTGAATGTATTTTTAACTGTTTCTTAGTTGAATTTGAGAGGGAGTACACATGTGGTCATTAAGTGGTATAAGCTGCTGCCATAAATTAACTGAAATTGTATTTTAATAGTGGTTTGTCGCACTTAAATTATATACTTGGCTTGGGCTATAATTATAAGCAGAGCATATCATATAGCAACAACAATTTACGATAGACATTTGACATATGCACAGAGATTATGCAATCCCATTGTCCAGTACAATTCATGAACAAGAGCAACAACAACAACAACAACAACTACGACATACAACTTGAAATAGTTTTCAAGAGTTGGCCAATTAAGATCTCAGCGAATGTGTGTGTTTTTGTGGTTGTGGATCGGATCGGAATGGATCGCATCGGATGATAGTATGTATATCAAATGTAGCATAAACTAAATGCTAAGGTTGACTACTGTCCAATGGAGCCTGTCGCAGTTATAAAAAATGCATACACATAAAATTTAGAGCATTAAACTGTCGACTGTCAGCATCGGCCAACAACATTCTACCAATAAAAACTGAATGCAAATGCCAAACAGCGAAGTGCAATTGTCGACTGTCGACTGTCGGATTTTCAGCCATAGAGCATCAGCCAGCAGCAACAGCAACATCAACATCATAATGATCGTGATTATCATTGATTTAAGTGAAGTCAAACTGCAAAACTATTGCAAAAAGTGATCAAAAATTAAAAGCAACAGCAACGAGAAGAAAAATGCGGACAAAAAAAAACAAAACTATAATACAATAACAATAATAATAAATAACAATAAAAGAAAAGAAGATGTTGCCACTGTTGTTGTTGCTGATCTTAGCCAGTCGCAGCTGTTGTTGTTGCTGCTGCTATTGCTGCTGCTGTCGTCTTCGTCTCACATGCAATGCAACAATTTCACAAGCAGCACGCAGACAACTAAATGACAATGTGAGCAAACTAACAACAACAACAACAACAGGGTGAATTTATAATAAGTTGTTGTGGTTGCTTACAATTGATCGATGTTGCGCAAATGCTGCAGTTGCCACAAAAACAAAAAACAAAAAAGATCTTCAGCTTAATTATCAACTTATTTATTTGGACTGTCTTAATCAATTTGTTAAGGATGAGGAAATGCCGTCGAGTCTATAATTTGTCAGGCCATTTAAGCGGATTTGCTCAGCGCCAGATTTCACAGCTACCGTGTTAACTTTGACACCACCAACAACCGTCAACGAAAACGAAGACAGCCAATTAACGTTGGGTAAGAGACTCTGGAATTAAATCGCAATGCAATTGGCCAAAATTGGAGCTAGGATTTGTCGGAGTTGGAGTCGAAGTCGAAGTCGATGTTGGAGCTGCCCCACGCATGCGCTGAAATGTTAATCTGAAATCGTTTGCTGCAATTGCTGCATTGCCCGGTGGCAGTTGCAAATGTCAAACGAAAGACTTAGGCAGCGAACTTGCCAAGGCGTAGTGTTATTAAATATGCAATGTAAATGCAAATTTGGGCGCTTGTTAAATATAATGCACACCATTTGAGACCAACTAAACACAAATGTGCCCTTTAGCCTCCTCGGCCAGGCCCAGAGTCAGACAAAGAGCCAGGTTAAGGCTTACGCTACGAACTGAAACTGAAACTGCAACTGAGGCTGAGGCTGCAACTTAGTGTCACGTTAGCATTTTGTGATCCAGACAGGCGGGCAAACGCTGCCAGGCGACTGATGCCAAAATGCACGGGTGGCCATTAAACGAGCGCCTAACTAGCGGTTTCTGTTTCGGACGTCAACGTTGAATTAACCAAAGTAGCCCCCTGAAACGTTAACTAAAAACCCATAGAGAAGCCCATAGAGAAGCTGCTGCTGTTGTTGCTGCTGTTGTTGTTGCTGCTGCTGTTGTTGCTGCTGCTGCTGCCGCCAACCTTTCTCTTTGTTGCCCGCCGCAAAGGTCGGCGCTCAACGGTTCGTGGCTCAACGTTTCGGTCTTGGTCTCGGCTGTGTCTGGTCTGGTCTGGTCTGAGTCGCTGACTTTTTATAAATACAAGTGTTGGCCGCACAATGGCAAAGATTCGTTTGTCGAACGTGCAACGCTCGCGATCAAGAAAAACTTCAGCTGCTGCCGCTTGCTGCCAAAGCACAGGCAGGAAAAACAATAAAGCGGTAAAACAAAAAAACAAAAAAAGTTGTCGTCAACACCAATACCAACACAATCATCATCATCAGCAACTCGATTATCATCAACATCATCTGAGACAATTGCAATCCAAAGCGTAACAAATTCGCTTGTAATTCGAGACGCGTGCGCGTCCAAAAGGATTAAAAGCCACAATTGCAAATAAAAAACCAAAAAAAATAAAGAAATAAAAATTCAAATCTCAATTTACATTTGGATTGCGGATTGTGTCGAATCTTCAAGCGTATTATATAACTGTTAATATATTGACGACGTACTTTTTAGTGTGATCAATCCTCCAATCGAATCCAATCCAATCCAATGTTTCTGTGTCTTCTTCCGCAGCCAGCAATGCGCCGTGTTGTAATCCGATTTGCGAGCACATTTTGACGAGGAAATTAATACAAAGCGGAAACTGCCAAAGTGACTGTGAAAGTAATACTCTTACAACAACAACAACCACAACAGTAACAACGACAGCGAGCTGAGAAAGATATACAATTACTAGTCCGTTGTCTCTTTGCATCCATTCAACAACAACAACACAATGAGAATTCAAATATTGGCCTTAACACTTTTGCTGGGTAAGTTCGAGTATCGAAAGACGGAAAATCCAAGTTCGTGAATGCACATTTGCCTGTTGTTTATGTTTTTTATTTTTATACATTTTAATTGACTGATTGAGATCTTCATTAGCCAAGTTAAAACAATCAGCAACTTATTTTATTTATTCAACAATAAGTTGACCTTTCTCAACTAACACTTTAAATTCTAGTTGACATGCTAAAATTCCTAATATTATTTTATATTATGACATATTAATATTCTAGACACATTATTTCTATTTTTCTCAGTGTACACATTTTTTAGTGTGTTTTTTATGCCTTAAAGTGTCAAGTCGTTAATTCGATTTAATCATATTACTCGTAAAAGTCAGCTTAATGTTAACTGGCTTAAGATTAATAAGCTCGGATTTTAAAGCTAGTTAATTTAAATACTATTAAACATTTCTTTAATGATAAAACATCTGAAATCTTGCCATAATTTGAGATGGAATTAAATTTAGTGCTATTCAATATAGAATTTAATTGTGTTTAAGAAAAGTTTTTATTTTTCAATTAAGGATATAAATTTAATAAACTTTATTTTATGATGCAATTAAATATAGAAAGCCATTTAATCATTGAGAGGTGTTCGAAACATATGTTATTATTATTACTATTATAAGTATCTATGCATAAGATTTGTTATTGAAAACTGCCAAGTGAATATTGATTGTCTTAATTGCACAAAACAATATTCAAGGAAATTTTAAGTTTTTAAACGAGGCTCTATTTACTTTCCAAATGTTTATTCGAGTTGTTTTAATTTAAAAAAATACTTTCAAAGTAAACATAAAATATTTAAATGATTTGGCATTTCTGGTTCAACTTTTTGCTTTCATTGCTGACAATCTCTTACCAATTTTGCCGAATTGCTCCTTTCTCTAAATCTGTCCACTGTCACTTTAACCCATTCAACCCACACAGGCCACCTTGGCGTTCAGGCACTCGATGCCAAGGCCTCGAGCGAGGGCAGCGACAGCAGCGTCGCTGGCTCTGGAGCTGAACTGGAGGGAACGAAGGACAAGCGACAGGTGAGCAGCAAGGAGACTTCACTGTATCCCAATCATCGCAGCGAGGCGGCGGCTGAGCGTGCCGATGATCCCGAGGATGGGCAGGAGACGATCTACGGAACGAAGCCGAATCAATTCATCATACGCCCCATTGCACCGCATCAGCATCAGCAGCATGAATCGCATCAGGAGCCGCAACTGCGCAACTTTGCCGCTGCCAATTCGCGACCACATGCCGCACAATTGCTGGAGCAGAGCCAGGAGGTAAGTGAAGGGCGATAGAAATGTGTGTGGGGTGGGGGAATTTGGGGTCAAACTGTTTGTCTGCCCGCGGTCACAGAAGCGTTGCATGTTGCTGTCGTGACTCAACTGAATTACACGATTATTTGCAAAATACAGGATGTTAAACTATGACAACAACAACCACAACAACAACAACTCGAACAACTCGAGCAACTCAAACGAATCCCAATTGCAATTGAGAATTTGTCAAATTGCGCCTTTCGCTGGCCCCCAGCGATGAAACCTTGACCAATATTAGCGTGATTTCTGTTCATTTTGGGAACAAATTGCGATTAAAGCAATTGCAATTACCCAAAAAGACAATGTTTACAATTATTACAAAATGTACTCGTATAACAAAATACACAAAAAAAAAAGATTGCTTTATAAAAATTAAAAGTGCTGGCGAATATAATAAATGCCATTTGCAGTAGTCAAAATGTAAGTCACGAGCATCAGCAACCAGCAACAACAGCTACAACAGCCGACAACAAATGCATAATTGCAAAATTATTGTCGTTGTTGCTATTGTTGCTGTTGTTGTTGTTGGTCTAACGCGTCAACAACAACAACTACAACAACAACTACAAACACATGCCACATCCAAGACAATTTGCAGCAACTTCTTCTGCAACAATAGGCGGGTGTTGTCGCTGTTGTTGTTGTTGTCGTTGTTGTCACTGCCGTTGTTTGTCTTCGTGGGAAGAAAGTTGACATAATCGTTATAATCAACCGACTTCTGGCTATGCTGCTGCTGTCTGTCTTGCTGTTGCTGCTGGCGCCTTGACTTGACGGCATCTCATTTCTTATAATAATGTGAATATTGCGAAGGCAACACTGTGCTACATGTTTAAGTTCCCTTTTGACTTGAGCTGAGCTTTGACTTAATTGAATGGGAAGCTTAGCTGTTTAAATGAACAACAGTGGATACATAAAATATTATATAAAGAGACGATAATTACTATACTCACTTACTCAAGTTAAGATAATAGTTGAAAATAACTTGTAAGATTTTGTTGTCACTTAGAATATTGTCATAAATGAAATAAACTCGCAAATATCCGTTCATTTTTAAGCCATACAATTCCGTTATTGTCCACTAGGACAGTTTCTAAACCTAATAAAGAGTGAAACAATAAATTAAAAAAGTTTAGAATAGACATTATAAAATGCAGAATTGTGATTTAAATCCATACAGTGAATCGAGTTTATTATCAAACCAACTTTAAACTTTCATTACATTGCCAAAACTGAATCAGATTTTCAAGCTGAATGTCATTTTGGCCTCTAGATTCTGCATTTAAATTTAAATTATTGTTTTGCACTAATTAAAAAGTATTCCTACTTGTAGCACTAGGAAATATTCAATCAATAAATAAATAAAAAATAAAATAATCTTTTTCCTTAAGATTTTGATATTTTAGGCGGACCTTTACTTGCATATAACCAGCTTCTGTCTTAATTAACTGAACTTAATCCTGAAAATGAAATACTACGAACAAAATCCAGGAGGTTATTGTTTATTCATGCAAATCGTTTTAATTAACTCATTCGATAGCCGAAAAATTTTCCAATTAAAGTACTTAAAAACAGAGACTGTAACGATTTTGACCGTAATTTTTATATAAAAGTTTAACCTTAACACTTATTTCCAAATACTTATAATAAAAATTGACAATTAAGAGTTATGTGCCAATTTTTATAATAAAAATTGGAAATAGCAATTTAGGTTTAAATTTTTACGTACTGAAATTGAATTGAAATTTAAATATTTAAATATATTAACTTGTTTTAAATTTTTATCAATTAAATTAATTTTAATGATTGCAAACAATTTCAAAATTTAAAATTGCAAAAAAAAGTTTGTCCTGACTTTGAATTTGCCGTGTAAAAATAAAACATATGTCTGTTTCTCCCACTCTTCGATTTTTTTAAACTCATAACTATTATTTGCAATCCCTGCTTAAAATCATTTGCCCAAAAATTGATTTGTTGATTTCTCTATGTATTCTTTTAATATTGTAGAATATTTGGATTCCCACTGAAATGAATATTTTTTTTTAAGTACCTAGTAAACTCTGAGTTTTGTTTTGCTGCACAGTGTAATAATGTAAATAATTTTATGTGCTGCCGACATGCGCATCGATTGCAACAGTCGGCCAAGTCAAGACCCGCAGTCGACTGAAGCCAGATTTGCCTAAGGCAGAGGGCGAAGGCAGGAGGGGAGAGGGGATAGAAGATTGCCTGTGGTTGCTGCCTGTGGTTGTTGTTAGCATAGACATCAACGTCAGTTGCTGCCACTGCCACACAAGTGTTATATAAACTTTTAGATGCCACGCGATTCTCACAGCTTGCCCCTCCCAATCCCCGCAGGCACCTGACATCAATTTGGTCTTCTTATGTTAGTTGTGGTTGTCGTTGTTGTTTCTGAAGTGGGCTCCACATTTAACAGCTGCCGTTTGTCGCTGGCATTGGCCGTTGATCTTTCGGCTTCGCACGCCCACATAAATGGTGCATAATTTATTAACCACACCCCCCAACAACACTTTTGTCTCGCCCCACGCCCAGCTGCAGCACTATGTTTATCTGCAAGACATACAACGACATCAGCCCAAGGCATCTGCCAGTCTGGGCAAGGGTGCAGTTGCCCGGCAGCAACAGCAGGCAACTGCCGCCAAGAAGGCAACCCCCGTGGCCGAGGTGGAGCAGGAGCAGGAACAGGAGCAGGAACAGGAGGCGGAGCAACGTTATGCGGTGTCCATCCAACAACCGCAGCAGCCACACAATCTGCGCGCTGGTCCCTTTGGGCCCTATCAGCTGCCCTTGCCACTGGCTGCACCACAGCACCAACATCAGCGACAATTGCTGGCACAACAGCAGCAGCAGCAGCAACAGTTGCAGCCTCAACAGCAACAACAACAGCAGCAACCTTATCAAATCATTCCCGAGGAGCAGTTTCTCAAGCTGCTGGAGGAGGAACTCCAAGTGCGGGCCTATCACGAGCAACTGCGTCAACAGCAGCAACATCAGCAGCAACAGCAGCAGCAGCAACAACAAACTCAATCCCCGCCTCGTTCGCAGGGCAAACCTCTGGTCATTCACAGCACAGCTGCCACACACAAGGTGCTGCAACAGGCGGAGCCCGCATTGGGTCTGGGTGGCTATCGGGATCGATATGTCGCCGAGCAGCAGCTGGTGCAGCCGACCTACTCCCGCGGTGGACCCAAGTATCTGCCACAGCCACCGCAGCAGCAGCAGCAACAGGAGGAGGAGGATGATGTCCCTGCGGCCGCCCTCCTTGCAGCGTCATCAGCCACCACAACAATTGATTGGGTTGCCACCACAAATCGCGTACTATCAGCCACAGATTAGCTACAAGACGCTGCCCAATCATCCGCTGGCCAAATCCTCGCTGGAGAGCGAAATCGAGAAGCTGCTGGCAGCCAATAAGCCAGGTCCTGGCCAGCCTCAGCTCACTTATGTGGACAGCAGCAATGAGCCGACTTTGGTGAATCATCAGCAACATGTGACACGCCTACCACCGCCAGCAGCGCCCACATCCCATCCAGCGTTGCGCCAGCCAAAGGCCTATTTGGCCAGCACGCCCAATTCCCTGCTGGATGCGAACAATCAACCATTTGTGCCGTCGCTCTTCAAGTTCAGCAGCTTCCAGCAGCCGACGCCCATTTATCCCGGCCAGCAGCAGCAGCAGCAGCATGAGGGGAAGCGACTAGGACCCGTTGTTTATCCAACGGGTGCACCTGCTCAGCCACAGCCCTCGCAGTACTATTACCAGGAGACGGCGCCCACACCAGCTCCCAAGCCGAAGCATTATCGCACCAAGCACTACAAGCTGCCCACGCCAAGTCCAACCAAATCCTACGAGAAGGCTCTGCTCTATGCCGACTACTCGGAGCGCACCCAGGCTCCTGCTCCGGCTCCGGCTCCAACTGCTGCCCACTTCTATCCCAGTCCACCTGATCCCCTCAAGCATGCGTCGCCTCATCGCCAGGTGTCGCCCACAGCGTTGCCCATTGATTATCCCGCTCAGCCGGCGCCCTCGCAGTCCAGCATCTATGTCTCCCAGGGTACTGGCATTGCCACGCCCTCGCGCGTTACGCCCACTGCGGCAGCGGTGCACAAGCTGCGCACCTTGGACGAGGTGAAGCAACTGAATCTGCCGCCTCCGAATGGCAAACCCCTCACCCAGGCCGAGTTCCAGGCGCTCGTCGAGGCTGGCTATCCCGTCAAGGCGGTGCCCGTTCCCGTGCCCGTGCCCTATGAGCAGTACATCAAGGATCATCCCGAATACCGCAATCATCCGCCCGTAGACTATGCCCACATCATGCGTCTCGCCTCCCGCCAGTTGGCAGCTCATCAGCATCAACATCAGCATCAGCATCAACACTCCCATCCCCATCAACGTTCACTCGCCTCGCCCTCGGAGCCGTCGGTGAAGATCATCTCCACGCCCACGGCTGCGGAGGCGCAACAAACGGCCACTGGCATTGGAGGTGGCAGCATCACCTACTTGCAGCGCCGACCGCGGGACGAACAGGACACCGCCGTCGCTGGCAGCGAGACGAAGGCCACAAAGCCGGAGCAGACGAAGACCCAATGAGCTGCAGTCCTTTAGTTAATCTCACTCGCCCTTTGCCTAGTTATAAGTATTGTAAAAATGTTTCTGTATGTTCAGCACTTGTCTAACGTTAAATTATAAACCAATATACTATACAACTTACACTTAACTTTGTTCTCCCAGCAGGAATTGGAAGCATATAGAATATGGTACTTCAAATGCCATGCACTTTCTGCTGTCACATTTTTACTACCAAAGAAAAATACTTTTCTTTAAACAGTGCCCCGATTTTTCAATGTACAGCTGAATACTTTAGTTTTGACATTATTTTAAAAAATATTTTGTTTTATATGTATATATTTTTGGTTTTCTTAGCAGTGTTTTATTCTATTATAGAAAGTATTTATTCCAATTATTTATAAATTATTCCATTTATTTATAAATAATAATAAATTTGCGGGAGAAAAATATGAAAATACTCTCACTATTAAAACTTTCAGTTTTGAAAACTTTTAGCTGAAGCTGAAATCACTAATTTTCAGACAAAAGAAAATTCGTAGTAAATCTCATTGAAGAGCGATAAAAGAAAAACTCACTGATGGAATATTTAGTTATTCAATAAATTTTGAAGCAATATACATTAAATTAACTAAGATTGTTTATACCCCGCCTAAAGGAAGGGTTAGGCATTAGTGGGTTAAAGTACTTTAAATTTTTAACTTTTTCAAAGTATGAATTGTTTAATTATGTATGCATTTAAGAAATGTTAAAACAAAGATTTTCATTTGTGCTACTTATTTATATTTATATTTATTTATACTTACCTAATGCTGAAAATGCCTGAGATTATATAAGAATATTTTAAGAAACCTTCAAGATTTCATTTACACAGTGCTGCTCACAGGTTTCAACTTAATTAGTTTATTAACTTTTACATTTATGTTTTTTAAAATAGTTATTTTCTGTTCTAAATCTGGTAACTGTTGGATTGACCTTCGCTTAGTTCAGGCCTAGAGCGGTATTGCTGTTGCTGTTGCTGCTGTCCGCCGAGCTGAGGGTTTCGGGCGTGGCCGCCTCCCTTGCCTGCAGACGTGAGATATGCGGATCCCTGCGATCTTTATCCTTGCGTTCTCGCTCTTTATCTTTGTCCTTGTTGTGTTTGTGCTTGTGTTTATGCTTATGCTTCTTCTTGTCCTTCTTCTTCTTCTTCTTGACACTGCCGTCCGTCTTGAACTTGGCCTCGTCGTAGCTGCTCTCGTAGCGCGTCGACTCGCCCACATCGAGCACCATCATCGAATTGTCGTCTTCCCCATAGATTTCGGTTTTCATCCGCTTCGACGTGTGCTGGGAATCTCCAGCAGCGTCATCGGCATTCATTATATTTATCCTGGTCTCACTGTCGTAGGCCTGCACATCGATGGGCTCATCCACCACTGTGATCTCCTCGCTCCGCTCCAGCTTGATTATTTCATCGCCAACTTCAAAGGCTTCGGTCGCTGTTCTCTTGATGGTTACCATCGCTGGCTTGTGCCGCTCCAGAGACTCGTTCTCTGTTCTCTCCGGTGCCTTGGTCTCGCTCTTCTTGAATGTGTTGCTCGAATTGCTGTTCTCCTTCATGAAATCCTTGTAGAAGCTCTGACTCTCGTTCGCCTGCATGCAGTTCGGTCTCTTGCTGCCGTACAGAGCATAATACAGATCCACAATGTCGCAACGCAGCTTTGTGTCGCAGGCCAAGGTATTAATGCTCAGCCAGAAGCGCTCCACAAGATTCGGTCTGTCCAGGCGGCTTCTCGATTCCCGCGTAAAGGGAGGATTGTCGATGAGCAGCTGAGCGAGAGCATGTCTAGCCGCAGGATCTGGATCGGTTTCCAACAGCGTTATCAGATGCTCCAAGTCCTCGCTTCGTCCATCCACCTTCACAAAATCAACCAGACATTCCATGGCGGCAATGCGCAAATCCAGAAAGATGCCATACTCCGCGTAGCTGCGATAAATGTGCGGCAACGAGGGCAGATGTCCAAACTTTTGCAGCTTGCGTATGACCTTAAGGCAGGAGACGGACACCATGTACTTGTAGGAGGGCAAGTGCTTCTCCATGTTCAGCAGTCGCGTCACTTCATCCAGCACAAGTCTGTCAACAGAAAGATTAAATCAGGATGAGCTGATAAGTTAATTGATTGTAATCCTACTTGGCATCAGTGGAGAGGCTGTCCGTTGTGATCTGGGTGCCATGCATTGCCACAGATACCACAGGCGTGAGTGTCTCTCCGAGTGCCTCTACCAAAGCAGCTCTATAATACGCGTCCGTATAATGATTGCGCGAGTTCTCGTTGTATTTGAAGAGATCGAACAGGAAACGCATCACTTCCGGCGGGCAAATGCCATGAGATGTGCGCAAGCCTGTGAAGATAGCAATTAATCAATAGTTGAAACAGATTCTCTGTGAGATTTGTGATCTACTCACCCGCCATTGCCACAGGAATGGCCTTTTGCAGGAAGTACAATTGAAAGTTGGAAAAGTTGTTCAGCTTAATGATATGCGGTGCACTGAAGGAGCCAAAGAATTTGCGAAAGATGTTGAGCATGGCAGGTGGACCGCTCCACGAAGCCACCATTTGATTGGCCACCTTGGTGAGGCTATGCGCCGCCTGACAGCGAACCTTGTAGAAGCACGACTCGCTCTCGATGGTATCGGTCAATGCCAATCTGGTGGCATTTGTTGGATACTTCTGGAGCGCCTGTATAGCCTGGAATTGGGCAGTCACATCTCGCTCGTGTCGGAGCTGATATTGCCACTGGAAGTCCGGTTGCTCAATGATCAGATCTCGCAGCAATATCATCTCCGGATCCAGGCGTATCCACAACACAGGTGAGTCGCTGTGGGCAGATAGGGAAAGTGAGTTTGGAAAGGATTTAAAGCCTAGCTATAACTTACTCCATGGCAGATAGATCCATGTCGACCTCCTCCCCAGTGCAAAGTGGAATCTTTTTCTTCTTGTTGCGCCTGCTCTTTGAATGGCAAGTGATGTCCGCCTTGACCAGCGTGTTCTCGATCTGCAGCGTATGCTTGAAGGTGCCATCCAGCTCCTGCAACTGCACCAACAACGGTCCATTATACTTCCTCACTCCCCGCTGATTGACAAAGTCCTGGCGAATCTCCAGTTCGATGGTATTTCGCTTGCGATTGAACACAGAGGTAAGGGAGAACTTGGCATGACCTCCTGTGCGCACCCATTGATCCATAAACACGGACATATCCTTGCCCGTGACCGTAAAGATTGCCTTTATGAAGATATTCGTGGAGATGAGCAGCTGTGACCAGAGGCCGGCGCCAATTTTAGTGGCTGCTGCATTTGTGGCCAGGGCCAGTTGTTTGTTGAACACTTGGATGAGCAGCTCCTGGCCAATGCGATGCTCCAACATGCGAATTACGAGATGAGCTTTGCGACGCATTGCCTCCACATACTTGGGCGACACCGTGTGCAGACTCTTGATGGGAAAGTAGTGGACAATCTCCTGTTGTTTGCTGGCAGCAGCCGCTGGATTTGTGCTGGACACAGGAAGCGGTGCTGGCGGTTGGCTACAGTCGAGTATAATGCCACCGTACTGCTCCTCGTACTTGACCACACGCGCCAGCTCGGATTGCACCCATTCGCGATATTCGTTGTTGCCAAAACACTTGCGGGAATACAGACCGCACAAATATTCGGCTATTCCCTTTGCCAGCCAAGTGTCCGACCAATGGTGCGATGTGATAAAGCAGCCAAAGAACTGTTCGGCCACAGCGCGTGACATGAAAGTTCTCGACACGTAGGTTTGGTCAATAATGGCAATGGAGTGCAGCAGATTAACAGAAGCTATCGTCATGGTGGCATAGGCACTGATGTCCGTGTCCAGTTCGTCTACAAACACTTGTTTGTAGCAGGAGAAGGGATACCGGGTGGAGAGCGTCTCCTCAAAGAACTCGAAGGCCTCATGCAAATATCGAACCGTATTCTTCAACAGAGGCAACATGCCAGGCAGACAGAAGTGCGTCACCTCATGCATATGCGGATCCACATAGATTTCAAAGGGTCCCACGGCCAGAGCAATGTTGGGTGCGCACACGGGCGTCGATACCGTGTAGTGAAAGGTTTTCTTCCGCAAATCTGGAGTCATAATGACCTCGACCAGTTCACCGCAGGAAACAGCCGTCAGATTTTTGTCCACTGTGAATTCCAGCCGCCATGTGCAGGGATCAGCGAAGCTGTCGACGCAGGGAAACCAAAGACGAGTCGAGTTCTCATAGCAGTTTGTGTACATGTGTGCACAGTTGAGCTGTGCCGTGTCATCATCCGAGGATGTCGGTGGTATAACAAAGTGCATGCCACCTTTTGGATTTTCCGCAGAGAATTCAATTCGTATTCGCAGACCTCGACCCTCCTGTATGAGGGAATAACCCTCCGGCGGCACCTGTATTACCAATTCTCCATTGTTCACATCCGGATCGACTTTTTGAGCTGCGTCCAAATGATTCCTCGAGAAGACTTCCAAGGAGCGACTACGAGAGGAAATATGAAAACATCAAGTGTAATTTACAGTTGTGTGACGGATGCGGAACTTACCTTTTGGGCTCCTTGTGGCAAATGTCCTGGAAGGGATCAAAGTAAACAAAGTCCGCTTGACAAACATCATTGAGGACGACACTGTAAATTCGCAGCTGCTTGGCATTGAGGCGGATTAGACGTAAGCTTTCATTGTTCGGCACTATGGTCAGCTCCACCATGCCCTGTGAATCATTGATCATATAAACATCATATTGTGCACATTATTTGCGGCAATTCTTACAATTATGCTGCGACGCTCAAAACTGATGCCGGTGAGACTCACAACCTGATGCGCCGTGCTGTCGTCGAGGAAGAAAGAGAAAACATTAATTGGCTACTTTATTGCAATGCTGGGCAAATACTTATAATTTAAATGGACGTAATGGTGCCTCCGGCACATCAGCTTGAGTTTCCATCGCGTTTTGTCGTTAATTAAGCTCTCTTTTTCAACGTTTTTGTATTACTTCTATCTCGAATCACCGCATTGTTTATTTTTTCACTTTGACTCTTCTTCTTGCAGCTAGTGATGGGTTGCTCATAAGTGAGTGAACAAAAAAGAGTTGCTCCCTGAAATGAACAAGTGAACATGTTCCTTCTAAATTGCTTTTTTTTGTTTTTGTTTTTTTTGTTGTTTTGCTAAATAAATATCAATGCTAACATCGATACATCGCGGTTTTTATGTTAGCTGAAAACATCGATGTTTTGTTCAAGCATCGATGTTTTTAGGTTGGAAGGTTGGTGTTAAATATTATATGTTGTGTTTTTTTTTTTATTTTTTTTTGGGGTATTGATTTGAAATAGTGGCGCTACAATAAAGTTAAAATCATTTAATATCAAAACATCGAAAACATCGATGTTTCTCCAGCTCTACTTCTTGTCTCGGACAGTTTTAAAACGTGTGGCAGCCTTGGTTCCCAATAAAAGAGTCTCCAATAGTTTTTAAACGAGTGGCAGCCTTGGTTCCCAGAAAAATTACATTTCCATTATTTTTATTAAAACTCGTTAATTCAATTGAAGAGTACCCAAAATTGAAAAAAATTCTATCATTTAGATCATCTAATTATAATTTCATTGGTATCATGCACTAAATTCGTTTTGTCTAAATTAAGTAATTTTTTAGATTTGGTATAAATTGCGCTTTAGCTGAATTGAATTCTAACTTCGCGCCTGACAACTCTGTAACACGCAATGCAGCCCTGAAACAACATTTAACCCAACAAACTGCACTGTAGTTGTTTTGATCCCGTGATAATAATAAGAAATAAAGATAATTGTTGATCAGTTGCTGGTAATTTAGTAATGATCTATGAAATACAATATTAGAATTATTTAATTTGATACACCAATAAGCTTGTGTGTGCTTCATGGTGCGACTAATAATTATTTCTAATTTACATGATGAAATATCCAAACACACACAAGTGTTAAAGATGTGAATCATCTGCCAAGAAAAGTTATATTTGGATATTTCTCCCATTTAAAACGTATTTTTCCCCAGTCGAGTCAGCAGTTTTCAAGCAACTGCGTGAGGCTGCGTTTCTTGTTGTCATTGTTTATAAGTGTCAAGTGCTGCGCACCGTCGATAAACACAAAAAAAGGAATAAAATTATTTAGTTCATTAAGGAAATACGAACAAAAGTTACAAGAAAAAAACAGAATGTACGGCATTGATAATTATCCAAAAAATTATCATGCCAGTGGCATTGGGCTGGTCAACTTGGCAGCCCTGGGCTACACTGAGAATGAACTCATGAATAAACCGAAATCGGGCCTGTATCCCTCGTTGCCGTACCCCTCATCGGAGTCCGTGGGCGGCATGCCGTATGTGGTAAAGCAGTCGGTGCAGGCACAGAATGCGGCGTATCAGGGTGATAGTATGGGCATGCCGCCGTCGTCGGCAGCCCCGTATCCGAGCTCGGGCTTGTACCCGAGCTTGCCATCTGTTCCGTTGCCGTATCCATCTACGCCATTGGCGCCCATACCGAATGCTTCAGCGTTTCCAAGTGCTATGCCCTATCCGAATGCCAATCCATATCCCAGTGCCACTCCATATCCCAGTGCTACGCCCTATCCCAGTGCCACGCCCTATCCGAGTGCGGGATATCCATCGTTGCCGTATCCCACAGGCGGAGGCGGAGGAATGGGTATGCCGGGCATGCCCATGCCCTATGCGCCACTGCCAAGCAGTCCAGCGCCACAAGGTTATCCATCGATGCCACCAATGGCGCCATCCGCACCACCGGCCAGTGCGCCCACCCAGGAGGAAGAACCGTCCGTGGGCATTACGGAGCTGCAGTTCACGAGCGTCAAAGTGCCAGAGAATCAGAACATGTTCTGGATGGGACGCAAGGCGACAAGCACGCGCCAGAGGAGCACCCATGGCGAGGATTTCTCCACGCTACGCGAATCCTGTGTGGGCAATGGCACCTTGTTCGAGGATCCAGATTTTCCGGCCAACGATGCCTCGTTGATGTTCTCCCGGCGTCCAGATCGTTACATCGAATGGTTGCGCCCAGGAGACATTGTGGATGATCCTCAGTTCTTTGTCGAGGGCTATTCCCGGTTCGATGTGCAGCAGGGAGAACTGGGAGACTGTTGGCTGTTGGCCGCAGCGGCAAATCTGACGCAGGACGCGAAGCTGTTCTTCCGCGTGATACCGCCGGATCAGGACTTCCAGGAGAACTATGCGGGCATATTCCACTTCAAGTTCTGGCAATACGGCAAGTGGGTTGAGGTCGTCATCGATGACCGGCTGCCCACCTACAACGGCGAGCTGATCTACATGCACTCCACGGAGAAGAACGAGTTCTGGAGCGCACTGCTGGAGAAGGCATACGCCAAGCTGCATGGCTCCTACGAGGCTTTGAAGGGTAAGGATTCAAGGAAGATCTATTGCAATCATTTGTGAAATTCTGTATTTCTACTTTTCGCAGGTGGCACCACTTGCGAGGCCATGGAGGACTTTACTGGCGGCGTCACCGAGTGGTACGACATCAAGGACGCGCCTCCGAATCTCTTCAGCATTATGACCAAGGCGGCGGAGCGTGGTTCCATGATGGGCTGCTCCCTGGAACCGGATCCGCATGTGCTGGAGGCTGAGACGCGCGAGGGATTGATTCGTGGTCACGCCTACTCCATTACCAAGGTCTGTCTGCTGGACATCTCGACGCCCAATCGACAGGGCAAGCTGCCCATGATACGCATGAGGAATCCCTGGGGCAACGATGCCGAGTGGAATGGACCATGGAGTGACAGCTCACCCGAATGGCGCTTCATACCGGAGCATCAGAAGGAGGAGATTGGCTTGAACTTCGATCGCGATGGAGAGTTCTGGATGTCCTTCCAGGACTTCCTCAATCACTTTGATCGTGTGGAGATTTGCAATCTGTCGCCGGACTCGTTGACCGAGGAGCAGGAGCACAGCTCGCGTCGCAAGTGGGAGATGTCCATGTTCGAGGGTGAATGGTCATCGGGAGTAACAGCCGGAGGATGTCGTAATTTCCTGGAAACCTTCTGGCACAATCCGCAGTACATCATTTCGCTGGAGGATCCCGACGAGGAGGACGACGACGGCAAGTGCACCGTGATTGTGGCCCTCATGCAGAAGAATCGTCGCAGCAAACGTAACGTGGGCATCGATTGCCTGACCATTGGATTTGCCATTTACCATCTGACGGATCGTGACATGGAGGTGAAACCGCAGGGTCTCAATTTCTTCAAGTATCGCGCCTCGGTTGCCCGATCTCCGCATTTTATAAACACCCGTGAGGTCTGTGCTCGGTTCAAGCTGCCGCCTGGTCACTATTTGATTGTGCCCTCGACCTTTGATCCCAACGAGGAGGGCGAGTTCATCATTCGCGTCTTCTCCGAGACAATGAACAACATGGAGGAGAACGACGACGAGGTCGGCTTCGGCGAGACAGATGATCGCATTGCGCCCGCTCTGCCGCCACCCACGCCCAAGGAGGAGGACGATCCTCAGCGCATTGCCCTGAAGCGACTCTTCGACAGCGTCGCTGGCGATGATGAGGAGGTGGATTGGCAGGAGCTCAAACGTATACTGGACCACTCGATGAAGGATGTGATGGTCGGCAACGAAGGCTTCTCCAAGGACGCCGTGCGCTCCATGGTCGCCATGCTCGACAAGGATCGCTCCGGGCGCCTTGGCTTCGATGAGTTCGAAGCTCTGCTCACGGACATTGCCAAGTGGCGTGCGGTCTTCAAGCTGTACGACACTCGTCGCTCCGGCAGCATCGATGGCTTCCATCTGCGCGGCGCCCTCAACTCGGCGGGCTATCATCTGAACAATCGCCTGCTCAATGCATTGGCACATCGCTACGGATCGCGGGAGGGCAAGGTGCCCTTCGATGACTTCCTCATGTGCGCCATCAAGGTGAAGACCTTCATCGAGATGTTCCGCGAGCGAGACACTGACAATTCCGATACGGCATTCTTTAACCTGGACGATTGGCTGGAACGCACCATTTACTCTTAAGGCGAATTGGACCAAGTTCAACTAAAGATGATCAAATTTACACTAATCTAATTCTAAGTGCCACGATTACTTATGATGATGCATTGATATCGATGATGAAGCCACAGCAGTCTCTCTTATCAACTAACAAACAGCTACAGTATACACACAGCTAAGGCGGAAATACAAAATCATGTGTACATAAATTAAATTAACCTTGAAGCATTCGACGATAAACTACGTTATGAGGGAATCAAACAAAAAATGAGAGAAATAATAGCCAGAAAAGCAACAGAAATATGCCGGCTGTATACACAACTGTATATATAGTATATATAGCGTATATATACTGTGCATGTCCAAAATGACTAATGGCTAAGTTGCTTTGGGCTCACATTCATAACCCACAAATACAGACATTCGATGTTTTTGACAGAGGCCAAAAGCAGTCAGTACAAAATAAAATGTGCATTATTAAATAAATAAAGAAATAAACTAATAGAAAACCATAACTATATACAAAGAAATTATACAGTGTTTCCAGATGTACACTATAAAATACATATGTATATACAGTCACTCAATAAAGTTTGTAAGCACCCTAACTTTGTCAAATTTTCGTATAACAAAAAAGTTGATTCAATCTTATATTCACTTAAATTCCTTTTGAATAATACAAACGATTATTGTAATCCATTAAGTACCCAATGGGTACTACATATTGAAAATTTTGAATTTTTGTAAATGTCTACTTTTTCAACTTTTATCCTCGATTTAAGAAAATTCTTCAAACAATTCTAAATGTGACTGCAGAAGCAAATTTTCAAAAATCTCTTCATTAGTATTTTTTATGAATTTTTGGAAAAACAAATTGTTATACAAAAATTTGACAAAGTTAGGCTGCATACAAACTTAATTGAGTGACTGTACATTTATCGGCAATCTCTTTTTATATATTTGTTAAATATCGAATAACTGAATCATTAATGGGAAAACGCAAACGAATCACGTTCAGAGCGGTTTCTATGGTTTGTAGTAGAAGCATTAATGTTTAAATAAATAGCTCTACTTAATAATACTCATTAGTCATCATAGAAACGGCTCTAAGAAACTTTTGCATCTATGCTACATATAATTGTTATAAACTTTTTCAACTGAATTGTATTATTTAATCGATGTTAATTAAATGGAATATTTTTGTTGCGAGTACAAATGCAAATACAATTATTTGACCACTACGATATCGGTGCCTCCAGTGGGTGGACCGGCTGCGACCATAGTTTCCTTAAATTCGTCATAGTTGAGATCGGAATCGCTGCAAAGTTGTTGCAGCACCTCGAGAAAATCTTCATATTCCAGTCGCCACTTTCTGAATCACAAGATGCGTCATAAGATCAAATGGGATTATGATTAAGTTGATGATGATGAAGATGATTGTGTACTTACTTATAACGCATATAGATAAGTCCAGTTTGCACTCGCGTTATGGGATTGGGCATTAATTTGGCCTGTTCCAGCCAACTATCGAGCTGAGAGAGCAAAATACTATGGAACTCCTCATTGTCCAGTTCCGTAGATATTACCTGTATGTAATATTATTATTTGCATAAATAGAAATGCATAACAATGTTGACCTTGTGATTGCAATAAATGTGAAAGAGCGAGTCGAGCGTATGCTTCTTTGGTTTATCCTCGTCATCAGCCATTGCCTAGAACTATATCTACATAAATGCTGGCACAATAGCTAAAGTATACAATATATATAATTTAACTGATAAATAATCAAAAGTCATGTGAGTCTGTCTCTGTATTTCGTAAATGTTTTTGTTGACAAACAAAGCGCCAGGCAACAGTTTCGAGGTGTGATCAGTGTGTGGGTGTAAATGCGCGAGTGTGTTGTGTGTGCTTGAATTACAGACCTGTGCAAAATAATAAGAACATTTGCATTGGAGAAATGTTAAGTTATCATAATTGAAAATATGGACTTATTAAGATGTAACGATGCTGTTCATATTATTGTGCACACGTCTGTATCTACAATACAATCAAGTACAACAAGTCATTGCTCTTTGTCGCCAGTTGCGGCATTTTCTTTGAAGTTTTCCATCAGACGTTGCACGTATTTCAGCAATTTGGGACTCTTCTGAGAGCTTGTTACATCGCAGATGCGATACGGCGGCTTGATGCTTAAATGCTGCAGCACCGCGATCTTGTCCGTCTGCCAGCAGAGTTCACTGTGGCCAAAGTGCTTGGCGAGCATCTGAAAGAGCTGCCTGCCACGGGGCGTGGCATGCGCATTGCTGCTGCGCAACAAGCTTTCGCGCTGTTCCAGCAGACTGCTGCAAGCGCTGATCCAGCTGACGAATAAAAATACAGCAATAAATGAAAATGATTTATGAAATTATCGCAAACATACGCTTAATAGATTGAGACGTGCTGGCGACTCATTGACCTCATCCAGAGTTGTTGCTGCCTCTTGTATGATGTTCAAGTCCTTGCAGTAGTTCAAATTCACGATGCACTGATTGTGGCAGACTTTGCCATTTGCGTCTTTGCTGCGGCATCTCAATATTAGCATCTTGACGCTGTGCTCGTAGGTGAGAACCTCGCCAGTCAGCTCATCCCCAAAGCACGTCTCCACATGCAACTTGGTGCCGATGGGAAAAGGATTAAACGACATTCTGCCACTTGCTGTGCCTCAAATGATGGATGTGAAAAAGAGAGAATTCCATTTGACAGTCAGTGCTGTCACTTTGCTCAGTTCGTATTGCCATTTCGCTCTAACAGTGCGGCCATTTTGGCATATGTCCGTCCGCCAACTAAATTACCTTTAACAATGGGGAAATTCTCTCAGGTTCCACATTTCCCTCAACACTTGAGGGAATTTTCAATTTATGTCTCTTTTCCCAGCTTTATTTCCCTTAACAACAGTCAAAAAGAATTTAGTTTAAGTTTTTATTATTTCATTTTATTTACAGTGTATGTGTATATATGCTAAATATATAACTAAATATAAATGTTTGTTGTATATATATATATTTCAAAAGTAAACCTTTCCTTTTTTTCATATAATTTATACGATATTTTTGACCGCTTTGTTTTGCTGTATTTTTTTTTTGTTGCTGTCTAAATTGTTGTTGCATGAGCGTTACTTTTGCTGTTCAATATTTAGTTAATCGTATGTTTGTTATATGTGTATATATATGTTATACCTTCATTAGCACTATTAGATTTCGCTTTCGATTACAGCTAACGCCCCAATTAAAAAACTTTCCACATTTTTCAGTTGTTCGTTAATTGAGAAACGTGCATTATTAAATTCTTAGTACAATTATGTTGAAAAAGGCAAAGTTTAAAAAAACAATCAAATCTATGCGCATTCTTTATAGAGAATAAATACCGAAAATAATGAGGGACAAAAACAAAACAGAAAACACATTTTTACATATCAATAACACAAACGAATGTATAAAAAAGAGAAGTATATGAAAAATAGCGCTTATTTATTTATAAAAAATTTGCTTTATATATTATATATGTATGTGCTATAAATGTGGTCTGTCTGTCTGTCTGTCTGTCGGTCACCTGGTCTAAGAACTGACTACAGCTTTTAGTTTCCATTTTAGCACTTTTAATGTTTGCCCTTATAAGCATCTGCTATCATTACTTTATACTAATTTTTTTTTGTTATTTTGCATTTGCTTCTTAGTGAACTATGAATGAATTTGCTTGTAATAATTTTATGCGCTTGGCTTAAAGTCTTAAATATGCTTTTAAATGGGGCGGCGATTTAGCTAAGTTTTGTTTGAATGCAAATACGAATAACTCGTTTTACAATTTCAACTGTTCACTTTAATATATTTGAAAAGGAGCTGAGGGCTCTGCAGATGAGAATGAGTTGAGAATTGCTTGAAATTGTTGCAATTTTGTGTTCTATTTGCTGTTTTGTTTGTTATACGATTTACGGGTTTCGTTTAATATCAAAAGGAATGATATATATATATTATATGCACATATATATATATATTTATAAAAATAAAACAATGCCTTTGCGTATTAATCGACACACCGTGAATCTTACATGGGCCCATCGATGGCGCTCACTTTAAGCCGGAAATAATAAACGGAACGCGCTAACATGGCAGTCGCAATGCCAAAGAGTGCAATATAAAGAATATACATGCCACCGTGATCCTGTTAATGATATAAATATGTCAGTTAATACAGTTGTTATATTTGGATTCCATTGATACGTACGTATGCGTATGAGATGGTGCCCACGGTGAGGCCAATGCTACCAAGAATTAGGAGCAATGCGAAGATTCCAAACAGAATGCCGCGACTGTTGGCGAATCGTGCACCCACCGAGGACACTCTCCTGCAGTGTGGACAGCGAGCCAGGGCGTTGTGGTAGGTGTTAAACTTAATAACAGACAAGATAATTACATTTATAGTTATTCACTTTAATTAAGAATCCATTGACATTTACCAAAAATGTGTCCGAACAGTGGCCACAAGTGACGCGACACATGCCCGGCATGGTGGGCACAGGAGGTGTCACTGGACTGGGAGCCAGATTGATGATGCGCTTGCAATTGGGTCGTGGACAAGCGATGCGCTGCGAGGAGCTCTTGCAGATTAAGAGACAATTGCAAGGACAGCGCACGTACTTCTTACCGGGTGGTGCATTCCGTATGGGCTACAATAACAAAAATAATAATAAGTATATAAGTAATCAATGATTTCGGGACTACTCACAGTTGCCTCGTTGCAGTGGGTACACTTGACCACATGTTGCTCCCGCTTGGTAGTTATGTCAATCATGTTCTGGCACACGCGGCAGGTGACCATTGGCACGCCGCCGGTGCCGCTGCTCTGATAGGGCGGTGGCAGCTCATCGGGTCCAATAAATGGCACCGATTGTGCGGTGCTGCCTGCAAATATTCACGAAAACAAAAATGAGATCTGGGTCACAAGTCCAATATATAATTGATTTCAAATTTCAACTAATTAATTCAGTGTTTGAAAAATTTATGCATTAAATACAGTTGAACTTCCATAACTTCAACTTCTGTAACTCGAATTTCTTTCTAACTTGAGCTGAATAAGAAAAATAACTTTCCATAACTCGAACCTTTTCTTTGAATAATGGGGATTCGAGTAAGGGAAGTTTGACTGTAATTGTGTCCATTTGTTTAATGTATAAAATTAATTTAAATCAATTGAATAAATTCTGAATTTTATCAATCTCTTAATAAATTCTGAGTTTTATTAAATCTCTCAACAAAATATTGCCTGATAAACTAATCAACTTAACAGACTGTTATACCTTTCGTGTAAAATAAATACATCTTGCTGCAGTTCCAACTGTTGTTGCACTAGAGAAGAAGCTGCCACAGAACCCGAACCTCATGATTGTCGCCGTATGAGACAGATGATACCATGTGGGCGGGACAACATACAGATGATAAAAGCAAGTGGGTCAAAAAACTAAATAAACCAAAACCGGCATTTGTGCCACATTTAGTTGCCTTGTTGCGGTTGCAAACAAGTTAGAGCTTTGTGTAAGCCAAATTTAGAGAGCAAGAACAAGACTTCAACGATAGCTATAAATATCTCACAGCCTTGGACCCTCTTATGGTATGCAAGGGAGTATGCAATGATCAGGTTCTTGACAACAACAAAGACCCTTCGATAGTGCAGAGCGGAGCAAGGGGAAGCCTCGCACTGTTGTCAGCCTGACGATAATGGAACGCATTCGGATGAGTCATCCGACGCCTTTCGACTGCTGCCGTCGCTGATTAAACAGCCGAACAGCAAAAACGACGACGACGACGACGTCGACGTTGCTACCGATGCTGACGGCGCAACTCTGCGGTGATATGAAGGCATAAACAAAACAATAAGAGTGTCAAAGACTGAAGACAGTTGCCGAAGTTTGCATACTCTTTAACTGACTATTTACATTCCAAACAACTTTAATAAATAGAGATAAATATACAGGTTTGTTTTACAAATCTCATTTGAAGGACTTGTTTTTTAATTCAACTAACTACTATTTATAGTTATTGGTAAACTATATACAATAAATAAAATAGATTTAAATACATTTTCAGTTGATTCAATTTAATTAAATTGCATTGTTCTTGAATTCTTACAGATTTGCAAAACAAAGCCTGATGACAATTAATAATTTTTAATTTTAGGTTTCCAGAAGTACAAAAATAGATATCAATTAAATAGTGGTCTGCTTTTTGTTTTAATCAGAATTAAACATTTATAATCGCATGCCTCACAAGTTTTGTTTAAAACACAACTGATATGTATTTCTAATCAATAAATTTGACTCTGATAAAGATAATGAAATGCAATACGTAAATAATCCATCCATTCAAAATAAATAACAAATATATAATACAATTTCCCACTATTCCAATCAGAATTCCAGATAGATAAGTAATTTGTTTGTGTGTATGTGTGTGACAAACTTTACAACATAGTTGGAATTGCGTATTTAATAGTAAACAGATTGGCATTGCGAATTTGACTGTGATTCGGCATCAAGTTACGAACTTTCTGCGAATGCTGCGCATATGCGAGAGGGTGAGGGGGAGGGAGGGGAGCTGTGTCGTGCACTCCACCCACTCCCAGTATTATGACTCAGTTAGGGGAAGTGTGAAAATCTAGGCATGAAATGCAACACTAGGCCTTGGCGACTTTAAATCACAGTGGCTGCAAACTGGAGCGCACACTTGTTGGGTTTCCAATATGCGAGACGACAACAATAGCAACAATAATAACAACAACGACAACCGAAGACAATTGGACCCGCATAGATCCCAAAGTCCGGTGACACGCATATGCGGGAGGGAGTGGGAAGGGAAACCCGATTGGTTTTCCGCTTATTGCGTCGAGTTGAACGCACTTGAGTAAATACGCGAGAGGTTACAATTATCATACGTACCATCTTCGTTATTGGCCACAGCGCTGCTGCCAGGATTTTCGGCGCCGTCTTCTGGAAAGGATGCGTAGGAGGTCGGTGCGTCCGCGGTGATCAAGCTTTGCCTCTCGGGATCGGCCATGTTGTTGTTGTTGCTGTAGCTTTTTCTCTTTTGCACAAAGCAACTCCCGTTAGTAATGCACCCAAATTGCAATTAGCCTTGTTGTTGTTGTTGTTGCTGCTAGTTCTCTTTCTGCACCGCAACGCAAATGTTTCAACTGCAAAGAAACGAAGAGCAAAAAGCACACGGTTTATTAGTATGCTCATTCTGCATATTTACAACAACTTAATTGTAGTTAACGATTTGTTCTTTGTTTGATGCAATGTCTTGTTTTTTCCCTACATTGTTTTTTTCTCTTTTTCACACTCGTTTGCTGTTGAATCCTCCCTTTTCGGCATGCGCCGCAATAATCAATTTTATGGCCGTTTCGGCTTCAACGCCTTTATTAGGTCAGCATACAAATTCCATTTTTAACACTTGTATAGTTTCCGTACACAACTCTGCTAATTGTTTTATGTTTGTATGTCTTTTGTGTGTTATATTTTACCTTATTTTGTTGAAATTGCACTGCTGCTGCCGTCGACGTACATTGGAGTCAATTGGTCACACTGTCTATTTCGCTCTGGTCACATTGATCAGACTGCATTTTTCTACCCTGCAACTGACTATGTAGCCCTGGCATAGAGTTGTCACTTTTGGCCAGCTGATTTTCGTGTTTACATGTTTTGCGGTCCCAAATTGAAATGTCTCAAAATAATAAAAAAGAACCTATTTTAAACTGTTCCGCCGAATCTAAAAGCTCTACTTCAAAGTACAATGATTACGAAAACTGTAGCTCCAGTGATACAGAAACACAACTAATTAATCTCAGCCTAAAAGGAAAGTCCCGCCTGCGGAAGCTAACACAAAGCTTCTCTTATAGTGCATTGCCAGTGCGGATTGTTGGAGAGGAGGACGCGGAGCCCATCATGGCGAATCCGAGTTCAATACGTGATATGACCTTAAACGCATCGCAAATTATTGACGACGGTTCAGATATAGATGTGGACACCGACTTCTATATATCCAATGACAGCAGTAGTGATGGCGAAGCAAAAAAACACATCACTTTTCCTGGACGGCCTTTAGTAAAATCGGATTTTGGCGTCAAGAAAACGATACGTAGACGTAAAACTCGAAAACAGTTAATACTTTATAAAACAATGTAGAAATGTAGACCTGTCAAAATATATATTTATAATTTAAGTAAAAAAAATATTGTATTTAAAAATCAACTGCAACGAAAAAATATCGACTGCATTCGTGCAGGGCTAACTGTTTAACGTACTTTACAACACTGCGCCAGGGCTACAGGTTGGTTTGTGTATTTTGGAGTAGTGGTAAAATTTTACAGGCATAACTATTTTTATGCGGTTTTTATGTAAATAAACCAAAGTAAATGTAGTCAAATATTTTCTAAAGTGTAAGTAATGCATGCCAACAATGGTAACAAGTGTTGCAATATCAATTACCTATTGAATTATGACAAAAGAGGCGTGTGAAAATGTGCGATGATTTCATTTTTGTGCTGCTGCTGCTGCGCGTTGTTGTATTGGAAACTTCGTCGTATCTTTGCATGACGGTGTTGTTGCTGTTGTGGTTGTTGTTGTTGTTAGTGTTGGCTTAGGTACGGGAAACGCAGAGTCAATGTGGCGGCGATGTCAGTGACGCGCAGAAATGTTTATTTAGTTGGCACAGCGTGCAGTGATGTAGGGCGACAAAGCAACAACAACAAGAATAACAAAAAACAACACCGAGAACACCTGTTCCTAATTGATTTTTCACATTTTCATCATCGCTTTCAGATCACTGACTTAACGGCAACAACTGTGTTTTGGCATTTGTAATAGGAAAATCGCAAGTGAGGTGCCACAAAAACACACAAGCAACTGCAACAGGCCAATGAAACGAATTTGAATTTTAGTTTAGAAAGTTAAAAAGATTGTTTTAAAAATTTGAATAAGCAACGAACGAACGAACAGATTTCAAACCCAGTTTGACCACCGACAAATAAACAACAAATTAAGCATAAATATGGAGGCCCCACCAATGTTCAACAGCGTCGAGGATGAGTGCAGATATTGGAAAGAGCGCTCAAAACAATACCACAAAGAGTGAGTAACAATAGAAAGAGATAGAGAAATGGAAAGGAAGAGAATCCTTTATAACATTTTTAATAACTTGCAGATGGACAGATGTGAAACAGGAATACGATGAATATGTTGAACAGTCAAGGGAAATGGAAGCCGAAATGGATGCCACTCTGGAGCAAAAACAGAGTATTATCAAAGATCTCAGAGCCAAGCTTAATATGCTAGAAAAAGAAAATGATTCACTCAAGGTGTGTGTGTGTGTTTGCTAACTTAAACAGCATCCTTATTGTATTAACCATGTTCTCCTTATTTAGCTCAAGTTGGATACACAGGGCATCGAAATGTCAAATCTGGATAAACAGCTGGAGACGGTAAAAAAAGAGCGCGACTCCATGAAGGATTATCTGCGACAGTTGGAGCAGAAGAATGATGATTTGGAGCGTGCTCACCGCATACTCAATGAGAGCATAGTAGACTTTGAAAAGATGTTAGACAAAGCCTATGAAAAGAATGCGCTCCTCGAGATGGAGGTGGACGAGAAGGAAATGCTGCAGGAGAAGCTGCAACGGCTAATGGACGAGACGCGCGGTATGTGGAACAACCATTTGTATATTTATTGTAAATATCCTTAAATTATATTCTCAATTTGCAGATCTTAAACAAGAGCTCAATGTCAAGTCACGCTATACGCCAGCGAATGGTACGACAGGATCAGCTGGCAATACCTCGATGAACTCCTCGGCCTCGCTGCCAAATGGGATTGTGGGCAACGGCGATATATTGCTGCAACATGACAACGCCGCCACGAAAGCCACAAGCATTAGCGTCAGTGCGCTAAATGGCAGTTTAGCTAATAGAAACGAATATAATCAGCAGCATTCGCTTAAAAGTAAGCTACTACGCGTACTTAAACTATCGAAATCCTGTCGCCATCTAAAGAAAAAGATTCCCACATCTCCACTTTAGAAACTTTTTAGTTTATTAAGAAACAAAAAAACACAACACACACATAAATTGCATATCATTTTGGTTTTTTTTTTGTATATTTTAAGTTCATTTATTATTTGTTTCACATTATTTGTATTTTTGTAATCACCAAATTATTAAATGTAAGCGAAATTCTCAAATTTGCAACATTTTTCGTAGGCAATATTTGTGTGTGTTCATATGTGTGTGTGTGTGTTTGTTAAATGTTGCTTTGTTACCAACTAACAATCATTTGTAGTCATGTTAACTAACTGTTTAAATTAGACCTAGCCTACTCAACTTAATAACTAACCAGGCTGTGTTGTGTGCTTCCTTTGCAGATCCCGAGAACCTTATCAATGGCAATGCCATGAATGCCAGCTCCCGCACCTCGGCCCTCAACATTGTGGCCGACATGTTAAGAAAACTGAACGTAAGTCCCCAGTCAAAATACAGTCCGTGGATGATGATGATGATGCCCCATCCATCAATCTATCGATCTTTCCATCTATATATGTACTTTACATGTTTCTATTTGATTATTTTTCTTTTGTTGTTGTTGTTGTGTCAAAATGTTTTTGGTTTATATGTTTTTAGTGGGACAAGGCCTTGTTATGTCCTGATTGTCAAAAGTTTCGTTGCATTTGCGAGCGTCCAGCGCTGCCGTCGTCGGGCAGCGAATCTAGTCTCTTTCGTCGCGCCTTTGGCGGCACCACTAGCACCGCTAGCACCACTAAAACCACGCCCACCAGCGATGGCAGCTGGACTGCAACAGACTGCAATCCGGCATTGCAACAGCGTCGCGGCAGTTTGAGTAGCCTGCAATTGGGCACAAACATTTTTAAGCGCTTTGCGGAACGCATGCGCAGCGTACAGGACTCCGAGCCTGAACCAGAGCCGACGGCACTGTGACCCCACACACACACACTCACACACACACCGACATGTACACACACACAAATATATTTAAAGATATTTGTAATTGCTTTTGGCTTTCATTTGATGCTTGACGCTTGCATTTATTAATTGCTTTCGTTAATAAATAATTTATATAATTTTTGTCACTTGATTCTATGTTTGTTTTCGTTTTGTTACCGTTCATATATTTTTTTGTAATTGTTGTTGCCTAACAAAAGCTCTCTTGTTGTTTTCCAGGCGATGGAGACAAAGCTGAAGACATATCGGGAGCACGCGCCACCGATGCAACCACGTCAATGACCAGCAGCAACGGCAGCAGCAGCAGCAACAGCTGGAGGAGGAGGTGGACTGGCACAGCAGCAGTCATCCCTTCTGGCTGGACACGGCTGTCGGCCAACGCTGGAGGCGGAGTAGCAGCTGCTTGCCACAAGTGGCACATACACCGTTCCAGTTGCTGTGGCAGCAACATCCACAACAGTTACAGTTTGTTCAGTTTTATGTTATAGTTACAAGTTCTGCTCTTCTGCCCTTTTATTTATTTTCATTTAAATGTCTTGTATAAATTAACGATATTACGATATAACTATATTACCTATAAATAACACAGAAATTATTTATATATGTAGTATGTTGACGTCTGAAGCAGCCCCGCCCAGCATGTAACGCCTTATTAAGTACTTGTATGTTAACTTTAATCATAAGTCAAATTAATCCTGAGTTTGATTTTTGTGTGTTAATGGCATTCAATTGTTCATACATTTTTTTGAGAGTTCTCCATTAATTTGGACAGCTGCAATTAGCACACCTATAAAAATCTATTGTATATTTAGATCAGTCATGTCCTAATTGTTCCATTTGCCCTTGGCTCACGTACACAGCACATGGACACTGACGCTTTGTTAGCTCAAAGCTCACAAGGCCCAAAGCACAAAGCGTAGCGCGCAGAGCTTTTTAAAACGAAAGAAAGTGCACTAATACATGTACATTGACTACCAATACACTTACATATATTGGACATGACTGACTTTAGTGCGTAAGTTCAAATCCCACGCAGCTTGTGTGTAGTAAGTAAAACGATAAGTGCAGCTGAGTCGAAAGTATTACAGCCCTAACAGATAACAAGCAACAAATACTCGTAGCATTAGAGAGAACGATCTATAGAGAGCGTGTGACAATTACACTTATCACCTACAATTTAAGCTAAAGACAATTTCTGACTAGAAACGGCGACAGTCATTTAGTTAAATTTACACCATACAACAAAATATAATTTTCGATTTATATTTTTAATACATGAACACGAATTATGTAAAAATGCAAAAATCTGTTAAAATTATAATTATAATTTATTAATTGTAAATGTATAAACCAACAGAAACAAGCTGATGAAGTAGAGAGAGAGAATTACACGCTATATCTTAAAATAAATATATTTAGCAATTAATAGTCGTGTGATTTTGTTTGTGTTTGAAATGGGTTCAAGGTTTGTATGAATGATGACGAAAATAATAAAATTGATATTAATATAGTTAATCAAATAATTAAAAGAGCGTTTAACTTTCGTTAACCTTTCCGAAATTTGACTTCCACTTATCTTTAACTCGCCGCCTTGCGAGTGCAATTAATGAGAGCTGCCCGTTACTTTAGAGCAGCGGTGGGCATGAAATCGGAAATTGTAAACAGGCGCTGGCTCCCGGAGCCATTGCGTTCCCACCCCTACTTTAGAGTGCGTGGGAGAGCACACCAAATTGATCTCACGCACACATACTCATGCTAAGCCTCCATTGACAATAGTTTGTCTCTCTCTGCCACGCACCCCCATGCTTATGCTTAGCTTTCACTATAGCGCTCCTTATTCCTCTCAGATTGCACATACACACACGCACACAATATATACTCATGCTAGCTAAGGTTCTCTTGTGGGCAGCAAATTGAGCAATCAGAAGTGCCCTGTGGACTTTAAATGATCTCAACTTTACAACGGCACACACACACCCACATATACATATGTATGTACATACATGTGAATCCTTCGTGGTTTCTATTTGTTGCGTGCTCATTTTGTTTTCGCTTACTCAAATGGCTATAAATAAATAAAGAGATTATTAGTTTTAAATAGAAAACGCAAACATGGCAATATTTCAATGCCAACTTTAACCTCAACCTCAGTTACAAAAACAACGTCAAGCGTCCACAGACGACGCCATCAACTTCAAAGTCAGACGTCAAAAAGTTTTGTGTCGCTCTCATGTGCAATAAATAATTAATTAGCAAAATATTTGTGTTCATTTAGATAAGGCGGGCGCGCGCTGCGTCCGCGGCTAAACCAAGGACGCACCCACACAATCATACCCATTCACCCACTCACTGAAATACACACATACATACATAGGTATGTGTGTACGTATAGAGATGCTTGCATTTGTAAACTCATCAAAAGCTTTGCAGTTGCAGCTTTCATTGCGGCTTTCCCCTGTGGTAGTTTTTTAGTACATTTTCGGTGCGTATTTGACTGAGCTTTATTTACCCCTTGGAATTTATGCTGTCTTTTTGAGGGGACAAAATTGTGCGTTTTCATTGAAGGTAACAAGTGAAGCTGTTGCTGACCTTGCGACACGCTGGGATTTAAGTTGGCAAAGGTACTAAAGGAGGCGGCTTAGAGATGGGATGTATGTGTGTGTGTGTGGCGACCGTGAGTGGTAAGCTAATGAAAGTGCTTTGGTTTTTCTCTTGATTTTTTGTTGTTTGTTTTTCGATGTGAGCTAAGGGTTAGCGGCGTCGAGTGTTTGCCATTGAGTGGGTATATTTTTCATAAGCAGCGACAGCAACAACAACAACACCAACTTCAGCATGAAAAGCGCAGCAGCAACCACAAAAACAACAGCAACAACACCAGCAACAAATGACACAAGCTTTTATCAAACGCACAGCACTTTAAAGTGCACCTCCTTTCACTCTCCACTCTCCACACTCTTCTACTCTTCCGTCTCGCTCTAGCATAACTCGTGGATTGTGGTTGTTGTTGTTATTGTTGGTGTTGCGCGCTGAGTGCATTGTTTGTTTTTGTCGCATGGAAATGTGAAGCTCCAAGAAGGCTGCATGCAACTTGCAGCAGCCATAAGCGGATTGCGAATGGCACAATGCAATTGCCGTTTGAAATGAAAATGCGCAAGCACAAATCTAGCCTCCTACATATATTCATACATACATACATACATTTAAAAATGTGTGGGTGTGTGTCTATCCTGTGTGTGTGTGTGGGTGTGTGTGTGTGTGTGGGTGTGTGGGTGGGAGTCGAGTATTTTTAGAGCAATTTGAAGAATTTGCTGCTGTGCCTTAATGAACTCCCACGGGAAAACGAAAAATCTGCATGAGCTAATTAACTGACTAGCAAAGCGACAGCCACGACAACAGCAACAACAACACCTGATTAAACTGACACAGTTGGTCAAACATTTGTTTTTCTTAAAAATAAAATATTTGATTTCTATCTGAAAAAAGAATCTGTTTTTTTTCCACTTTTTCTAAAAAGCAACTACACTAAGTTAGAAAATAGCTGTTTTTTATTTGCAAAATCAATTTTGTAAATTTTTAATTTTGTGAGAGCAATTACGTGACTAACTGTATGTATATACATATATAAAAATATGTGTGCTGCTTCAGGTAAAATAGCAACAACAGCTTTAACATCAAAATAAGCGCAGCGAGCCACAAAAAGAGAGCTAACTAAAAACCAGCAACAACAAAGCCAATAACAACAAAAACAGTAACAACAAAACCACCAACAATTTGGCCAAGTATTTGGAAGCTCAAGTATAATTGTTTTCGCATAAAAATGTAGCCAAACAGCTCGTAAATGTAACAGAAATCGAAGAAGAAGCCTAAACGGAAACTTTTCATGGTGGCATATCTGCAATACAGGGTGTTCCATTGATTGCTAAAATAGATTAGGGGGCTGTTTTGCTAGACTTTATAAAAGATATGTGTTGTTGTTAACTAAAGAAAAGACGTCCTCACTCCACTTGATTGACATGTGTTTGTGGGAGGAGGAAAAATTCTAGCAAATGTATAAATTATGAACTGAATTTTGACAGTTTTCATTTGAATGGAGTATAGAAAGCGTATAGATGTTAGTTTAGTTAGGCTTTGAAAACAGGAAAAAGAACTCGAATGAATTGAAATATGTACATAATTGAATTGAATTTTGACTTGGACCTAGTTCAAAATAATTTGTTGCTGCCAAAAGATATTTATTTTTAAGGGTTCAAATAATCAAATTTTTAACGTTAAGATTTAACATGTAAATCAATTCCTGTCATAATTAACAGAACTTTATTTTGTTTATTAATTTCAACTGAGCTGTCGAGTTGTCGTGAAAATCAATTAAATTAACTCAATTGATTGTTAAAAAGTTATCGACTTAAAGTGCCAAAGAGTCAGTTCCGCGAAAATCGTGTTGCTGATTTTTCGATGTATTTTTACATCACTTCTCTGATTTAATGGACACCCGGTATAAGCATTTAAAGTATCTATATTTGGCATTTACATACTTTAAATATTTTAAACACGCGACGGAATAATATAAGGCGGCAAAGTAAATGCAAACGGAAGCAGGAATCCGGGAGCTGGCGATGATGATGTGGATGATGATGGTGGGGCTGTTGTGAATTGGGGAGGTGTGTCCTGGTGTGTCCTGTGCCGTTATGCTCTGGCCTAAACATCAAACAAAATCGATATATGGGGGCGGTGGTGTTGTTGGTGTTATTCCTCTTGACTCCTCCTCTCTCTCTCTCTCTCTCTCTTTTGGATTCGCTCTGAGTGTGTGTATGTGATTTTCGGCATAAACAAGCAATGCAGATATATACACATAAACATGGCCGTGAGTGTAGGGAGGGTGTGTGGCAGGGTGACAGGTTAAGAGGGGAGGGTGCGGGGGTTGGGTGACGGCCTCAGGTACGGGACTGTTGCTTTGTTTGAACGCCGCAGGACGCTCATTTTTCGTAATGAGTTTGCCTATGTGCAGGTGAAAGCCGAATAGAACACGCAGGATAACAGAAGAGGACAAGAGGAGGACAAGAGGGGTCAGAGGAAGGCAGCTCTGTGGTGTAAAAGCAAAATCAAGGCAAAGCAAATAACAAGAGCAACAACAACAACCGAAAAGTCGTGCAGCTGCTTTGGGATATTTTCGTTGTTGCGCAGCCTGCAATAATAAAAGGCATAATTTGGTTTAATACACAGTAAGCGAGAGAGAGAGAGAGATGGAGAGAGAGAGCGACCTTTTCCACACACACAACACACACACATCACAACACATCACATACGTGAGCACACACAGAAAGAAAGCCCGGAGGTCATGTCGACGCTTGTTAACAGCAGAAGAAGCAATCGCAACAACGACTGCGGCAATGGCAATGGCAATGGCAATGGCGTCGCTTCCTCCGACGCCATCTTTGCTGACTTCCGGATGGCATTACATCCGGTGCTGGCAGCTATAAATAATCGACAGCGATTTCCAAGTGTAAACTCGAAATGAATGAATTTGATTAGTGTGCAACACTGAAGTGGCAAGAGTGAAGAGCTTGCCAAGTGCCAAATGCGATACCTTGCAACCAGATCAATCAACTGTGACTGCAACATCCTGTTAATTGTTCAAAGTGTGTGGAGCAGGGGGGCAGCGGGGTGAGGGGAATGCCGACAAGTGCCACATCATTAGCAGACATTAGAGAGATTTAATTAAATTGAATTGGCCAATGGCAACAGAACAATTGTTAGATTCTCCTTTGGCGAATCGTAACCATTTCGTTTTACGCTTTTGCTTTTGCATTTGATTTGCAACGTGCTTCAATTAGTTGCCACAATGAGTGCAACTCACTATCTGTCTCTCTCTCTCTCCCTCTTTCTATACTTCTCTCTCTTGAGGTGTGTGTTTGCACTTTTACTAATTGAAGCCACATTCAACTGAAAGTTGGCTTCTTGCCTCAGAGAACAGAAACAGAAATTGCTGCCGATGGCCTTATAAATTGCCCACTGAAACGAGCTAATGCCATGAGCAAACTTTTTATGACTCCATCGAGGCACACAAATGCTAAAAAAACATCGCACCTTTGTGTCATACTTACTCTCTATACATACATACGTGTGTGTGTGTGTGTGTGTATGTGTGTGTGTGGGGCAGACAACATGGCAATGACAGGCCATTGTCTGGGGCCACTCACTGATTTATGCCCCACAAAAGAACACAGACACAAAAACTTATTCAGACATTGCCACATTTTTGAGTGCCATCGTTCATTGGGAAGTTCAACTGGCAAATAGCCTTTTCTGCTCTCTGCTCTCTGCTATTTACACTCTGCACACTCAACTCGAGTGGGCGAATTTACAATCAGCACTAAAATAGGCTATGAACATTTGAATGCGTTTTTAGCCCTTTCGGTCGGCCATTTTAGGCACAAATTAAGAGTAGACTTATGTGTTGAGAAAACCATAATTGATTTTCTAGTTACAGTGGCATTCAATGGCTTAAATAAAACTTCAAAACTAAACATAAGAAAGTTAAAAACAAAAATCAAAATTAAAAATGAAAAATATTTTTTTTTTTTGGATGTATGAAAATCCGAAGTTATCCCTTATTAATGAAACGGTTACTAAACGGTTATTTCGGCTTAAGGGTTTCGGTCAAGTGTACAATTTTTTTTTCTGTTGCGGTTTCACTCGGTTTTTACCGGTTAAAGGTTACGGTTTCGGTTAGTGTTTTAATCCCTGGTAGATAGATAAGCTTTATTAAAGTTAAAAATAGATAATCCTTATATACATATATTATAGATATTCATTTGTAAACTTGGTTTTAATTTATAATCTTTAAATTTTATTTATTTAAAGTTTATTTGTATTTTTCATGCTTCTGTAATATATAAAAGCTCCGAGTTATTTTGTAAACTTACATACCCTTTTATACACAATAGCTTTTATTAGTAAACAAAGATATTGTAAAAACATTTTCCACCATTTTAAAATAAACTTTTATTGTATAAAACACAAGTTTTATTTTACATATTTTACATTAAATTTGTTAACGTTGAAAAGCAGCAGTAATAAATAAGCAGACTTACAGATATGATAAATTATAGGGTATGTGACACTGTTGAAATTTATGTAGCACACTTTTTCGGGCGATTGCGGCTTGTAAGCGTAGCCCAATTAGGCGTAAACTAATTCGTAGCTGCTGTGAAGTTGTTGTTGTTGCTGCTGCGAAATGTGAGCCACTGAGCGACCACTAGTTGCTGTGTATTGGCACCTTGCCACAAATACCCAAGGGTCCGGCCTCGTCCCTGCCCCGCCCACAATTGCCTACGTAGTGACATTGATAAAGCTGTTTCATGCGCGCGTCGTTTTTTTTTTTTTTGTGTAAATATTTTGAACTATTGATACGCACACGAAAAATGCCGATGATGAAATTGTTGCCTGATAATCATCATCATGTCGCCTGGTTAACTGTTTGACCCTGATGCCAACAAACTGTTGCGTTTTTGGCCCATGGTAGGCGGAGCAACAGTTAAATACCTAAAGGAGAAATTTCCTTTTTTTTTATGAAAATTTACCCAAAAGGATATTTTTCCCCTGAGAAGCAACAGTTTTGTGCCCCTGCAACTTCGTGTTGCCGTTTACCGATTACCGATTACCGAACTCCAATTTGAGTTTAAGCGTTAGCTAAAAACCAGAACTCAGAGACAGGCTCCATGCTCCGTTTCTTCGTGCTCCGTGCTCCGTGCTCCAATCGAGCAACAGTTGCCGAGCCAGAGTCTGTTTCAGTCTTCTTGGGGACTTGACAGCGTTCGCACGTGTCTGGCGCAATAATAATCGGTTTAGCCTACAAATCAACATATATACATATTTATATATATATATATATATATTTGTTTGTAATATATATATATCAGTTAAAACATATAGCGTACTTGTTCGCGTCGCGTTGAACTAGAAATCGAGAGTGTGTTTCCAGTTGTGTTTAATTTTTTTGGTTTTGTGGACAAATCGTAAGTAAATAGATTACGGCGCGCAACAATAAAATGCCGCTTCATGTTATTTACACCAAGAAACAGTTGGCGTTGGGGGATGAAGAGGGGAATGGCGATGGGGATGATGTATTGAAGTGGCACTTAACTTGCTTGTAAATCTGCCTGTTAAGAGGATTACAATGTTGCAAGTAATTATTATCGGTAGCACTTTGGTGTGAGTTTTTGTTGTAAGTGCTGCCGGGAATTAACTTTGTTTCGATCTAGCCACGTTTTGACAACATTTTGTGGTATCAACAGCTTAAAGTATTTTCTTTTTGCCATTTAGTTTTTTAGTGTAGCACACACACACACATATACGTACATATATTTATGTATGTATGTTATCATGTGCGGTGTGCTCGGTGTGATACACTTAATCCGACATTTACAATTTTTGCTTAAGGATTTATTTATGGATTCAATATGTGTACAACGTTTACATTGCTCCTCGCTCTCTCTAGGTCTCTGTGTGTGTGTGTGTTTGTGTGTGTGTGGGTGTTGTGTGTGTGTACGGTACCTTTGCTCATATTTTAAAATTCTTCAATGCTTTCACATATCCACTGAAACCATCACCAACGAACTCAACCTATACCTACAGTCAACATATTCAACATATTCGCAAATTTGCATTCGCACAAGAAGCATTGTGAATACACGCATTTCAAATTTTGTAATTCATTTTGTAATGCATAGTAGATTCACAGATCCTTTGTGCTCAACCAGACAGACATACGGACAGACGGACGGACGGATAGATAGGATAACTCCATCCTTAGATGCGAGTCTTATACTGACGGGTTTAAGAGCTCTCTCCCAGAACATGTCGACTGCATTTGAGCCATGCAGCTGCCTTAAGTGTCCTTCCGGAGGAGCTGACAAAAGCCAGAGTCAACCAGCTTGGGTTACGAATGACTTGTTATACCCTGTAAATATTGAAAATTTATGAAAACGTTTCTAAGAATATAAATTGAATATGTAATGGATATCTACATTATTTGTATTAGTTTATCTTTTTTTATTTGCATGCAAGCAGTTTCTCTTGAAAAACCAAAAGAAGTTAGGGGAACTATTATTTCTATTAAGTTAATATTTTTTTATTTTAATACGGTATCCTTTTCCGAGAAAATTGAATTGAAAATGTCTCTAATTACCTGTTAAAAGATGTTTCAGACTCTATAAAGATTATAATTTTTAATAACAATCTTTTCCTTTAATAGGGTATCTTAGAACAGAATAGAGAGTATCTTTTATTCGAGCACTCGCTGCTGTAGCACTCTTGCTTGCTAAAATTGAATTCACTGATTGATTTACTTTTCCTTCCTTTCATTTCCATTTATAGTTCAACAAAGTATCGCAGATTTTTGTCAATATATATTTTGTTATTATTTCCACTCTGTACATATTCAATTAGAGTGCAGTTTTCATATTTTCTGAAATAAATATGGATTCATTACATACAAATTTTTACTTATGAAATGAAATAAAATACTAAATATTCAATGTCTCATTAAACTCGTAATAAACTAAACAAAAGATATTTGACGTAAGCTTATAGAAATGAATGTCAATATCAAAATTATCTCTCAATCAATACTTCTGCTGTAGTGTAAATATTATAATTTCATTATATTAGCCATATTTAGTTACCCAAAAGACAAGGGCTGTCAAAATCTGTGTAATTTGTGCTATTTGGAAGAGCCTAACAAATTTGTAAACCAGAGCTAAGCTTCCAAAATATGCTCAAATTGCTGGCAAATGAGGTGTCAATTCTGTTGCCTCGAGCTATTCTTATTATTTATGGATTATTATTAATTTTAAGGTAATTGAAGGCAACACAAATGTGTTAGTTAATATTTATGTGTGCATGGGTAATTGATACAATATATTCCATAACAATGCAAATTCCAGGCTGGTTGATAAAACCACAAGTTTAATTCGGGCAAACCCAAATATGAAGACATCACATTTCTGTCAGTTGACTTTGTTACCTTAGGCTCGATGTTAACTTGAAATCCATAAATGTCGATAGTTAAAATGGCTGTACTTGTCGCATACCACATTTAATACTCTGCCTTGTGGTTGATTTTCCAAATTTATTGTTGCCACAATTTGATTTGTTGGTAATTTCGTTACACAGTTTTTTTTATTGATTTCGTTTGCGTGCGGCGGAAAATATTCAGCTGAAAAACGCTTACAGTGAAAAGTTTTCTCACTCTGTTCAGATTTCAATGCCTACAATTTTTCCCTCTTTTCCTCTGCCCACTCCCTTGCTCCCACACACTAGGCCAGTTGTCCAGCTTGCCTATTTATAGATCAATTTAACTCCCACATCCTGCGTAGCTCGCCATCCTGGCAAATATGATGAAATATTGTTGTTGCTGTTAATGTTGTTGTTGTTAATGTAGTTGTTCTCTGCACAGTTGTTGTTGTTGTTAGGGCTGTTCTTATGGTTGTTGTTGTTGTTGTTTTAAGTTCACGCTGTGTAGGTGCGGCCGCTGCATAGCCTCAGAGTGAAGAGCAAACATTAACAAGTGTGTGCAAAATGACTAACAAGTGAAAAGTAAGCTTCAAATGCACTGCACGACTAAAAGACACCCTGTAAAAATCATTAACAAAATGATAAAACAACTGAGTTTAGTCCTGGTTGAGTCCGTAATATATCCAAGTCAAGAATTTGACAGTTCAACATTTTTTACCATTGTGATACACTGTTAAATGTAATTAAAAGCAGTTTTGATAAGGTCTGCTTTTGTCCTATAATACAAAAATGATAATAATACACAAACTGTAAGAGCTAATGAGAAAAATATAAATTTTTTTTAAATTTAAATGCAGATCATAATTTGACTGCTCTTCATTTAATTCACACAATATTTTGTTTTATTGATTAGAACTCCTTTATTTTTCTTCAATTTATATATACTCTAACAGGGTATAAAAGCAACGAATAATGTCGATAGTAACATGACAAAAATCGATAAGAAAATCTACATTCTGTGTAAGGTTGTTGTTACCAAAATATCAAATATGCAAATATTTGTTCGGCTGCTACCTGAAAATAACGTTAAACTCGCTTAACCAAGCCTCTGTCTCTCTGTGTGTGTGTGTGGGAGTATGTGTGTGTGTGTGTTTCGGATGACTATGAATGCTCAAGTGAAACGTTAGAAAATGTTGTGAAAAATGTTGAGGGAACACGAATCCCAAAAGCAACCAAACGATTTGCCAGCCAATATGCGAAAATTTTAAGAAGGCGTTGTCTCTTCAGGGAAGATGGTAAACTGGGTAACTCAGGGGAAATGGAGAGGGGGAGGCTGTCACCTTGACGCTGCCAGTCAAATAAATATACATACCATACATATGTATATGTGATAGCGTTAATAACAACACAAACAAGACTGGCAAAATAAAGATCAAAAGCTTGCAACAAGCTACAGTAAATATGTGCAAATATTTTACTTGATTTTATTAGAATTTCATTTGATTTTGATTCTGCCTTCTATTCGTTTTACATTCTCGTTTTGCAATTTGCAGGCAAAATACATAAAATACTAAAAAAAATGATTTTGTATTGGCCTTAAATGTCCCTCAATAACAAAAAAAAAAAAAGAATGTGGGAAATACTGGAGGGTTCTGTTGACGAAGACTTTTCATCACAGTTGGTCAGTTTTTTTCGATTTGTTTTTCCATTTTTTTTTATTCTAGGGCTTTTTTTTGGGTCTCTTTACCTGCAGCTGTTTATCATAATTTTGTTGATTTGCTGTCTGCCAAGAGTAACAAAAATAATAACAATAAGAAGAGCAACAATCGCGCCGGGAAAATCAAAAAAGGGGCGAACCGGAAAGCAGGCAGCGCGACTCCCAAAAAAGTTTCGTCCAACAAAAACTTTGCCAAGTAAATTTAAATGCCCCAAAAAACTTGCAGCAACAACAACAACAACAGAAACATCAACAGGGGAAAAAAACAAGACATGGATGAAATGTTATTAAGTATTTTTGGCGAGCGCCAAAGACTTTAATACTCTTGTAGGTTTTTCAAATATTTTAAATATAAATTTAAAACTCATTGAAAGTGATACGAAAAAGTTAAAAAAAAATATGTAAAATATATTTATAAATAAAGTATAATAGTTAGCCAAGTGTGTCATAACAAATACACACACAACTAGGCGCAGCTCAGCATGAATTTTGCACATGACTTGCGCTTGTAATTCCCAAGTGGTTCTGGTGCCAAGCGCGCGTTAAGCGCCGTTGTGTGTTCGAGTTATTAAATGCTTACATGCTAAGCTCGCAGACAATGCCTGCATGCCCAGGCCAGAAAAGTGTATAGAAAGAGAGATAGAGTGAGAGTGAGAGAGAAAGGAAGAGGAGTAAAGTTTGTTTGGGCAACGTGGCGTATGCGTCATGTCAAACGGTTCGCAATGCTTTTCATAACTTTTGCTCCTTCATTTTTGTTAGCATTTTGTGTAATGAATTGTTGTGACAGAATAATGTGTCCATTGTTGTAGTTGTTGTAGCTCTCTTTATATTTCTTTATAGCTGTTTGGGGCAATTTAATAATATATACAGTCGCCTTTTTGTTGGACCAAGGATCCTGGCCCATGTGTACGCCTCAAGGGTCTGGCCTGTTCTGATTTGGTCCGCAAAACATTGAGGCCAAACGGGAGCATTGGCCAAACAGCCGCGTCTGCCAATTAAAAATATGGCGTCATGGCAACATGGCCAACTTAAATGCCGCACAAATGTTTATTAGCCGCAAAGCGTTGCTCATTAAAAACTTCGTCACGGCCAAACATGACCCTACCTGTCCAGAGACTGGCAACTGGCAACGAGTAACTGTCAACTGGCAACTGGCAACCGGTAACTGGCAACTGGTAACTGGCAACTTTGTTTGCTATTCGAACTTTGGGGATTGGAAACTCTGCTGACTGACACTGGGCTTACCTTACCGCCTGATTAAAAACTTTTTCTATCCTGGACTCGTGCAGAACAAAACGCGGCTTTAACTTGCTTAGTTAGCTGTCTGGTCTAAGCTCTCTCTCTGTCCCTGTCACTCTCTCTCTCTCTCTCTCTCTCTCTGCCCTTCCCACACTCTCACCACAAGTTCTTTAACTCCGCTGACAGCCAGCCTAATTATGGACTTTGCTCTGCTTTTGATCATCATCAAAATGAGACACCAACAAGTAGTTGCAACTATTGCTGGACTAGTAGATACTCTGGAAAAGCTGTTAAGCCAAAACCTTATAATAATAGACAGTATTTATTTTTATAACATTTATTTGAAATTCCTTATCAGTTTTTTTTATAAAATTCATTTTAATTTTTTAAATTAAATAAATAAAACTAATCTATATGTACGAATCCAAATTTTTCTTAGATATGCTGCTCAAAAATGTTCATTTTGTAAAATCTCAAATATTTTTTAATTAAATACTGTCTTTAATTCATTTTTGTGCTTTTTTTTGTATAGTCAACTAAAAGCAGTCAACAAATCAAATTTTATTAAATTTAAAATAATATAATAAAACTTTGCATAAAATTTTTTATTCATACAAATATCGAGATATATCCTCCTTGACTTGTTGCTCATTGGGTATTATGTGATACTTGGAAAAATGTCCCAAAAAAAAAATGGGGTCCTTTTTTCGTTGGTTTTTCGAGATTTATTCAGGTTATGCCTGCAGCCTTTTTTTTGCAGCTGCTTTGATCTTCTTGTCCTATCCTGATTGTCTGGCTCTGTGTGTCCTTCTTTTTTTGTGTTGGCCAACTCGTACTATTGCCATTGGCCAGTCGAGTGGGTCGTTAGTTTTTTTTGTTCTTGTGCGACACTTGGCACGGCTCAATGCTTTTTATGGTTTTTTATGGCACTTTATGGCTTCATCTTGAGTCAGGAACACACAATCTATATCCTTGGCCATATCTAGGAGGGAAACGAATTCAAACCGTACTACGAATCAAAATCAATGACCATATTAATATACAGACGTGAGCTTTGTTGGCTGAATGCCAAATGTGTGTACTACAACTATTATTATATATGTATATATATATCTGTATATCTAGATAGGAATTGTCGGGTCACAACACTCTGGGCACTAATCAATGCGCCTGTTGTATGTGTCAAGTGCGTGTCCTGTCCGCAGTCTGTCTGTCTATGTGGAAACAGCTGAAACTGTAATCATTGTATAGTTGACACTTCCTGTGAGCAACAACAACTCAACATATATCTGTATATATGTTTACAGTTGCTCAACAAACTCGCACTCACAATGGCGTCGTTGAAGAGGGGTATCTGTCTGTCTGTCTGCCTGTCTGCCTGTCTACTTGTCTGTCTGTCTGTCTGTTGCTTGGTTGCAGCGTTCCATTTAAATAATATATGGTTGACAGGCAGCAGTCGCACATCTGTGCCACGAAGATGTGGCACGGTGGCATCATGTGGCGTGGCACGGGGACAAAAGTTAAGCATTGCTGACACACGTTTCATTTATTATAAAATAGTAGTCTATAATCACTGTTGACTGTACTGCACTATAAATGATCAACAGATTCTCAATTTAATAATAATAATAATAATAATGCCAACGTCATCGTTATTATCATTCTCGTTCGCATTCGCCCACTCATTGTCAATGTCATCAACCATCCACGGCTCATCATAAATTGCAACAGCATTGGCCACGCCCCCTACGCCCCTTGTTGCATGCCCCACGGCCGAGTCGTAAGTTGTCCGATTTGCATAATTAAGGCAACTGAATGGACATGTTGCAAGCCATTTTATTAAGGCCACACTCTCGATGCATAAATCAGCCTAATGGATATCGAATGTAATCAATTCAGCTTGATTTATTCGCTGTTTAATCTCTGCAGAGCCAGACAGAGAGAGAGAGAGAGAGAGAAAGAGAGAGAGAGAGAGAGAGAGAAATAGGATAGGATATGATTTCCCAACATTCTCTACTCTTATTTTGTTCCTAGTGCTGCAGCTGTCGATTCTCATAAGGATAAACTATTTCTGCACAGACCAAAAGAGATGCATTTGGAATCCATTAGGTGATTCTTGTATTTCAAAAATTGGACCAAAACCACTTATAGTGTGAAAACTGTAATTGCACTTATGGGAACATGTGTATTTCATTAGGCAGAGATGAGAGAGCATACTTTGACTTGAAAAAGATTATCGTTGAGAAAAGATATCCCTTTTTATTACATTTCAAAACACATTTTTAGCTTAAAAATCCATGTATTATTCTGAATTAAGACAGTAATAATTTTAAGATTTTCTAAAAATAAAATTAAAGGCATAATTTTAGATATTTATAATTGAAAGCGATGTAGAAACAGCGGAGATATAACATCACTTTACCAATTATTATTTTCTAAAGCTCATCGATTGGAGAGCCGTTCCAAAGTGTACTCCCATTTCAATTTCACAGTCTTTCGTTGACGAAATATGTGACGTATTACCATTCAATAATCATGTGTTTATGAATGTAAAATAGTTGTCAGCATGTGGTAAGCATGCATATTAAACTGCACTCTAATGCAAAGCTCTTGCAACTGCCACAGAGCAGTGCTAAAATGGCATTAGCCACAGAGAGAGATGCAAGATGACAGAGCAACAGTTAGACAGACAGACAGACAGACAGTTGGATGGATAGGTTTGCTGATGGACTCTGACGGCGACGCTTGGCGCGTTGACAAATCATTTCAATGCAACTGTCGACAGCTGCCGGCGACTGACAAAGACGACGAGTGAGGTGGGAAAGGGAGGCGGCTAAAAGATGATTGACGTATGCACATGATGTCCCTATCTCTTTCTGTTACCGCTCATTCGATCTGTCTCTCTCTCTCCCTCTGTGTGTTTGGGTTATTTTCGCAAATTAGAAACATCAAAACTCGACAGACGGCAACGCGAATGACAGAGAACTTTGTTATTATTATTATATCTTTTTTTTTATTTTGATGATTGTTGAATTTTCACCAACTATTCGCCATCCAATTTGGTTATGAATTTTTTAGTTTGCTTTTTGCTTTTGGTGTCTGCTCGACAACTATGTAAATTGCCAACACCCTAACAACTAAACAACAACAACAATGATAACAACAACAACAACAATGATAACAACTCTTAGAGCGAGTCGCAAGTGCATGCAAAAGTTTTGCTTATTGAAAAAGTTTCAACATTTGTCGTAATATTATGCAGGTCGCTGGCGTCGCTTGAACCCTTTTTGGCCCACTGCGAGGGACGCGAGTGACGCTCGGGCTTACCCAATAAATAAAGGAAAACAATACAAAAAAGAGGAGGAAAAAAAAAGCAAAAAAAGAACGCTGTAGACAAGTTCTTGACTATAAAATACCCATTACGCAATTAAATTGAGTCAATTTAAACACACTTAAAAGTTTGTTGCATACATTCTGGCGCTTGCATTGCTTAAAAGCTTTATCTTGATGCGCTAAAGTGGGATAATTGATAATTGATAACTAAAAACCGTGGGTGTGGTGTAGTTTTCTCATGCGATATATAATTAGACTCTTTACCAAATTTAAGGCAGACATACAGAATTATATTGAATTATATTGAATTGCAGAAAGAGGCGTGAGTAGAATTTGATAGTAAATAAATAATAAATAGTCTGTGTATATTTATATATTTATGTATCTTATGGGATTTGACACAACTCCTTTTTCCTGTCACAACGAATCCAATATACCCTTTTTGCTTTGCGAATAATGCGTATAAAAATGGTTTCTCACAGTGTGAACTTTTGCTTTTGTCTTGCTGCCACTCAACGCCTCTCCCGCCCCTGTCTCTGCCCCCGAACGATTCGAGTACCTTTATTTTGCATTTATTGTGTGCCAAAGAGAACAAAGCAAATGGTCGGATGCCCAGTCTCAGTCTCAGACTCGGATCCGAACCCAGGACCCTCAACGGGACCCGGGACACAGTCCCAATGCCAATTCCAATCCCAATCCCAAGCCACCTACAAGTTCAACGCGTTGATTGATTGTGTCAGAAGGTGGGCAACAACAGCAATACTTGTAGAAGTGATGGGAGGGAAGTAAAGAGGGAAGAGGAAAGAGAAGAGAGGGCAGTGTGCTGCCAAGGGTGGATTGCATTCAAATCAGGGGCAATGGCAATGTAAATTGTTGGCTCCTCGAGTGGCAGACAACTCTCGTTGGCTGTTTGCATAAGCCAAGCAAATGAAATGAACCGAAAGCCGTTTCAAGTGCTTTAAAAATTTAAATGCCTGTTGACACACAGGTGAGTGTGCGTGTGTTTATCTGTGTGTGTATTGGCCAATGGGCAAACAGATGGTTCAGCAACGTGCTGGGCATGTTAAAGCTCTGGTCTCGCATATTAAATTACATGCCACAAATTGGTCGATTAGTCGAATGCGACTTCACGCTCTCTCTTTTCACGCTCCACACTTTGTGGCATAGGCCTAGAGCTGCCGCAACAAGTATAAATTGTTGCGCATACGCCGCGTTCGCCGAACCGCAACGTAACCAAAAGCGTAGCGAACGAAATGACAAAGAACAAAATGGCAAACGATTTTATTTTTGTGGCTCGTAAACCTAAAAAATAAAATATATCTCTATAGTGAATGACGCTTTGAGGTTAAAAATAAATCAGCCGTCGTTCACGTGGCGTATGCGTAATTTTATACGCTGCCATAATATTGTGTGCGTGTATGTGTGTGTGTGTGTGTGTATTGTTGTTGTGCTTTTAAGTCATTTGTGAAAAAATTGCCCAACAAAGCGTTATTAAATGAGACATTTAATTAATTGTCGTGGCCCGGCTGCAAATTAATTATGTAATCTTAGCACCTCAGGCAAAATGAGTGCTTTAATCAAATTTAAAAAGCTCAAAGAGAGAGAGTGAATGTGAGATAGAGAGAGAGAGAGATAGAGAGAGAGAGAGAGAAAGAAAAAGAGCCTACAGCTAAATACACATGTGCAGAAATAAATTGAATTGCATACATCCAGCATCCAGGCGACGACGGCACGCACTTGACAGCTGGCCACAAAAGCCAACGAGTCAGCAAGAAAGTCCAAGAAACAGCAACAGCAACGGAATATAATGCGAGGGTAGTTCCATGACATAGCTAAAGTAAGAACAAAACAGTCAGCAAAACAAAATGGGAACACTTTAAAGTCAAGTCAAATAAGCTTGTGTAAAATTTCAATAATAACAGACAAATATGCGTTGTATTTTACAATTTTTTAATCGCAGAATAGATTCAGTAAAACTTTCGAAAACAATTAAGGAGGAAATCAATCATGTTCAGGTTTCATAATATACTGTGGCATTTATAAAATAAATATATTTAATATTCTATTTATCAAATAGATTAAAGATTCTTTTTAATTACTTTACAATTTGTTCAATTTTAAAATAAATATAGTATGATAACAAAATGAAACTCACAAGTATCCAGCTAGATGGACTTTTGCTTTTTAATTAATTATTATTATTAAAGACAAAAGCTGTTCACATTAAATAAATTTTAATTTACTCTAGAATTTAAAATGTATTTAATGTGAAATAAAATTATAAATTCTTTTCCTGACAATATACAAAGTTATGGCTATTTTTAATGCCAAAAATAATTGTAATCAAGCTTAAAGTTTGATAAAGTTGACCTCGCCAAAGTGCAGACGTCAACAGAGCGTATGTTGTGTGTGTGTGTGTGTGTGTATGTGTGTGTGTGTGTGTGTGTGTGTGTGTGTTTGTTTCTGGCATGACAGATAGAGAGCACGCTGCCATATAATAAGTAACAAAGGCAACCAAAAAGCAATGTTTATTTTGATTCACAAACGGAGGCGGCAATTGAGGAGTTCAGAGGCGTGGACGGTAACGGGGAAAGGGGGCGGAGTCGCAAGCGGAGGCGTCGACAGCAGCACAACTTTTCACTTGACTACAAGTGGGAAGAAAAAGCGAAAAGAAAAGCAAGGAAAAGAAAAGAAAAGTGTGTTTTCGCTAAAGTATTGTGCCGAAGCAAGTAGAAATACAAATATATACACAGAGAGAGCAGCAACAAACACAAACACAAACACAAAGTAACTTGCTCTCACACACACACATACATGTGTATGTATCGATGGACAGATGGACACGGATACGGACATGGGGCACGGGGCATAATGGCAACGTGTAGCGCAGCAGCAAGTCCTCAGCTTAGTGCTTAAGCCTGCTGCGACAGGACATTTAATCTTCTTGTATTAAGTTTGGTGTGAGCAAAGGAAAGAGTAGGAGAAGGAGAGGTGGCAGAGAGAGAGAGAGCCACAGAGAAGCGGAGAATCGGAGCTAGAAAGATTTAACCAGAGCTCGTTCTCAACAGACCGAAACGAGAATTGAGAGTGCGAGGAACCAGCAACAGATTCAAGTGGCAGGTGGCAAGAGAGCAGGGTGAGTGGGGAGGGGAGGCGACGGGGGGCAAAGGGTAATGCCATAAGCTGTTGCTGTGATTTTTATTGTAATTCTAGGAATTGTTATTTTACTTTAACAAGCCCAAACCGAATCTGAGCCTCTACATATGTATGTGTGTGTCTGTGTGTGTGTTTCTATTTGTGTGTGTGTGTGTGTGTGTGTCAAGTTAACTTGAGAAATGTCATGGGGCCAATATCAAATTGTGTCTCTTTGGCGAAGTGTCGTCTATTTGAGGTCTGACGCAAATTGGCATCATACAATTGGCAAAAAGGATGCGGGCACAAAAATAAGCCATGAATACGAGTATACTCAAATATACACTCAGACACTCACATATGCTCAATCACAATCTCTCTCTTTCTTTCTTTTTTACAGTATGTAAGAGTATTGAGAGTGGTAAACCTATTCATTAGACGTGTGTAAAAATAAACCAAAATAAAATGATTTTAACGTCAAGTAAAATATTGATTTTACCACTCGAAATTGATATGCGGCTAAGAGAGTAATTTGTGGCTTATATAACAGACTTGGACTGTCCGAATCGATATTTGTTGTATTTGATATTTCGTAGATAAGTATTAAGGATTGTTAAACGTAGCAACTACCTTTGAATTTTGGATTATCAGCTATCAAAATTTAATTTTTCTTTTACAAAACTTGTATTTAAGTATATTAATTAAAATAAAATGATAAATCTAAAAATCTAACATGCAACTTACTATATATAAATTTACTATATGAATTTTTTAAAGATATTAAGCTGAAAAAGAGTCTTTCGGCAGTCGGTTAAACTCTCTCATTACTGATTTTCAAATATTACTTCTAAGCTACGCATTCGTAATTTCTACTTTTTGGGAATTCGCTTTCAAAATAAGTCTAATTTTTGTGCTGTAAACAAACCGTTGCAAGTTCGTGTTGCATGTGGAGTCTGGACTGGGGTTCATTTTCATTAACTGAGTGCGCAAATATTAAATGTTGCAAATGCCACTGCAGAAATGTTGGCAATTTCGCATAGCTCGTTATGTGGACACATATTTGCAGCTGATGTTGCAAGTAAAAAATTTTCACACACGCCAGTTCCAGGATATACGTATGTATATTCGATTTTTATTTTTCGCTTTTGTTTTAGTGCAAATTGATTGCAGAATCGACAAACAAGAGTGCCTGTTCGAGTCAATATGGATTCGTAAAATGTGATGCCAAGCAAATATTGAAGTTGAAGAGAAGTGAAGAGTGTAGAGGGATTTAAACAGATTCCAACAGTTACACTGCAATAAAAAGATGGCAAGTAACAAGTGAGCAATGAATTGAAAGGAACACGAACACTCGGAACTGGTTGTTGAAGGATCTCGTAAAAAAAAGACGACGACTCTGGCTGACCGGAAATAGGTGCTGACCGAAAGTGTGAACAATAAAGCGTAGCATAAACGAAACTAATTTCCGGCTATCGAGCGCGGCGACGCATCAAACCGGAAATCGAATTAAGGCGCAAAGAAAAGGGATAAAAAGGATTCGCGTGACTCTAATTAGTGGAGTGTTTTTAGTGGCATCCTCTTGGCCATTCTATGAGTGCTTCGGCATCCTTTCGACAAACATTATGAGCTGAAATATATTTTACAGTCCACATTTACGATGTGACAAACGACGGAGAGAGGGGGCAAGGGGAAGAGAGGAAGTGGCAAGTTTGTAAATAATGCAGTTGTGCCACGTGCCACATGCCCCACACAAAATGACAGCAGCAAAGTGCGAAGCTAACGACATGTTTCGAGAATTTCAGAAAAAGCTATGACCGTAGTGGTAAAGAAGGGAGTGAGAGAGAGAGAGGAGATAGAGGGAAGAGAGAGTGAGAGGGAAGTTGCAGACTGGAGTTGAGAGACTTTAAATAAAGTTTGTTGCAGCTGCTGGCAATAAGCAACATGCAACAAGCAACAAGCTTGTTGTTGCCATCACTGTTGTCGTTGTTGAAGTTGTTGTTGCTGTCGTTGTTGTTGTTACTATCGTTGTTGTTGTTGCTTAAGTGCATGCACATACACATTTTCATACATTATTCAAGGGCCAAAAGACAGGAGGGGGGAAAGGGAAGAAGGCAAATGCACAGCAATCTGTTGGCCATGAAAAATGCATTTCAATATTTTTTGCCTTTCAAACAAACGCTAATTAATGGCCAACTTTTTTACACACACACACACACACATTGAATTGAATTGACAAAAAAAAGTACAGAGGTTCTGGCAAATGAATGAGGCTGTTGCCACGGAAACAGGAAATCAGCGCAAAAATAACTGACTCTCTCTCTCCCTATCTCTCTCTCTCCCTCTCTCTCTCTATCTCTCTCTCTTCAACTCCCTTGCTCTTAACATAATTATGCTTTTATTCAAGTGTAGTCTAGGCAAAGCCAAACGAACTGAAGAGCACCATGAAGGTTACTCTCTTTCTATGTGTGTGTGAGCCAAAAGAAAATACAACATTCACACTTACACACAGACACAACACACACACACACACACAGACAGAGTTCACTCGCTTAATTTCCGGTGTGTTGTTCAGTCAGCGAACTAATTAAAAGTTCAGTATACGTAGAAAAGGGCAAAGGCAGAAGACTCGAAAATCCCCAGCCCAGAATGGCAATAACAAAAATGCTTTGACCTTGAGTCTGCATTTTCCATTTGCCTCTGTCTGCCTCAAACATATGTGCACACACACATACACATAGAATATATGTAATATGCCCAGAAAAATGGGGATGTAACTCGCATCGCGAGAAGAGTGGGGGGGGGGGGGGAGAAGAGGGATCTTAATCGAAAAATGTTGTTTATGACAAAAAACCAAAAAAGTCCCCCCAAGGAATTTTTTTTTTTTGTTTTTTGGGGGGGGGGTGGCCGCGGTTAGTGGGGGGGGCTGAAAATTAAAGTTTAGGGCCTCCCCTGATCTGCTTACTGTTGTACATATTCTGCTTTAAATGGGGACAAAAAAGAGAAAAAAAAAAAAAATAAAAAAAAACTTTTTGTTGGGACGGTGTGGGGGGAGCGGGGGGGGGGCGCGAGAAAAGGAAGAGCCGTGTGTATTTATACATACATATATGTAGTTACAATTTCTGAATGCCAAAATCAATGCCAAACTGTTGAAGCTCAGTTAACAGCTAAAAATTCCACTTGGTATCCCCTTTCGGCATCCCCTTTGGGCCTCGTCGACAGCTGCTATTAAATTTGGCGGAGAGTTTTTGATGCCCTTACATTTTGAGGTTGAGTTGATTGAAGTGCAACAATTTAAGCTCCGCTAAGAAACGATATTTCAGTTTAAGTTTCTTAAACTTAAGTACGCTTTATACAAATTTAATCGAAGTTATTTAAGAGTATTAAGTGTTTAAAATATTGCAAAAAAATAAAATAAATTTAATTTACTTTTGGTCCAAGTAAACTTTCTGTTCGTCTAGAACATTATCTTACCTTCTTTTCTTTGAAAATTTACAGGGTATACAGAATAAACAGAATATGCAGCGTTGTTGGCACCTGTCTACACATTCCATGCATACACTGCCTGTAGGCAGTTGGTGTACGAGTAGTTTGTTAGTGTGGCATATCACAACATTCTGCTGCAGCTGCATCCACAAAATTTCACACATACACCACAGACATGCACATGTATGTGGAAGATTTGAGTTATGAAAAAAATGTGTTCGCATATTCAGTTGGATTGAATGGTTGGGCATATGGGCGCATGGGCGTGGCATGGCGTGAGGTTAGCCCAAGCCGATTAACGAAAATTGAATTTTCAATTTGCAACTGATTGCATTTTGGTGACAGGCGTGAAGACTTCAAGAATACTTTGAACCCCACAACATTAAAGAGAAAACTAAGCAGCGAAAGACAAAGATGAAGAAGATGTAAAGAAAGTAGACAAGAAAAAAGGGACTAATTTATGCAGGTTGAGTGAATTTATTAGTAAATTTATTTCAGCCATGGAATTAATTCGCATAACGAGAGTATTGTACATTGGGACTTCAAGCATGTGATAATCCCACAAAACTGAAATCGAATAAGCATTAAGCCTAAAGCCAATTTACGACTGAATTGCTGAGTGCTTGAACAGAATTTTACTCTTCTACGTAGACACAAATCAAATGCAATTTATTATTTCATTACTTCAAATACTAAATATTTAACTAAGTCAATTTATTGTTTCTTTTGAAAGTCAACAGTTTCAATATATTATTCAATTCAACAATTGCTAGTGTTGAGAAATTTACAGCTTATTATCGATATTATCAATTTTTTCAAGCTTAAATTACACAGCTTTCTTTATTTTTCCCCTGAAAGTTTTATCATTCAATTTCTTTAGATTTATTCTATGAATTACTTGATTTTCTCCTTATAAATGAAATTTGATTTAAATTTATACAAATTTGAGTTGATTGTTTGGTCAAGTTTAATAATTGTTTCCTCTGAAACAAACAAATCACATTTTCTACGAATTCTACTAAATTGTGACAGGCAATTTATTTATTTATACCATTTCCAGAAATGGACTAATGTTAGTCGAAAGGCTGTTGTATTTGAAGTATACATAAATATATTTATTTATGCAAGTCATTAAATAGAAATATAACGCACATTTGATGTTCCAGGAAGCTTATTGACAATAATTCAAAGTTATTATTATGGAATAATTCTTTTCATGGAATTTCTGTGATTTGATATTTGTGTCGAGTCAAGGTTAAGCTGTGATTTTAACCAAGAAAGGAGGAATCCAAATAATAAATATAAAGCCTTTTTGCAATTCGCAAATAAGTTATTTGCAACCAAAGGATGAGCTTTGGTTCCCAAGTGGAATCCACAGATTTCAGATGTCCACTAAGTCAAATTGCGCTACAGTTGTCACATTTCTCACTGGGCCTTGTTTGGTTTTTGGCTTTTAGTTTTCTAAAAACTTTTGTGGCAAATACTTGAAGTTGGTCTGCGGTCTTTTGAAACTTTGTCTGTTGAAGCTAACGCCAAACCTGAGAGAGTTGCCCAAGAAATTTGTCAATTTGTGTTATCCTCTTAGTGTCCTTTTGTCTCTCTCACTCTCTATCTCCCTCTCTGTCGCTGTCTGTTTTTTATTTTTGTCTGTGTTACGTCCGATTGTTTTATTGTCTGATGACTGTTAAACAGACTTAAATCGCTATAAAAATCACAATGAATGCAAACGAGCATAAAAAAGCTTTTTAAAAATCACCCACGCATACACATACACAGTTTTGTTGTGTGTGTTTCCTTTTATTTTATTTTATTTTTTTATTTATATTGGTATCTCTCCCGTCAGCATCAACAAATATTTCCTACATGCGTTCACAAAAATTATTTATCTTTAGCACATTTTCATATGCTTCTAGGAAATCAAATTATAGCTGCCCATCTGTGTGTGTGTGTGTGTGTGTGTATTGGTGTAGGAGATTCTGGGTTTATTATAAAAATACCACGAATTACTTGCGTATAAAAGTCATCATTAATTTCTTTCAGACGCTTTTGCCTGACAATCATTTTTGGAATTTATTCGCTCATTCATGCAGAGCTGTAGAGCCTGACATCCTTACACAAATGCCACGCCTCCCACGCCCCCCACGCCCCCCACGCACAATTGACTGTCCCTCTTCCTCTTCTCATCCCACTCTCTTTCTTACTGGGGTATTATTAAAAGCAACACGCACTTTTCAGTTTTTTTTTTTGCTTGAGATTTCTGCTTTTACGAGTTCATCAAAGTTGTGGCCGATTTTTAAAGAAGCTGCCATGTGACAAGGATAAACAAGGTCATAAAATTGTGTGTGTGCCAGGACATAAGGAGCGAGCGCATAAAATGCGCCACAGATTGGGGCACAGATTCAAATTGATAGCCAGAGAAGAAGCGCAGCAGCAGCCGGGAGAGAGAATCGTCAGCTGCAGTTATTAAACGAGGATGCCAACAATAGCGCATTTATTATGCATACGCCCCGTAGTGCATATTTGTTGCGTGATAAAATCAGTTAATAGTCGCATGAATAAAACATGGCCAAAACAGCGATACAACGTTGCCAATGTGTGTGTGTGGCAGGTGCGAAACTGTTACCGAAAGCCGTCGGAAGTCCGGAAGCACGGATATCCCCGCATCGGTTCCGGCTCATTGTGTTAAAGCCTTGCTTGCAACACGTCAAACAACAACGACAAGGCGGCAACTAATAAAAATTAAACTAAACGTCTTCGGCTCGTTTGGCATTTGTTGTACAACTAACGGCGGAAACTAATTTACTTGTCAGTTTTAATTATGGTACACTATTAAGCGAAGCGTAAGGCACATGTACCACACACACACACACACAAACACACACACAAACACACACAATATAATCATGTTTGTGTGTGTGTGTTTGTGCTTATAGCCAGTGGCATATTATTAGTCTATATAAATTCATGTCAGTTTCGCTTTAATTAACTTTCATGTTTGTATTAGCCGTTTTGTCTATCCGAGTCTAAAATGACCTGAACAACCCGCTCCCACCTCTTTCTGCACCCCTTTCACTTCAGTTAATTGTGGTTGTGGCTGTTGTTATGGCCATTATGCCACATGTGTCGTCCATTGTCTTAGCCAAGTCATTGTAGTTATGCTTGTACATGAACATTTTCCCAAAAGCTAATTGGCCAACCCCAAAAAACACACTACACTTGTCCAATGTGGCCTCCAAGTCTGCATGTGTGTGTGTGTGTCTTTGTGTGAGAACAAAAGTTATTTGGAAATTTGAGTTTGGCCAAGTGACAAATCTGTGGATTTTACCAAGTGCCAAGATTATTGCAAAACAAGCGTCAGGCACTCAGAAAATGTACTTCAATCATTTGCGTTTGCATTGAGGCTGAAAGCAAAATTGACCATTAATTAACAGAAATAATTGCATCTTCTATATGAGTTTGGCTTCTTTCCTAAAAGCCATTATATTTGTGGTGTACAATTAGTTGAATATGTCGACTTTCTACTTAGAAATTTGATCATATTACGGCATTAGTTTAAAAGGTGAAATTAGTTAAGCAATAATAAATATTTCCTTCATTTAATACGAAAAGGATGTAAACAAGTATAAATTAATACATTGCGTTAATTTAACATTCTGATTAGGCTTTGAGTAACTGTTCGATTTTGTCTGGTATAATATATTGTGTTGTATTTGCATAATTTAAACCAATGTATTTACATACAATTTTAGTAATATTCAAAATGGTTTTAAGCTAATAATCTTTGTCTCTGATTTGAAAGTGTTGAATTCAATTAAATGCGCTTTGTACTGTAGTTAATTTTGAGAGGACTACAAATGTTGGTTTATTCAAACTGAAATAAAAAAACAAAGTTTTCTGTTTCTATTCGTATTTTATTTTCTGATATTGATGGACAAACTTTTTACTGGGCTTAGACTCTGGATTGGTTTGAGGTTCTAGTTCCAAGTGCTGGCAACTCTATTTGCAATTAAATTGTGCCAGAAAGAGGAAAACGAACGGGGATGAAAGAAAACACATAAAATTGCTGTAAAATTTCAGGCATGACTTGTTTTTGTAGGCACAGCGGAAACGGAAATGATTTATTTGTTATTTTTGTTGTTGTTGCCCGAATTGCGCATAAAATTTACTCATTTTACGGTTTTGGTTTTGATTTTGATTTCTCTTTAAAATTCATAAAAAATTCATAACAATTCAATGCACTAAAAACCCCAAAGAGGCCACTTAAAGGTCTAAAGAAAATATTATTTTATGCTCAATAACATTGAAATAACAGTGCAAATATGTTGCGTTTGTTTGTTTGCCTGTCGCCTACTTTTATTGCCATTTGAAACAATGTTGGTTGCCATTCGAGTTGTCAGCATATTTATTAACAATTTCACAATTCTAACATGGATGTGTGTACAGTATGTGAAGTTATTTTCAATTGCAAATTGCCAGTCGCTTTGGAAATTGATATGAGTAAACAAGTGCAACTATTGTGCTACATGAGAGAAAAGAGAATGTGGGGATTTAGCCACAGGTAAACACTAGAAAATATTTGTAAAAAAGCTGACTTTGGGATACCTCTGTTGTCCACTTTGAAATCAAGTGTTTTTAGAAAAAATATATATTTTATCAATTGTTTGCTTTTGTCAACTTTTTGACAACACATGTCAACTCGCTTTACGTGTCCTGCAAACTGTGTTGTCGATGTGTTGCCGACAATATTTTATAGCATATATGCATTTCTCTAGGTTGAGATAGGAATGGCACCTTAAATTGACAAAACCTATTTTTAGCATAGAAAAACAAGCCCAAGTTAATTTTATACAACATTTTTAAGTAAATAAGTTTTAACCATAAGATATCTCTATATAAAAATAGAATTTACATGCAAGACCCTTCTAGAACAGTTTGCTTTGCCTTAAATAGAACCATCAACTCTCTGGTATGTATTACCAACATATTTCAGCAGAGTAAACTCCTCTCAACATTTACATCCACGCTTAACAGTATTTCCTGCTCTGTTTTCCTTTGCCTGAGGGGCACGAATCGTTTAATGCCACATGATTGCTGGCGTTATTTATAAAGAAAGAAAATAGCTGCAACATGGATTTTCTCCAGTTGCCGTTGCAGTTGCAGTTTCTGATGACGCTTGAGAGATGACTCCGTATTTAGCCTTCATTATAAATGTAGCTCAACCTTGGCAACTTTCACTATTAAAAACCAAAGTTGATAATATTTATTAGTTGATGTATTTGCTGTAATTAATTAATGTGGTTATACCTTTCAGGGTTGCTACTGATTAATAAACAGATAATTGTTAGTTAAGGACAAGGTGATAACTCTCAAGAAATCATATTATAACTTTGCCAAAACTAACTCAATTTCCAAGCGGAATATCATTTTGATCCTGGACTGAACCCTTAATTTGTTCCGCATTTAATTATTAATAATTTCGTAAAAGAAAAATATTTTCGCCAGAATCCGATTTGGATGCAAAGCAATTTCAAATCTCGAGCTTAACGTTTAACTATAAAATAACACTTTAAACTTGACTTAAAGATGGTTAAATTCTATTATAAATAATCATATCATAATTAACAAAATATATAATTGTGAATCAATAATAAATAAAATCTGCATTTATTTTTAAATTTGTGCCCTAAATATTCTGTGTGTTGAGTTATTAAATTGCCGTAATTAATTAAAGTGCGGGAGTTGGGCAATGTCGATAAAATAATCGATCGTCTAGTTGATGCAATAAAATAAATGCTCGCAACGGCGACTTTATGTGTCGCATAAAAATGGGTAAACTAATTAAATAGGAATTGATGCATGAGCGTCACGTCTCGTTCACGTCTCTGAAGTTGTCGTTGTCTTTGTCTTTGTCTGCTTTAGGTGTTGCTTTCGCCGTCTCAGGTCACAGGTCACCTGCGCTGTTTAATGTGCAAATAAAATGGCGTTAATGCTGTTGGTGTGCATACTAATTGCAATTGACGACGACGACGACAAGGGCAACAACACAAAAAGACAACACACGACTTCGGGACTCCTTGGCACAATTGCCCGTTTTGGAAAGGAACGCACTTTGCTGGAGGTGAACAGAAGAAGATAGAGCTGGCTGTGAGCTGTGAGGCAAGCAGCAACAAGCGTAAAAGTCAAATTAGCAGTCTTCGTATCCTCCCTCCTCCATTCTCCATTTCCATCTCCCTTTCAACATCCAGCTTCAATTTGACCTCCTTCCGTTGTGTGACTTGTGTTAAGTGCGCGCTGCAAAGCGCGTCGCAAGTGTGACATTGACTGAGAGACCCACTTCTGACTAACCGGCTGGCTGTCCTTGCAACATCACCTCCACCTCCACCTCTCCTGCCGCTGCCCCTTAAAAAAACAAACTGTTGCTTCTCAGCTGTTTTGACAACCTTTGCCCCAAGCATTGGCAATCAATTTCCCTAAATCTTGCCCCTTTTTAGAAGGCGCCTGCGTAGTGTCAACTTTTAGAACAGCCGCAACCGGACCTGGGCCTCTGGGCTTTTTATATACATATATGTTTTTTTAATTTTATATTTTCTTACCCCTGCGCGCAACAGTTTGGGGCATTTTTATGCTCAACAATTAGGGATATTTGCTAGCTGTTGCTTCGAGCGTCGTGTCCGTGCCCGATTGTATGTCTGAGTCCGTGTTCGCATTCGCATTCGCATCCAAGTTCGAGTCCGCATCCGAGTTCGAGTCCAAGCCTCAGTCTGTTTGGGGACTTCATTCGGTGCGAACGTGCGAGAGCTGACAACGAACGCGACTGTGTCTTTAAACTAAAATCCGCGTCGTCGACGTTCCGAACAACACACAGAAATATACCTACAACAGGTACAACATGCACATACGTGATGTATACACATAAGACACACACACTCACACACACACACACGCACATACACACACTCTTAGGCACACGCACTTGTCGTATGTGCTGCAAATAAAAACGCGTTTAATTAATGTAAAAGTGTCGCTGTTGTTGTTACCATCTTTGTGGAACGCTTTAATGGCTGCATTGGATACTTAGCACCCAAGACTTGAGACCCAGTTTCTGTCCAGACCACTCTTGATAACCTGCTGAAAAACTCATAAGCATTAATGTGCCATATTCATTTTTAATGTGTCTGGATTATTAAGTGCTCAAAATGTGAATTGATTTCCGTGCTGCTCGGCAATTGCTAAATAACACATTTTACTTCCACTTTAATGGCAAATTGCTTTTCTTATTTATTGTTATTTTTTTCGCAGTGTTTTAAGTGCCAAAATATTACGTATACGTATACGGCAACAATTGCTTCAGGTGAGGCGTTAAAATGAAATAGTTAATTAAACAAAACAATAACATTTAAATAAATCTAATGTTATTCGAGTTTAATTGAAATTGGCTAAATTTAATTAAAGTGGTCAACCATTATTGTTTTATCATAGACAATTGATTGCCTCGAGTCAAATTCAAACTGGCTTCAGCAAAAATTTTAATTTAATATTTAATAATAAATTTAAAATTATTAGTTAAAACCAAAGTATTAAGCTTTTAATAAATGAATTTGATTTAATCAATTAATTATTGTTATATCTAATGATTGCTTCTTTCAATTGTAGATGAAACCATATTAGGTTTCATTCTCAAGTGATGAATGAAACAATTTAAATTTAATTGCTCTTTACTTGTCTTTTCCGAACTAAACACTTTCATTATATTGGAATTTAATCATTACGAAATTGAATATAAAGTAAACCCATTGATATTGAAACAAAGTAGTTCACTGAAATATACTTAGTTGGGTTTGAAAATGTTCAAGTTACTTGCAAATCGAAAGCATTCCAAGAGGCTGCACTCAAAAAAATTATATTAATAAAGGAAAACAAATTATGGGGTAAATTGCAGTGCAAGCTAAAAGCCTGCCAGTGTGCAATTATTTTGTTTTGACCATGAAAAAATAAATATAAAATATGAAAATAAAAAAATGAAATGTCAGAGAGTTTTTTCATTTCTATGCAATTTTTTCTGCATCAACTTAAGCGTTTCGTAGCTTTTAAGGCAGTTTGTTGTTATTTCTCTTCCTGTTGTTGCACAAGTTGCTGGCACTTTTGTTGTTGTTGTTGTTGTTGTTTTTGTTGCGCATAAAGTCGGACAAAACTTATGCAAATTTTAGCTTGACGCTCCTTGAAATCAAAAGTTCCTAAGCGAGAAAGAGATGCAAGAGAGACTTAAACATGTTGCCAATTTTAAGCGATTTTAAATAACTGAACTTGGGCTTGAACTTCTTCTTGTTGTTGTTGTTGTTGCTGTGCTGAGTGTCGCCAAATTATGTTTTATATTTAGTCGAACAAAAAGTGAACTGTGCCATGGCATAATTTGTAATTCCCTTTGCCATATAACAAAGGCCAAAGCCATAGAAAGGAGAGGGAATAAAAGAGAGCTCAAGGGGTTGAGGGGGAAGGGGTAAGGGTGGAGGGGGGGCTGCAATTTAAAATAATTTCCATTGCTGCCCTAAATGGCATTAAGCATTAAGTCGTTTCGAGGACAGGAAAAACTTCTCAGCCACCAGAGCGTATTATTTTTTGTTGTGCATCTGTGTGTGTGTGTGTGTGTGTGTGTGTGTGTGTATGTTATATGAATGACTTTGCTGTTATTGCGATCTTTATATGTGTGTGTGGCACTGCATATTTATGCATATAATTGAGTTTCAACAAAAACGACTCAATGGCAAAAGCTTTTCCTGCGGTTTCCCCCCAGTATTTTCCAGTACTTACATGCAAAGACATGTTGTGACGTGTTGAGACACGCATAATTAAGTCTTTAACAAGTTTGTTAATAAATCAACCTAATTGCCAGCTTTTTAGCTACATTTACTTACTGACCTTGAGAGGTCATTTCAAATATTATATTTTCATTAGTTTAGGCTAATTTTTAAAACATAGGCAAATGTCGCAAACACACGCAACGGCACACCCTGTATTCACATGTCAACGAGCTGAGTGAATTTGTTTCACGTGCCAATTTAACCAATTGTCCGATTTTGGACTTGCATTAAATCTACTTTGATTCCAGAAAATATGTATGTAGTTGACAATTTGGCGCAATTAGTTGTTGACAGCACACGAGTGTTGCCATATATTTGCCACATTTGGTGGCATGTCCTGTTAAGCTGTGCAACAATTTGCATCTCATCACCAAATAATATTTAATTTAATTCGCTAAAAACCAAAGCGTTGCAGCATCAATTTGTATTTGCAGCCAAGTGATGAATTATAAATTCATATGTATGCTGTGGCATGTTCATCTCGAAGAAATTGTGACACATCCCCCACTGTACGACACACACACACACACACAGGTAGATACAAATGATTTAAAAATTCCATAAAGTTGCAAATGTGATTGAATTAGCAATTTCGCAGCGAATTTAAGCATAAATTCAGCACAGAGTAATTTCACATTTTAGCTTTATTTTAGCAGCTTCATGAAAGTATATTCTAGAATTAAAGAGATTTAGGAGTTCTAAAATATTATACCTTGGTAAATTTCTATAAATCATACTTTAATGTAAATAGAAAAGAATCATTTACCTAATTTCAAAAGTTGCAAATTTAAAGGCCAAGCTCCGTGTATTCTGTTAATTCGGAATAAGTCGGACTTATTTACAAAGCGTTCTAAAATTCCTATTAAATTGAAGAGCATAAGCATTGCGTAATGATTCCAGGAATATTCGATTTAACTCTACAACTGTCCGTGAGTCTCTCTTTTTATCTTTCTCTCCCTTTGCCTTTAATTAATTTAATTCCTTAAAATAATGTATTTTCTGTTGAACGACTTTATAGCTCGTGGCTAAACAAATGTTAAGATGTGTTTAGTGCCCATTGGATTTGAATTCCGAAATTAATATAATTTCTGGCATATGCTTATGCAAATTGAAATTCATGTGGCGTGTGCACTAATAAGCAATTAAATTAAATTTAATTTTATCCAGTCGTCACTTGACTCATAAAATCAGCGATTTAAGCATGAAATACCTTTTGGCAGACAAAGCACGCCCAGAAGCATGACCTTGAGCTGCGTCATCCTGCCATGGAGTTGAGACTTAAGCCGTTAAATACTTCAGCCAGAGAGATTCAGAGAGAAAGAGAGTTGAGAGCTGACGGCACTTATTGAACTCTGATTACAAGTGCTGGATAAATAAACGTATAAAGTCATTGAGCCACTGACGCATATATGGCCAAGCAATTAAGCCGCAGAGTTAAACAGATTGGAAGAACAACTGAAGCCAACAAATGTTGCACAACTAATTTGGCTCTGTTTTGGTCAAGAGTGAAACTCCGTTTGTGGCTAGTTTGTTGCATGATTGAATATATGCTGTATATGGCAGCATAATTAGGTTTGCTTCAAGCCACATTTATACGCCTCATTGTTTCGGCAGAAACGAGGCGGCCTAATTTCATTTATTTAGCGAACACCAACAACAACAATAATATATACAACAATTTAGAGCCCTTGGCGGCCTATAATTATGGCATGATTGTTGCTGCCTGTGTTGCAGTTAGAAGCAATTCAATTACCGCCGCTCGTCTGCAACACTTGAGCAGCTTTTGTTTGGTCCAAACACAAGCACAGACCAACACACACATTGACACATATACATCATTCAGATAAAGCGAGTGGCGCGCACACACAAAGGCAAAATCCATTCAATTTTCAAGTGCATACTACAGGGGATAACTAAACAAATTACGCAAAAGATTTAATTAAGCAGCCGTAACGCAACAGTGCCAACAACAGACAGACACGCCAGAGCCCTCAAGCCCTCCGACCTCCGACCCATCCTTATTTCCAAACGTAAGTCTCAATACGAGCAGTGGCACGTTTCACTTGGCGTATGCGTAATATGCAAATTTACGCGAGAGTATGCTCAATTCTGCTGTCAACTTTGACTGCCCCTGCGGTCTGGTGGCGTCTTAACTATTAGAGATACTAACTGCCTCAAATGTCTAAATGTCCGATTGCCTGAATGGATGATGATCACAGTATGGCCTCGAAGCTTGACATGCGTTCGAAATTCGAAGTGGAAACCCTTATCAGCTGTGTTTTATCGTATTATTGGGACAATGCGATGAGCCAGAAATAGACAATCAGCAACTCAAGCGAATTGCTTTGAGCACATAATTAACAATGCTGCAGCAGCAGCCACAACAGCCTCAACGGAAGCAGCTTGTGCTGATCTCCATACACGCTGCGTATACGTAATGAACGATGACAGTCTGTGAGCATAAAATCAAAGTGTCCACCCACAACTATTTTCTGTGTGTATGTGTTTGTGCATTTATTATGCTTATGACTGCTTATTGTGGTCGTTAAGCGTACATGAAAGTCATGTATGTGTACATACAACGAGGGTTGCTCAATAAGTATGTACTCGGAAAAAGGACGAATATTAAGTACGGAATTTTGTAATTGAATTAAATATTTTTTATTTAAATCCGCTTTATCCGCATATTGTTTTAACTTGACAAACATGTCCTGAATACATATTGATAATAAAGACATGCTAGGATCAAATATTTTGAATTCCCATTTTATAATGAATTTCTTCTGAACATTAAATCTTTTTGTGTCGAAGAGTTAAGCTATTTATTAGGAAATTTTCTCGATCAACCCTCGATCGTATGCTACCTGCTCATATGCGTTTATACGAGTGTGAGACAGAGAGTAAAACCAACAGACTCGACCGTTTATCAGTCGCTGTTTTAGTCCCTTTTTTTTTGCCAGGCGAACAATAAATGAGACGAAAGCAAACAAAACATGTTTCAGACCGAATTCATCCATGGTGTGTCTGAGTCAGTGTGTGTGTGTGTGCTTTTGTGTGTGCGTGTGTGCTACTAAAAGGACCATCACTTTTTTTTTAATTGAGACATCGTTGTGTGTCTTTGTTTGTGTTTGTCTGTCTCAACGTCAGCCAACGTTTATTTTGGCCTCTGTCAAAGAGGCTAACGGTGTGGGTGTGTGTATGTATGTGTATTGTCTGTGCATGAGTGTGTGTGTTTATCTTCAGTTAGCGCTAAGCAACATATTGCTCTGCCTGCTCTGTTGTTATTGTTGCTTATTCTTGTGCCTAGCTGCGTTTGGCTTTGGGCTAAAAATATTAAACTCACAAAGCTGGTTGCCTTAGATACACACAGATACAATGTTTACCATGCTTGTATGTGTGTGTATGCCAAATTGTCAAATATGCGAACAGCAACAACAGCAACTACAAATATAATGACATCGCACATGATAACAACGAAAATAATTTTCGCGCTTTGTTCCTTTTTACGTTCGTTCGTTGTGTATTTTAGCTTCGCTTTCTCTTTGCCTTCGCTTTCATCATTTAATTTTGGTAAATCAATAAAAGTGACCCATGGTCCTTCCCCTCTGCTACCCTTAGTTCACTATGGCTACGTGCCTCAGAGATATGCGAGCTCTTAGATTTGTTACGTGGTCGCATTTGTAAAATTCAAATTCGGATTTTTCAACTCGAATTCACGCTAATTTTGGTATTGATATTTATTAGCAATTCATCATCATCATGTTGGCAAAACGTTGATGTAGATAATGACGATGCCCGCTGTGTTGTCTGTGTAAATATTTTGCACTGATTAAAGACTCGGGCTCCAATGGCTGAACATGAAATGAGGGCTATAATTTTTCAATTTTTCATTTTCCAGCAAAGAAGAGGAATAGAAAAAAGGACTCGCATTTACCGGCATATCAGCTTTCCTTTCGAGGTCATGTTTTCTTTAATATTAAATATAATTTAGTAAACTAATTTGATTCTTTAATAATATCAACATAAAAAACTTTAATCAAACAAAAGCGTTTGTAGCTAAATTATGGTATACATTATTCATTTATTTTAATTAATTTGACCTTTGACTTGTTTTTCAAATTTATTTTATAATTGCTGTGACCTTTTATTATTTATTTAAGGATGTATAAATTTGAGAATGCACTCTGACAACATGATAAATTAAACTTTAAATAAAAAGTACAATTGGAAAAGCAGCTTGAATGTCATTGAAATTAAATTCGTATGGTGACGACGATTAGTTACCCTAGCCTAACCTCTCACCTTTTCCTCACTCAATATTTATTGATTTTAGGATACAAAATTTAGCAATTTGTATATTTGTATTTGCATATACATATATATATAGCTGTCACTTTTGTTCAAGTAATAAATCAATCATCTGCTAAATTTCTGTTCTAAATATAAACAAGAAATAATAAATTGCAACACTTGAAGGATTCAAGGATAATTCACGCTGCTTTCATGCTAAATCCAATTGATTTTGGGGCTTACCAATTGAAGTCGAGTTTGTTTGTTGTAGCCTTTATAATCTACCATATGTATGTGCATCCGAATGATTTGAGTGTTTCAACGTTTGAAGTTCCAACACTCGTTCATTCCGCACACACAAATAAATATTTAAGTCATTTTTCGTTTCACTTTCGTTTGGGTCTGGCTTAAAGCCCGCAACTGCTGACCCAGTAAGTTGGCCAAATTCCCTCCATCACTTGTCTGTTTGACCCTCAGGCTTTTTTGGGGCAATGTCCACCAAATGTTGCCATTGCTAGTTCAGTTCAGGTTTATATATTATTTACTTGCCATGAACGAAAAATTAGACGCAATCGTAAGGGAAGCGGCAAATATTTGTACTAAATAGTTTAACGTTTGCCCTCAAATTGATGTTGGCCTTGATGGCCTTTCGACTGGTTGGCATTGCTGTTGCCAAACTTGTCTCAAGTCAATTTGTGGCCATCAGTTGGGGATCCAAATGTCAGACAGATGTGCTCAACTACTCTGTGTACTTAAAATGTTTGCTATTTCCTTCTGCACTGAATAATTTAGGTGAACGCAGCAGCAGCAGGTGGCAAATGCCAAGTGGCAGTTAGAAACTCAAATACGCTGCTTTAGATGCTGCTGTACAGTGAGTGCAGTCAGTAAACTAACGTCTTGCATTTGCATTTAAATTCATGACGGAATCTTATGATACACTTGACACATTCCAAATTCAATTCAATTTCAATAGAATTTCATTTCATTTCATTTTCAATTTGTCCGATTGCTCAAAAAAAAAAAACGAAAATATTTTTTCATTTAAAACAATTAATAAAGAGATTATGCTCTTAAGCGTCATTTTCATTTTCATACAATTATGAATTGTTGCCAGCAACACAACAACAAATTGAATGAAGCTCTGAGCTCATTTAACTTTTTAATTGTGCAGTTTTGTGTGAAGCTGGCGAAAGAACGCGATGAAAACGAAAATAAATTTAACATAAAAGTCGGACCGGCAATAAGCGCATTAATTGCCAGTGCACAATAAGTAGCAGTCATTTTAAGCGGCACTTAACACGACTATAAAATACCCTGAACTCATAAACGACAATTTAACAGAGCTTAAAATTGGCTCGAAAGGTAAAAAAACTTTAAATATTTGTGTCAAATACTGAACATTTTTAAAAAATTAGTTTATAATAAATACATTTCAATTAATTGTTCTTTTTAATTTACAATTAATTTATTAAGATCTCTTGGAAATATAAAAACTTTATAAAAATTGGAAATCTTTTTAAATAATTGTAGTTGGTAATTAAAAAATATTTGAAACAACTTAGTTACTAGTAAAAATGTAACAAGAAGATAAATTGTTAAAACTTTTAATTAAAATAATTTTTAAATTAAATTATATATCAATTTTAATATATCATTATTCTGCAAGGAATATACAGTATATATAAATATTCATTCTGCAAGGAATATACAGTCGAACTTGCCTAACTCGAATCACTATTATCCAAAGAAAAGGTTAAACTTATGAAGATATTCAACGTATAGAGTTATTTATTTTTTTTAAGTTCATTAATTTTACTGCCACACATTTAGCACGAGTTAGAGAGAAATTCAAGTTATAGAAGTTCGAGATATGTTCAACTGTTAATCATTATATCCCCATTTTCTTAATTGTAAGATATAGGGTGTTTGAAGTGGTTGTTGAGTGCCAGCAGCGACGTTGACTGCGACGTTGACTGCGACTTTGGCAGCGCCGTCAGCTGCGCAACGTTGCGTATGAAGGATGTGAAGTGACCGCAATTAAAACAAAATTTTCTTGCCTCTTGTCTCTATTTTGTTGCAGCCTCAACTTGAGCTCCAAGAGTGCAGTGTGTGTAAATATATAACGATAACTGGTGTTTGGCATTCCATTGGAACCGGATACGGAAGTGCAAGCAGAAGTGGAAGCGGAAGGGAAAGAGAAAGAGAGCAGCAACTAGTTGGCTGTCGGTGCGTCGAACTGCTGGCATTAAACACGGCAACAACGGCGGCCAGAATTTTTTCACGTTTGGATAGTGTCGAGGAGGTGCAACGCAGTCGCAGTGGCAGCGCTGTTGGAATAACGCCCGGCGGTGGTGCAGCGGTGGCAGCGTCAGCGGTGGCAGCGGGTTCACCAGCCAGAGCTGGCCAGCAAGTGGTTCAGCAGCAGGCTCAAGGCGGCGGCGGCGGCGGTGTGGGTGGAGTGGGTGGATTGGGTGTGGGCGTGGGCGTGGGTGTGTACGGTGGTGTGGGACTGGCGCCAGGCACTGGACTGGGCGTGGGCGTGGGCGTGGGCAATGTTGGTGGTGGAGCACGTAATCGCAGCGCCAGCACAATTCTCGAGCTAAGTCACAGCACTCCCAGTGTCCATACGCGCAAGTTCTCCAGCGTCGTTCCGGGACTTCAAGGCGCTGGCGATGTGAATGGCTACGGTGAGAACACGAAATGCGATACATATAACGGAGTCGGTGGTGGTAGCATTGCTGGTGTCGGTGGGGTCTCGGCCAGGAACGTGCCGCAGGATAGAAGCTCGGTTAATGCACAGCCGGTAACAACCGCCAGCAGCTTGGGAATTGCATTGCGCGAACGTTTGTCCATCAGCGCAGCATCTGGTGTCGCAGCTGGCGAGCATTTGGCAGCAAGTGGTGCAGCTGTTGCTGGTGCAGGTGGTTCGGCGCCAACGATAGGTGGCACTGGCACTGGCAGTGGCAGCGTGCCACATTGCAAACGGCAGGGCAGCTTCTCGAATGTATTCTCAAAGCTAATCGATGGTATGCCCTCTGGCACAATGTTCGCCAAGTTCAAAAGCGCCAATGTGGCGGTCTCCACATCCATGCAGAATGTCGCCGATGGCAATCCCATTACGCAGTACTTTGAGATTGGCAAACCGGTCGCCTGTGCCGGGCCAGAGCTCATCTGGCGCATACACGATGGCTATCGGAAGAGTGATAACAAGGTAAGAACAGAACAGAACCGAACAGAGCGGAATGAAATGGGAAACTAGTTGAACCCCTCCACTTAATTCTGCTCCTTCTCTTTCGCTTCTTTCATCTCCCGTCTCCCTTAGGAATGCTCCGTGTTTATATTCGAGAAAAAAGTGGCTGAGAAACTGCACAAGCCACGTCGCAAGGAAACCATTACGGAGCTGCTAAAGAGCTCAGTGAAGACATTGGAACGCTTTCGTCATCCACGGGTCAGTGAGCAATTGCCACACAGACAAATCAATAAATATTTATTGAGCAGATAATCATATCTGCCATCTGTCTTCTTTATTTGTAACATACATACATATATTTCAAATGTATAGAATGCGTTTAAAAAGCACTTAAAGTATTAATTGAATATTCACAAAACATTTTATTGTGATAATCTCATCAGGATTTAGTTTTTTCGCTGTTGCTAATGATTTTATATGTAGAATTATATCAATAGTAACTCTTACTGATAAAATAAAATTTTTTAAGTAGATTTCATGAACCTTTAAAATAGTAATATTAACAAAACAATAAAAATAACATCAAGACTACCTTATCATAATCTCGAGAATATTTCAGACACTTGTTCAACTACTTTTTGATTTAAAAGTTGATAAAAATAAATTTTTTGCAAACGTAATAAAAATTTTAAAATATTATTGAATTTTTTAAATTTGATTTAACAATTGTTATACACATTTTAAAGTGAAATATATGCTTTCATAAGTACCCTTAAAAATATCAGACTTTTTTCAGAAAGATTTCTGTTTAAAAATAATGAAAAACTATTTTATTAAATTAAATTTAAAATTTTGAATTTGGTTAAAATTTTTATGTTAAAGTAGATTTGTACTATTCATTATATTTTTCATATTCAGCCTGTTCCGGTTTTCACAAATCATATCTAAAGTGAAACTCGGAACAGGCCTGATTAAATACGAATAAATTGAATTGCCTAATATTGAATTGAACTTTTTTATGATACTCTACATATTAAATTTTTACAGATACTACAAATCTATCACACTGTCGAGGAGAGTGCGGAAACTTTGGCCTTTGCTGCCGAGCCCATTTTTGCCAGTCTCTCAAATGTGCTGGCTTTTCATGTGAGTTTCGTCTTGCTTTTCGCTGCATAATGCTTGGCTTTTTGGTTCAGTTGAGTTCAATTTCTGGTTCGATTCAGTTCGGTTCGCTTTTTCTTCCTGCTGTGTCCATGGTCAAAAAGCGCATGCAATTTTTCATTGTCGCCTGCTTCTCCATTGTGAGTTTCGACCATATGCCTTTATCTGGCATCTATTTCAATCAATTGTTGTTCTAACCGGTTGCTGTTGCTGTTTTTGTTGTAGTTTTTGTTGTGGTTGTTGCTGTGCTTTTTGCGCACTTCTAAAGTTTCGCATAACACGGCAGCCAGTCAACTGCATAGTTTGGCTTTTGGTTCAAGTGGCAGGCAAACGCAAATGTGAGGGTATGCATAACACACTTACACACACACACACACACCCTTTCACACACACACACACTAACACACAACTAAATCGAATTACAGTGCGTGCTTGCAAAGTTTACGCTGTGGAGATTGAGTCAATAAAGTGCTTCGGCTTACTTCTGCAGCTCAGAAATTGATATACACACACACTCATACTCTCCCACACACACACACACTCCACACACACACACACACACACACACTGACACTCACAAACATTGTCTATGGTGTAAGAGTAGTTCCCTTTGTTTTTGCCTGTATTGAGGACCAACCTGTCCGACAATATTTTAGTTTATTGAGCTGCACACAACAACAACAACGATAAAAACAGCAACAACAATTTTAAAAATAGGAACAACAACATAAAGTGAAAGGAAAACTATTACACTGCCAACAGAAACTCGAATAAAGTTAAATTACATTGAAACTTGCTTAGGCAAAAACAAAATTGTCTGACAAAACAAACAACAAATTGAAAGAAAATGTGAAAATATATGGTAAGAGCAGGAGCAGAAAATGTGGGCCATATGAAAATATAAGCACGCTGTGATTTATGAAATTTAAAAATAAAAAAGGAGAGAGAGAGAGGGATATCAAATGAAGTGCAAAACGTGTAAAAGTCAGTTTTTAATTTAAAGTAAATCAATATTAACCAAGATTGTCTGTTTATTTCCTAGTTATTTAAAAGTTTAAATTATAAAAACTGAAACATAAAAGGGGGCATTTCAATAACAGAGCTAGTGATCAAATGAAGTGTTGACCAATTTAAAGTCAGTTTTTAATTAAAAGAAAAATTTTATTAAAAGCCCAGTTTATTTAGGAACTCAGTATGTAGCAATTTAAACCAAGATTATGTGTTTATGCCATAGTTATTTGACCCACGCTGTGAGGACTTAAAATGTAAAAGGCAAAATGCCAGAAAAATTGAAAAAGAAATTGCCATAAAATGCAAAGAGAGCTCGTTTTTTTTTTTTTTGGTTGTTTGGGGAGAAAGATGGGACGTGTTTACACGCGGAGTCAGTGCTAACGAGTGTGCTCCACATTGTGTTGCAGGAGTCGAAAACGTATGAGAACGCCAACTTGGCAGCCACAGCGGGCGGAGGGGGGACGCCACAGACGCAACCTGCGCCGGGAACACAGCCTCAACGGCCGGCGCATGCAAAGGAATACAACTTCTTGGACATGGAGCTAAAATATGGATTCTTGCAGGTAAAACAAACAACTGCCAACCAGGCAGAGAAAAATAAAGAGAGAGTTAAAGAGAAAGAGCGTGTGTGAGTGTGTGTGTGAAAAAGGTAGATATGTGAATTTTATTGGTGTGTGGATTGTTTCCATTTTGCAGCTAACGGAGGCATTGTCCTATTTGCACTATTCCGGTCACGTAATTCATCGAAATGTGTGTCCATCCTCTATACTAATAACCAAGCGAGGCATTTGGAAGCTCGCCGGGATGGAGTATGTGGGTGAGTGGCTGAATGAGACTCGGCAACAAAATTGAAACGAATTGTGAATTGTGTGAGTCGATTTGTATTCATATTTGCTTGCACTATCTGTCTCTCTCTCTCTCTCTCTCTCTCTCGCTCTGTGTATCTATTTGCAGAAAGAATGAATGAGACTGATTTGAATAGTTCAATTCCGTGTCCACCATGGAGCAACAGGGTATCAAAAATGGCGCAGCCCAATCTGGATTTTATGGGTAAACAATACCATTCTATATATATAGATGTATATACTCGTAGTCGATCAGAAACTCAATTTCATTTTATGAACAGCACCCGAAACGCAATCGAGCTCCAAGTGCAGCCTGTTGAGCGATATGTTCTCATTGGGCATGGTCATCTGTGCGGTCTACAACAATGGACGACCACTTATACAGGCCGGCAATTCCACATCCAACTATGCCAAACAACTGGAATCGGTAAGAGAGATGCCTTCATCCTCCCCATCTCCCCCTCATTCATCCTTCTCCCCCCCCAATCACTCGGTTCGTCTGGCTAAATTAATTTGCTGCTTGTGCCCGCGGCCAGATCTGAAGACCAAGTGGCAAGTGGCAATTGGTTGGTAAAAGTTTTTGTGCTGGCTTGTTTGCTAGCTGTAATTAGATTCGCTGCTTTGTCAAATGCAAATGTAATCAAAAGTCCACTTCAAACTCTAATTATTCAGTCCAGGTGCTGAAGCTAAAGCTTCAATCTCTTCAATCTTCAATTCCATCTCCAGCAGCAGACGCTGCTTCGAGACAACGTCATTAAAACTTTTCGACTGTCCCTCGAGTGTTGTGGCCAATTTTCTTCTTTTTTTTTTTGCCCGTTTTGTAAACCATTCATAGCTATTTCTTAGTGTTGCCAGCATTTCATGACTATATTTCAAAAGAAAAGTTTTTTCAAAAAGCTTAAAAAAACCTACAGATAAGTTAAGAAGAGGAATTGCAAATAAGAGTTATGAGGCGGAACAAAATCAAGCCCTAAAAAGATGCGAGGGACATTGAAAAAATTCCACATATGCCACTTTTGGAAGGTCTATCCAGCAACCGGATAAACTTTTATTTCCAATTTTTATTTTTAAAATTATTTCCATTTTAATGATAAAAATTTTAAATAAAAGTTATTTTTCAACTTTTATTTAAAAGTTGAAAGATACAAACTATTTTCAATTTTTAAAATTCAAATCAAATATAACTTGTATTTTTAAAATAAAAATCGAAAATAACTGTTATTTTTCAACTTTAAAATAAAAATTGAAAAATATTTGTAACTTTTATCCAAAAACTGGTTTAGAATAACGTCTAAATAAAATGTATAAAATATATGCCAAAAATTGCTGTGTTCTTTAAATTATACAAGACATTTGCCTTGTTTATAAACTGAAAACAGCCATAACTTTCTTAATGTATATCTGATCTTAATGCGATTAGGTACGAAAATAAATAATTATAGACTCGAAAACAGCCATAACTTCCGTTTCATAAATCTGATTTTAATGCGATTAGGTACGAAAATAGCATTTTAATAAATTTATAATAATTTTCCTTTTTAAATACAATATATCTATCTCTCCCTCTCTCTCTCTCCCTCCCTCTCTCTCTGTCTTTCTCTCCATCTATTGCAGCTGGATGACCATGTGCACAAGTTGATGCCACGTCTGCCAATTGCGTTGCAAGAGGCAACTTCGCGAATGGCCAGTCGTGATGCGACAGCGCGACCAACAGCACAATTGCTGCAGTTGATTAAGTACTTTATGTGAGTATTAATCCGGCTATTAAATCCATGTAGTGTAAATTAATTAACTTTCAACTAAAACGCAAAACAAGCAAAAGAAAAAGAAAACGGCAACAGCAATTTGCGCAGTTTTAGCAAAAGTTTTTTGTTTGAGTTTCAAATGAAATTGACACCTGTTAAAAACATACAACCTCCAGCCACACACCTCCAATTATAAAACACACACACACACGCATTCAAAAACACACTCAGAGACTGAGAGAGAGAGAGAGAGAGAGCAAACAGCACACAAGACACGCAATCTCTAAGCCAATTTGTACATGTAGCTAAAATTCAATTGGAGCATTCACTTTTTGCCACACCAAGGACATAAAATACACTTACACACACACCCACGTACTTGTGTACAGTGTACACATACACATGCAATCACAACACACTCACACACGCATACCTTAATTACGTCTGTTTGGTAAATGAAAACGGTAATCAGGCTTGAAAGAAGACACAATGCCAGGCTCTTGAGCTGATTGTGAGTAGTGGAAAGCGACCCAAGCGTTTCCGGCCCTTCCTTTCCTACATCCTTGCTGGGTGAGGCAGGGGCAATGGGTGGGGGAAGGAGGTTGCGGGGATTTATGACGACAGCAGCTGCTAGGTAAACTGACAGACTGAGACCGAGGCGACTTCTCCAACCGCCGCCCGAAGAAAAAGCAAAGAAAAACAGCTTACAGACTGCTAGACAAGCACTGCACAGTGGTTCGAGAACAGAGATCGCTAATAAGAGTTATTGGTAAAAACTCCAAACTGCCATTAACTTATTGGATAAATGGGAAAATTTCAGATGTACTGTTATCAAAACTGCAAGCATTGCATTAATTTTTAAAAACAAATAACAATTAAGAAAATAAACTAAAATAATGTTTTTTTTAGATTCTTATAATAACTCTTATTTAAAATTGGGATTACTTTTAATTTCTTATAGTCAAACAAATATAACACTTAATTCTACAACTTTTTCTATGTATCATTTATTAAAAATTAATTAAATTTTCATAATTTCGCCACTGTGCCATGAGCTGTGTTTAGAGACAAACTGCAAGGTTTAGATATACTCAGAGATGATGGGCCTGCCGTGAGCTGCTAAAATCGGTTGCTTAGTAAAAAGGCGCTGACAGCAGCACGCCCAATTGGCCCCGCCCCCTCTCAAGGCACGCCCTGCTTCCACAGCTAGAGTCAGGCAGTCAGGCAGTCAGACAGTTAGGCAGTCAGTTAGTCACGGATTCAGTTGTTGGCAGCACTTTGAAGTTCATTTAAATGCTATCAACATTTTCAGCGTTTTTAGCTGCGTATGCAAATAGCTCAAGTGGGCCAAAGAACGAGTATTCGCTTTTTAGCCCGGTTTGTTTCCAGTTCTCGACGGGTTGGGTTTCCATCTTGATTTTGAGCTCAACAAGCGGTCTTTATGCTGATTATGCTGCCCACGGCTAATCGTATCAACAGACAACAGTCGCAACTGCAATTCGTGTACATATCTCTTTCCAATCTTTCGCTGCTGGTTTCACTTTCTCCTGGTGGCACTTTTGTGTGCAACGCGGCGCATACGCAATGTGATTTAATGGCCACGCTTATTGTTTAACCAAGCGCATTGCCAACCATTTTTTATTGCATTCCAATGCCACACAGGCACTGTCGATGTCAATGCACATAATTTAACTCGCATTTCGCATTCGCTTTCATGGCAATCTTTCAATTATCCGCAACGGCATCGCCTCAAACGAAACAATGGAAAACCAAGGCAGGAGGTGTGGCTAGGGGTGATTTATGCTGTCCAAATTAAATGAAATAAATGTGCGCCACTGAAAGGTAAACACTTTTTGGCAATTAAATTTCAGCCAATTACATTTACATAACAATAAAAACACATTTGAAACAAACTTTTCGCACTTGGCTCGGCAAACGCTCAAAGTTGAAGTCCGAAAACAACTGAAAGTTTTAATGCATAATTCTTGCTTAATTATTATAATTCATAACTATGTATAGGATTATTATCTGGGGTTTACTTTCCACATAAAATATTTTAATTTAATACAGTTGATTTTAAATTAATTAATGGACTTTTGCTGTTGAATTAAATGAAGAATATATAAATTTAAAAAAAAGAATTTCTTATTAACAATGAGTAACTAATAAATATTTTAAGTAATACGTATTTAATTTTAAAACAGAATAAGAGGATAACAAAGCATTTTAAATAAAACAAGAGAATATACTTTAATTTTAACGATTCAAAGTGATGCCAAAATGACATTTTATTAATTTGGTCTTCTTTTCTTTTAATTGGCAGCGATCCGGCTATAAATGCTTTGAAATTCCTGGACGTGGTCAACATGAAGGACACGCAACAGAAGTCGCAGTTCTATAAGACCACCTTGATAGAGGCCATGCCGCTGATACCGCGCGTAAGTAGCCAAAAGTCGAATGTCGAGCCGGAAGCGGATGTAGCTCGACGTCGGCCATTTTGGGATATCTGCAGTTGTCAAAGCATTCATCATTGATGGCGTCAAGTTGCGCATTGAACGCTTTAATGGCCCAAGACAATTTGTTAAATTACGAGCCTGTTTTATGACGGCTGCAGCAGCCTTTTGTTTTCTGGCCAAGAGCTTCGTCAGGATGTGCCATTGTCTGGGCCATTCTAACGACTGGCTGACAGGATAAATAGAGGCGTTCAGGACCAACTATAACTATTGTTGTCTTGTGTCTTTCGCAGAAACTTTGGTGGCAAAACCTGTGGCCCATGCTCAAATCAGAGATCAACAATGGCGAGGTTCTGGCCGCGGTTCTTCAGCCCGTCATGCTGTTCGTGCAGGAGGCCACGCACTCCGAATACGATGCCCTCATGTCCGCCACGATGAAGTGAGTGCCAGTCGCTCATTATGCGCACATTTACACATTTTTAGTATACTCCACACTACTTAGAGAACGCTTACCGTTTACTATCCAACTGACCTATTGTTATTGTTGTGGTTTGTGGTCTGCGGTCTGGGGCACAAAGCAAACAATGGTCAACGCCATCGGCTTCAACTTTACTGTGTTTCTGCTCAACAATTGAAAAACTTTTGTGACACTTTTTATTTAATTTTCATGGCATTTTACACACAAACACACACACGCACACTAAGTAAGACGACAGCTCATATTGTAATTTATAGACCACAAGTTAAAGTTGGCGGCGTGCAAAGTTTGTGAATAGTCTGGCACTGGGTCGCCATCGGGATGGGAATCGGGATCGGGATCGGGGTGGCAGAACTATGCACACCTTTTGTGGCCTCATCACTGCGGCTGGCAGACATACATAAATTAGTGAACCACAAGGACACAAGGACACTGCAGCACAAGGACTTCAGCTGCGAGAGGCGTTTATAAAATATGCATAGCGTCCACTGCAAAAAAAAACTAAATTATTTAAAACCATTTGAAGCCCTTTTGACAGAGTTAAAAAAAGGGTTTTAAAACAGATTTTATGCAAAAGTTTTTAAATTGTTGTTAGCAGCAGTTGAAAACATTGATAAATATGTTAAACGATTAAAATGAAATAAAAATACATTGAAAATTTATAGACAATTAAATATATATGCTAATATGTATCATACATAAGCTCAATAAAATACCAAACAGCTCTCGTTGATGATCAACTTGGAGCAAAAAACTTTTCGGACTGTTGTAAGACGCTTATTGACACTTCCATGGAAGTTGCAAATAACAACTTTGGACACACATACAGACACACACACATACAGACACAGAGCAGACAGTGCAACAAAAATGACAAAACTCAATTCGTGTTGTTGCCTTGAGGTCATCATTTACATTAACATTAAATGAAACCGACGGCAAAGTTTTGCTATTGCTATTTTAATTTATTAACTTTCTTCTTTTCGAATTTTGCAACAGAATCGTCTATAATACACCGAAATCAATCCAGGCGAGCGTTACGATACTTGAGAACTTGCATTTGATTATTGAGAAAACGAAACCGGAGGATGTAACCACAGATATAATGCCAATGCTGTTCTTCTCCTTTGACGGTTCCACAATACAAGTGCAGGTAAGTTCCATGGCACCTTTACCTGACTTGGCATTGATATGCAAATTAGTTAGCGAAAGAGACAGACAGACAGACAGACAGGTGGAGAGTAAGAAAGAGAGTTCGAGAGGGTTGACAAGTCAAATGAGTTGAGTTGGCATTCACCTTGGCGTTGATTGTGTACTTACAGCAGCAATTTCTTAATTAACTGCGGCACAAAGATGCCTCTTAAGTAGCTTCGGTTGCCACTTGAAATTTATTGCCTACGCAAAGCACTCAAATTGTGTTTGTAATTGTACCCTAGACCTAGCCCTTAATCAGTAAACCATTTTTCTTACTTCAAACTCAAGCATTTTTCATCGATTCTGTGCGGAATTTATGTTTATTCGGCAGTCTAAAAAAAATTTTGAAGCAAATTGTTGTAGTCTAAGGCTTTTAAGTGGTAACTTAAGTCATTTGATGGATTTAATTGTAACAAAATTAAATTCAATAACAGATTTTAGAATATTAGATAGTTTAGAAGTGTTGTATAATATAAAATAAAATATTATGACAAACTTAATGTTTTAAAATTCACTTGGAATTAGAAAATTATATTATTCTAATTGTATTTTCCGATTTAAGATTTTATTATGCATTCACAAAAATTAACTGGTTTGATATAAAAAACCTGAAGATAGGTCAAAGCGTTTATGCCGTAATGTATTTTTAAATTTATAAATAAGTCTAAGATAAAACATAGTTTTAGATAGATAAAAGGAAAAGCTAATTTAAAAATTTTGAATGTTTGATTTACGTACACTTTTCCCGTACATTTTTAATCATAAAATTGAATTTGTTTTTAAATTGTTCCCAGAGTGCCGCTGTTGTGGCTGTGGCGAATGTGTTTGATAGCATCGATGAGTTGTCCATACGGCGCATGGTCCTGCCAAAGGTCAAATTGGTGTTTGAGAAGAACATAACGGATCCGAAGATAGTGCAGAATGTGCTAATGTGCATTGAGCGTGTCATGGACCGCATGGAGCGTGTACAGGTGCGTTTAATTAGCACACATTTATTATTTTAGATCTGCTCTTTTATCCAGTATCTTATGTCCTGTTCTGTGCATCCTGCAGGTTATGGAGGAGGTGCTGCCATTGCTGGCTAATGTGCGGATACCAGATCCAGATATTATCATGCGTACTGTGCGTAAGTAGAACAAATGAAATGAAATGCAGTCGGAGTTGGGGTTACATTTGCAAATGACTGCATAAAACTAATAGAAACTAATAGAAAACACAAACCAGCAGAAAAACTAATTAAGCTGAGAAGTGTGCGAGTGTGTGAGTGTGTGTGAGTGTTAGCATTTAATGGCATTATTTGTCTAACAGAGGGGGGACTAAGAGATCTGCTTAACATTCATTAATTATATGGCATACAATTTGCAGGCATCTACCACAAACTGTTTGCTGATAAATCCTATGGCTTAACTGTGGAAACGATGGCCACCAATGTCCTGCCCCTGCTCATTCCACACACCGTCAATCCGGCACTTAATTTCGATCAATATTGCTATCTGCTTGAGGTGAGTCTCTATCAAATGTCCAACCCAAATGATTCCAAAGGTAAGCTAATTGTAAATTTAATTGACAGGTGCTGCAACAGATGCTGGAGGCCATTGATCGGCAGCAGCGCAACAAATTGAAGCTGGACAATCTGTCGATGGCATCGCCGGAACGCCATCGTCCGCTGCGACATCAATTCTCCACGGATAACATGAATGCCCCGCCATTCAACATACCCAATTTGCGCATCGATCAGCGGAAAACATCCAGTGCCGAGGACATGGCCCGCAAGAATTCTGGCGGTGAGTACACAAATTAAAAATCCATACTGAAATTCGAAGTTTATAATTCTTGATTTTAACATAAATTCACTGAAAAGGTTTTTATAGATTTGCAAAGAAGTCATTGAAAAACCGTACTTGAATCCATAAGATTCAGTAGTCTGGGATTACTGAACTCGGATGGATTGTGTTCTGGAGATTTGTTTGTCGGTGTAGAATCTCCAGCTCCTGTAGAATCAGCTTTTTGCCTGTTCCTTGTCCTACTACAGTCCATTTACAGCAGTTCCTCATCCTATAGCCTATGGTTCTTCTCTTCCTCCTATTTCTTTGTCTTATATTCCTTCACCTGTTTCTATTTTAGCTGCTGCTTCTTTACCTCCTCCTGTTCCTCCTTTTCCTCCAGCTCCAGTTCCTCTTGAAACATAATGAATAATGAGCTTTAGCATTTTGCCCGCGAGTACTGCGTAATTGAACATTTTCACTCGCGTTTTCCATTCGAATTTTTCATTTGATATCCATAAAACGTGACAGTTTAGCGTGTCTAATCGGCTCGTGTCCAGCAGCTAAATAATTTGTCAAACCAAAAATGGTGCCACAAGCCGCCACATTTAATTGTATTATGCAAATTATTAGAAAGAGGATTATAATCAAAATTTAAATCAAAGGCAGCCACAATGATTGCCTTAAGCGCTAATTATGTGTCATAGAAACGGAAAATTGGCAACTGTCAACTCGGAAAGACTTGCACCTGCAACACTTAATGACCTTTCGACCTTAACGATGAATTACTGTGATATTCTTAATAGCTGGTAAACACAATTTCAAGTGTGTGTGCCAGCCGAAAAATTTTTAATTTTGTGCAATTGCAAGTCAAAGGACATTCGGGCCATGTTTTTTGTTTTTTTTTTTGGCCTCATTCGCCACGCCTTTTCACATTTTGCTCGATGTCACAATGTCAACTATCCAAATATGTGTGCGTTTGTGGCTTTTCTCTCTGGTAAATTACTAGAGCCAACTGCATATTGCAAATTGAAATGTTTTTGCCAAGTTGCACAGTTAACAGAAAGGTCGAGGGCAGAGAGGGGAATTGGTTCCGGAGGGGGAAGAAGGGGTGTGTAGGGCGTAGTGAAGCCATGGCGGCATCGATGTGGTTTTTGTGGGTTTCAGTAAACAAACACAAGCCTTTCTGCCAGTCTCCCACTCCCCCTCCCCCACCCCTTCTGTGTCTGGGGGTCGTGTGTGTTTATTGACTGTAGTTCAACAGCTATCATAGCACATACAATATTTGCATTCCGCCGCATACGGTTTACAATATTGCGTATACGTCATGTGAGTCACGGCATTTAAACGACTTTCTTTGCTTTAAGGCGCATTTAATAAATATTCTAGAAAAAATCTGAGGTTAAAAGGGTTATTGTGGTAAATACAAAAATGCAATAGAGAAAACTGAAGCACAGTGAACTCATGTGTCACTTTTAAGTAGTTCGATAAAGAGATAATGCCAAACATCTAAAACAAAGCATAAAAGAAAGGTGAAAGAAAGCTGCAAGAAAAGCTTACAAGAAAAGTAATCAATAGAAATGTAGTACAAGAAAAGTAGTTGAAAAAGTGCAGTAAAAACAAATGGGAGAGGCTATAGGCGAGCTGCCGACTATAAGATACCCGTTACTTATTTTAATGAATTTTTAAATATTTTTTATTGCATGCTTTAACGCACTCTAATTAGCCAATTACCAACTTTCTATTTGTCGACTCTTGTTACGATTTAGTAAGATGATAGGTAATAATAATTACATGATTGGATGATAGGTAATAATAGTAATAAGTAACGAGTACAATTAAAGAATGCATTTATTTAAAGAACATGATTTTACATGAATATATTTTCGTTAATAATAATTTTTTGCTATCGCTTGGCATTCGAATTGGTTAATGAAGCAAATTGCAGTCGTATGTAATTAAATTTCATTGAGTATGGGTTTAAATTCAGAGCTGCAATTGCATGCGACTGTGAAAGTGTCAGTTCAGTGTGCATATGGCCAAGTTAATAACTTTTGACGCAAATTGCCACAAAATGGGCCTGGGGCGTCAACGTCTGTGCCACAGACACATATGCACAGAGAGAGAGTGAGAGAGATGGAGAGAGACGCAGCAAATGATGAATAGAGTCGGAATCATATGCAGCAGCCGCAGCTGCAACCGCAGATTGTGCGAATACGAATGTGTCCTTGACAGTGACAGGAGCCAACACGCACACAAAGCAAACACAACACACAAACGTGAAACATTGCCACACATCCACACTGTGGCATTCACTTGCTGGTTGAGGTTTAGGTTGCCAACTAGCTGTTGGGGTTTCATTTTCGGTTCGGTTCGTTGCACATTATTAGACCTAATTAGCTGGTCACTGTCCAATTTCATGTCCGTTGCCATGTAATTGTATTTTTTTTGTTTGTTTCTAATTGTAATTGTAATTGTATTTGTATTTGTATGTATGGTAAATGTATGTGAATTTTGTTATATATTTTGTGTACAGGCTCTGGCATGCTGGGTGGCTGGTGGTTCGGCTGTTCGCCATCCTCGCCGGATAGCAATTTCCTGCGCGTGGGCAATGTGTTTCCCAATCGACGGCTCTCGGACAACACGCTGATGACACCCAAGATACGCATCGCACCATCGTGCGCCTCATCCCCCGGCGGGACACCGGGCAGCGGACTTCCCACCCGTCGACACTCCAGCATTGGACCCCAGGAGCGGCGTGGCTCCACCATCAATTTGTCACCGCCAACTGTAAGTTGTTTTGTGTTGTCCTCGCGACGTGTCTCTGTTTCTGTTTCTGTTTCTGTTTCAGTTTTTCTTTTTACTTCTACTTTCTCTTCATTTTTCATTTGTTTGTTTATTATTTATGTATTTGACTAACGCCATTCTGTTTGTTGTGGTTGCTTCATTAAGCATTCTTTTGTGTTTGTTTTTTTTTTAACAGACTTTTGTGCTATCCTTCGTTATCCCTTTTTTTTTGACTCACTGCTTTTCAACAATTACTTTTTCAACAATTTCCATTCAGCTTTTCGGTGTTTCAGTTATTGATTTACATTTTGCGTTACCTGTTCACATGTGTAATAGAGTTTTACTTTTGAAATTGCATTTAAATATAGCGTCTAGTGAGTAGCAATTAGCGTATTACAAGTTAACAACAAATACAGTTGTCACTAAACAGAAGCTACAGCTACTCGTACTTAATAACAACAACAAGCTGCTAAACATTGCGTACAACATGAACAATAAACATGCAACTGTTCAATGATTAATTATTTTTGATTTACATTTTCCTTTTTGGAGTTTTATATTGTATATTTATGATCAGCTCATTTCCCGCAATGAACGATAAAAAACGAAATACGAAAAATATCAAATGCTCTAACACACGCTCTTTTATCTTATCTTCACTTTCCCGCCCGTCCATTCGCTCGTCTCAACACAAAATAATTATAAAAATAAATATAAAAAAAAAAAAAAATAAAAACGAAAATGAAAATGTTGTCGCCGTCGTCGTTGTCTCTTTACAACTTTCCCTCGCTTTCTTATATATAATATACATAACACATACTTTAACCTATACAAATATATATATAGTACGGCGCTCGCGGTAGCTCCGGATCGAGTCTATCGGTGCCCTCCACCTCAGCCTATGTTGTAAGTGTAAAAAACAAAAGCGATTTGCAAATTGAAAATTGAAATTGATATTGATGTTGAAATAACAACAACAACCACAACAACTACAACACGCTATATGCATAGGTCAAATATATATCCAGCATCCATCTCACATCAGGGAGAGCAACGATATTGAACTTGTCTTGTGGTGTTTGTTAACTATTGTTGTTCTTATCATTGTTGTTGTTGTTCATTATTGTCGTTGTCGTTGACAACATTTGCACAACATCAAACTTTAAATTCAAAACTACACCCCCCCACACACAAACACACACACACGCACGCACGCATACAATCACACAGACACACACCAAAAGTATTTAGACAGCTCTGAAATGTATGCTACGGTTTTTTGCGTGTGACCCTCAAAAATGGCGGCCGGAAGTCGTGCTCGCCCGTCCATTTGAACTTGTTGTTCTCTTTGATATTATTCTCTGTCTCTCTCTATCTCTCTCACATATGCTGTGTCTGTCCTACTCTCTCTCACACTATCTCTGTTTGAATATGTGCAACCGCAACATGCAATTGAGTTTTGGATATGAATTTGAATTTAAAGTTGAACCTAACTTGTTGCCTAACTAAATACAACATACTCGTATTATAATCTTGTACTCTGTACTTACTGTGGAAAACTTGCCAAAACAACAGTGTCATTTTGTTTTCCACTCTAATGCTTTCTGTCTCTGTATGCAACTTTAACTAATTTGCAACTATCTTGATTTTCAATTTTTGTACAGTTATTTTGATTGTTGTTTCTGCTACAAATTTGTATTGTCTGTATTCAAGAGGCTGTATTCAAAGTGCTGCCCCTAGCCACTCCCCCTTTCTTTGTGGCGGACAGCTTATGTTAATGCAGTGTAAACGAAACCGTTGAATTCTGTTGCTGTACATTTTAAAATTATATAACTTCTTCTTTCTGATTTTAATTTCTATTGTTTTTGTATATGTTGTGTATATACATACTACATAAATTGTAAGAGGTAATGCCTGTTGCGACTTGTATCTGAAACATTTTCATTTTTTTGTGAATGCAAAGGAGCTGTAAGTAAAGGTCAAAAAATAAAATTGAATTTAAATTTCCATTTGATGAGAATTGCCACCGGTTAACAACGTTGCTGATTCTGATAATACTTGTAGTCGCAAACATTTCAATGGAATCAATTCAATTTAATTATAAACAAAATTAATTTATGAAAATTTGTCTCGATTTCGTTATTTGGTTATGCATAAAAAAAAGTATGCTGTAAAAAGAAGGAAAATTTCTGGTGATTTTTTTGTATTTATATTTGATGTTGCCGAATGAAATTTTATTGAAAAAGTCAAATTTATTTATAAATGTAAAAGGTAAAAGGTTGCTCAACACTAAATGGAATCGATATATATGTATTGTATATATTGATATTAAATATATATATATATATATATATATAACACACAAAAACATCAAAAACATTCGAAATACCAAGAAACTTATTCATTAAATATCCCAATCGTACTCAGTTGTTGTTTTGATTTAATGATTGTTTTGTTCTTTCGTCCTGTTGCGTTGTCATTTTGAACGAATCCTATACTTGTAAGACATTCTATATACATACTAACACAACTTACACAGATACACACACACCCACAGACACGACGACTCAAAGACACATAAACGTTGAGTGTATTTTCTAATGTATGTGCCTCTTTTATTCTTGTTACTGACAAACTCTCAATAAGCGCGCATCTCACGCAGTGGATTTCTCCCCCATACAACAACAACTCACATACATTAACACACACATACATACATTTCTATGCATATATGCTGTATTTATATCATGTGTGTATTTTCGTTTTTCCATTTCATGTACGAAAAAAAACAATAACGACATAATTATATTGAAAAAAAAAACAAAAACAAAACCGAATAAAATAATAAAAATTTGCAGCTTGCACGGAGCATGATCGTGAGTACACGTTTCATTATTTCGAATTTTTTTCAATTTAATTTTATTTGAATTTCGCTCTGCTCTCTGCTCTCAACTATTCACTTATTCACTTACACGAACACTCATCGTCATTCGTACACACACACCCACACCCACATACTCGTACTCAGTCTGTCATGGGTGTATGCTGATGTTAAACTTTTATGTTAATGTAATTTATTTTCATTTCGAGCCCGAGAATTTCTTTTCGCTTCGCGTTGCAATTGAATTTCTTGTACATGCGAGTACTCGATTAATTCATATCCTGTATACTCGTTCACCATTTTATATATCATATTTGTATTACAATGTTTGTGCTGCAAAAAAGAGCATTTAAATAATTTATGGTTTGTCAGTTTGTCAGTTTGTTTGTTTGATTGTTTGTTGCATTATAACCTATCCTATATATACATATAATCAGCTATTGGAATCAGTCATTCAACCAGTTCAGCTGCTTCCTAGGCACACTCAACACGTGAACACATTGTATATAGTATGTATTTGAGCACAAATAATTCTAATCAGATTGCACAGATTGCTCGATATTGCAGATATGTAAGCGCCAATGGCAATCAGCTTTGACTAATCTTCCAAAGAAATCTCCTTTGTTGTACTCCCAAAAACAGGGTGGCTCCATGCCCAACACATCCAGCAGTGTACCATTTCTGCTGTCGTCCAGTATGCAGTCGATTCGGTCACGACGAACATCGACGGTGTTGTCATCGGGGCCGCTCGGCTCCGGTTCGGGAATACTGCAACAGTTGGGATCCGGCATGGTAAGACAATTAACTTCCGTATCCGGCACGGTTAGTCCGGTGCCGCTATTGCGGGTCAATGGTACGCGCAACAACAACAACGTCCGAAAGTGTCCGTCACTCAATATCACATTCAGTCAATAATATAACCTGAACGAAATCGGCGAGGCGCAAGCTCCAGCTGATTACAACAATTACCATAACAATTACAATTACAATTACACCGGTTACAACTACAACTACCACAATGTGCGCTACAGGGCGCAGCAACGCAACATGAATTTAAATCTCAATCCGCCAAAATATTAGTACAAGAACTAAAGCTAATTCAATCGAAAGAAATCGAAATTGGTTGTAAACTAAATTGAGATGGAAATGCGAAATGAGAAATGAGAAAAAGACAATGAAAATTAAAAGAAAGTTGTATGCAAAAAAGGGGCAGATTGTAAAATGATGCAAATAATTATACTATCTATATATTACATACTATTTATATATTTATGTACTTATAATCTATGCTATAGTTTAGTCATACGTTCGTATTAAAATTAATGACTAACCGAAACACATTCATAAAATGTGCAACAAATATTGATTTGCTATTTTCTTAATTACATATTATACGCATTCGTAAATGTACAATAAATGTTAATGTCGCATTGAAAACATATCTGATAAATCTTAATGAAAATTATTTATTGTACTTAAAATATACACAAATAAATATAGAAAATTAGCGATATCAAACCTATTTAAATTACAATTATGATTGTTATACTTATTATGTACTTGGTAGTAAATTATGATTGTTCTATATTACAATTGTTATAATCATTATCATTATGATTTTTATTATTATCATTACCACTAACATTATCATCATTTATTAGTATTAAAATTAAACCTACTTATTGGTTGTTGCTGCGTTTAAAATCCATTTGTGTTTTACTACTCGTAACCGTAAAATGAATATGCAAATTGCAAAAACAATGTCAAACTCATTTAAAATGCAGACAATATTGCAACAAAAAAGAGAAAAACACACACCTACACTCAAGCACACACACACACACATCGAAATTTGAATAAACATTTTTAGAGAAAGTGAATGAAAATTAATGTCAATTCATTCGAGGTCCTCTCATTAAAATTGTGTGTGTGTATTGTTGATTTCAATTAGTCATTATAATTGAGAGTCCTCCCTCGTACACTTACATACACACACACACACACATATATATATTTATGCTGTGTTGATTATAATGAATATATTTAAACTTAATTCCCAACGTATCTTATGCTAGTTAGTGTAGTCCATTCAAACGTGATGTTAGTTTTATTTAAACTCCTTATCATTGTTGTACCAAATGAATTTACATTATCAGTTAAGCAGTACGTAAGTCAAATTTAACAATTATGAATTGATTAAGCACATGCACTACATTTTTAATTTAAATAATACACCTTAGTATTTATTAAAATCGCTGCATTTTTGATCCCAGAGCGGTATAACTTACATATGTAAGAAGGATTGGTATACACGAATCAAGATCTACATTCGCGTTTATGTAAATATGTATAAATTTCAAATTCTATTTAAATTTTCATTACAAAACTGTTGAATGTTAAGTTCCTGCTTTCAAATATATTTGCATGTATTTCGCTTGCTTTCAACTCACGCAACACATTTTATTTCCCAATCGAAATGAGTCTTTAATCTTTTTTAATTGTTCTGGAAGACTTTTAAACACATAATCGAAATTTTACATGAAATCAACGGATATTTCATTAAATCGGTTTATTAAGTGATCATATTTGGAATAAAGAAAGTGATATGCAAAGCTTCAAAGATTATTTTATCCAGATATGATAATAAATGAGAGAAATGCTAAATAATATAAGGGCTGTACCTAGTGCTCAAATTGAGTACTGTGATAACTGTGAACTATGAGAGATTTAGAATCGATTCCTGTTTTATTCCAAAACGATGGCTTAATAAACCGATCTTATTAAAAAAAAAAAACACATTAAATGCATGCTCAAAAAATTTGTATATTATTGTATCGTATCTCTCAGTTGCCATGTCGTGCATCTTTTGTGATTGTCTATGAATACAGAATGAGATGCGAATCGAGTATAGTCGTAATACTCGCTTGTACTTGTAAATAAATGTAATCTGTCTGTATTTAGAATTTACTTGACTTGTCATTTTACTTTCTGCCCATCTGATTGCACAAGATTATATATATATCTATATATCTGGAAATACAACTATTGCAGAGATAATAAACGAAATCAATCATATTTCAAAGCGCCGAACAACGCATTACAGAAGAATTGAAATATTTAAATGAGAACATATACAATCCATGTACAAAATCACAAATAGTACTCGGAACTCTCTATACTCGTATTTGAATGACTGACACTGAAGGCGAATGGCCAAATGCTAAGGCGCTACTTGATTCTAAACTATAACTAAACCTTAACTAAACTAAACTAAACTAAACTAAACTGAACTTAACTTATAAGCTGACTACCGATGTTGATATGCATTTGTATTTCTACTTAACTCAATTTACAATTAAGTCATTGCGAATTTATTGTACGTCGTAATTGCTTTTTATGCATCGTATTAACTATTTACATATGTATTTTTAATGTTAGTTCCTCGTATTTAATGATGATGCTGCTAATGATGTTGCTTTTGGCTGCCTTTGTTTGCTTTTGTATGTGTTGTGAAGCCCCTTAAACACTTGGGTATTCCCCTCGTCGTATTCTTCCCCTCAGGATGTTTGTTTGCTAAGCTACTTCAAATGTTTTGTTTTCTATTTCTATTTATATTACCATTCCCATTTACATTTATTTTGCCGTATTTACACATCTATTGTTATTGTAAGTTATATTTAAACTTCGAAATGTGCCTTAAGAGTTCAAGGTAATATATAAGTATATAGATATATACTTGATGCGTTGAATATACATTGAAATGAGAAGAGAAACTAACTACTTTTACCTAGATACATAAATGTATGTATATTTATGGATAAATGTTAAGATTGCTATAAGTCAAACGATTACCAAGTTATACACCCAAACTTACATCCATTACCCTCAATTTTACCTTAGTAGTAGTTTTGTAGACACTCACAAACACAAACATACAGATAACCCCGTTTTCATATTCGTAACTAACCATCGATGTGTAGTTTCCGCAGCAGATCCCAAATCCAAGGAACCTCGAGATTTGTAGACGTATATAATGTGTGCATGACTTTGTACCTAGTAACAAACCCATTGAATATCCCAAAAAATAAATAGCCTAATTATATAAAAATCAAGTGCCAACATCCCGAATATTGTTAGTCGTTGTCCTTTTTATTATGCCAATTAAGTATTATATATACTCGTACATAATAATAATCATGTGTATAACCCTCAGTTTCCTATTCGCTATTTAATTGTATCTCTGACTTCTTATATATGTTTTATATTCGTAATATAGCCGTATTATGATCGGTGTGAGCATACTTAAGTACAATATATCTTTCGTCGGTAATATTTGAGCAAAAGTACAACAAAATTCCCCCGTAATCGTAGTTAAAACTTGACATACTTTATAGTTTATATTAAAGATCGTGTGAAAAATCAAAATTGATGGCCTAATTATTTTGCAACAACTTTATTACAGTATCAACTATTCTCCGGACGTAATTAAAAGAACAATTTCGAAATAAAAATGAAACATAGAATGAAAGCATATAATTATACATTTTTAAATGCAATTTCGGTCCATTAATGAAACACCAGTAACCAACTTATATTAGCGCTATATGTATACAATATATTTATTCATATACTATATACACAATACAACCAACATTGTAAACGTCAGATAAAAAAAAAAAAAAAACAAACATTTCAATTAACTCTAAATGGTATTAGACAGCAAATTTGATGTCATCTGAGTAACAATTAATCGCAACCAACATATTTTACAAACTTAAATGTAATTAGATCACATATAATGTGTCAAACACAAAGCACACACTCACACACACAAACAAACTGAACCAAAATGCAATCACATATTTATAAAGAATAAAAAACTTAAATATTTCAAAACAAAACTGTTATGCCACTCATACATATACTAATATCATATGCAAACGCACAGTAATATTTTTCGAGTTATTTAAACAGAAGCATACTACATAGAAATTGACTGGAATTTACATATGTATCATAAATCCAGAACTTGATAGCAAACACGCCTGATTACACCGGAGTACCGTTGAAATGCGCCTTCTATAAAAAGTTCAAATAAATAATAAATGAAAGAGCGGCATTTTTTCATAATTTATCTAACTTTCTTAATTTTGAAGCTAGAATTTAGAAAATTTTACTAGAACGAACTAATTATTTCACAACATTTCTCATTTTCCTTTTTTTTTCAAATTGTTTTTCAATTTTTTTTTTTAATTGGTTTTTGAAAATTTCTTTATAAGTGCTTCTAAAAGTATGCTACTGTTATTAATATTATGGCATTTTGTCGGTTGGAATTCTTGAATTTAATTATTGACTTGAAAAACACTTAAAACATTTGGATGTTTATATAGAATACACATATGAAAGAAATCATGTACCTAATGCGTACCTAGTAGCCGAGCACACTTGATACAAAAAGCAATCGGAAAGATATATTAACCTTGTTATCAAAACAAAGAAAACAATATTTTTGAGGTCATAATAGAGCACACAACTACCTAAACTGCTACGCCCCAGACCTAGGCCAACTCAAATCTCCAAACAACCACAAAAATGTTTAGAAAACTACTACTAAGGTGAATACACACACCGCATCCCCGATTCACAATCAACGACTAATTTGATGGTCAAAAATTTCAACTGGAATGATAGCTCGTCGAGTTTTAAAGTCAATTTGTAAAGTTGAAATATACACACATATGTTTGTGGAAATTGAATATATTTGATACACATATATGCAATAGAAATACAATGATTAATCAGAAACAAGTCGTTAAATACTTATGAGTGTGGAAATCTTGAAGAACATTAAAACAAAACAGAACAATTGAGAAAAAAAGATCAAGAAACAAATAAGAAGAATATACTATTAACAGCAATTTAAACAATTATTATTGTTGTAGTAGTTCTAGCTTAGTAAACTCAAATTATGAATTTATATAAAAATATATATGTATACAAAAGATAAAAGAGAACTTTTCCTATACCTTAGGCATACAGTAACATACTCGTATGATCTGTGCTCTGTTTATTATCCAGCAGAACAACACGAACGGGACAATCAAAATTCTACTGACGCTCTTACTTTATGTATTGAGTTTAGCCTAATGACGAATTTACGTTGTTATTGTTGTTTTTTTTCTTAAATTATATTGTCTGTTAATCTGTTGAATAAGGTAAATCCAGCAAGCAATTAAACTGCATCATATCTGAGTTCCTTTGTTAAATTGTGTTGTGTTGAGTTCCATATATCGTTTTTGGGGTCTTCTATGAGGCATATCGATATTATTTATATTCATTATATCTAGTGCTAATCGTATAAATATTAGATTAAATTAATTTTAATTAATGTTTATGTAAAACACAAAATATAAAAAGGGGAAAACCAAAAGCTCAAACTGGACTGAACATTTAAGAATTATATAATGATTATTATTATAAAAATAATTTAACAAAATGAATAATATTAAATGGGTATTTATATATGTATGTAAATCTGATTGTATGTATGTATGATCGTCCCAGTTTTTGTAAGTGTGACACCTTAACTAAAGAACAACCACAAAGCAAAAAAACAAAAAACAAACAAAAAAAGATATAGAAACAAAAAATCTAACGGCGTATCAAATCAACTCTGTCTCTTGTGATCTATTGTGATGCTATGAGAGTCCAAGCAGCACGCAAAACTCTTTTAATGCCTGTTAAAGTTTTAAACACAAAAATTCTATACTCTATACTATACTGTAAACTGTACTCTACTTTAGTCTATGCTTGGGTAACAAGAAATCTTGAAAACAATCATGCACAATAAATATAATATATGAGAAAGCCAAATTTAATAATAATACAAATATATATATAGTATACTCTTATATACACTACTTCAAGTAATTGTGAGCCCCCTTATTTTAGATTTTGAATGTGCTAGCAAATGTTTATACCAAAATTAGTAAAGAACTTAATTATGTATGTAATTATCTAACAAATACGTACAACGGACAAGAAAGACATTCAAGATGCAGGCAGTCTCTTTACATCTAAGTAGCATACAGATTGAGCAACTTTAACAGTTTAAGGATTCTGACAATGTACGCGTACAATTTAACTTGATAAACAAACAATTGAATTTAAATGTTTAATAAATATGTGTGGAAATGAACTCGTTAAATTCTCTTTCAATATTTAACCTATTCGTCTATAAATAATGGATCTAAGCTACATTTATGTGGTTCCGCCTCATAGTTGTACACTTGGCGGTTGTAGAAATTCTGACCCATGTCTCGGGCAACGTCGTCCGACTCGTCCGTGTTTGCCTCGGCAATGAGCAACTACGAATGACATGTTGTTATTAATACCAAACAGCTGAAATGTGTCTTAAATCATACCTCAATTTCGCGGGAAAAGAAGGCTTCGCTGGCGGCGCTCAGCTGCTTTTGGGGTTGTCCAGTCAGCGCATTCTCCAAAAAGCTGTAAATCTCACTGAAATAAATGCACAATTAGCACTGTTTGCTGTGGCTGCTTGTGACTTGCCTCATGTTGACACCAGCCAGCTGTGCCGGCTCTGGCTGCGGCTCGTTGCGCACTATGGCATTCATGACTGCGGCTGCCTCGAATTCGCAAAGCGTCGACAGTTTTGACACTTTCATCAGCTCCAGCCACTGGTTGATGTTGCTGAGGCTGAGCGACGCACGATCTTCATTTACGCTCTGCTCTGCCTTCTCATAGCTGCTACAAATGAAATCTGGGAATTGCAATTGCTGCATTCAATCAAAAATGTACAATTGTAGATTATTTGCCTACCAATAATTTGCTGGGAATTTTGTCGCCGGTTTCGTGCTGTTACCTCCAGATTGGTACGCGTGCAACCATTTTCTTTCAGATAGTCCAGCACCATCATCTTTGTATGCCGTGATAAAGTTGAATCCGATTTCTTTGTTTCGGAAGTATCCGACTCTGATTTAATGTTTATTTCTTGCTCCATTTTAACAAGACGTTAAGTGTTGTTTGTTGACGAACAGCTGGTGCTGTTCGTGTTGATGTTGCAGCCCTGGTTATTGTCACATTTTTCATTACTTTGGCGACCAGTGATGCCAATGTGGACTTTTTTCGGACAGATTTGTCTGGACTTTAACTGCCTCAGCCGGGTAAAATCTGGCCATTTTAGATTCAATTAAATCAGCAGTGGGCACTCCCGGAGCCATTGCGTCCCCACCGCTGAATTAAATAGAATCCAAAAAGAATGCAGAAGTAGAGAAGGTTTTAATTCAAATTAGTTTGCTAAAAACTAAATTGAGAGCCGTCTAAAAATAGAGACGTTGAATTATATGCTTATGCATATTTTATTATCTGTCGACACAAAACTTGTTGCCATTAGTATAAGTTGCCTGGCAAATACCTAAAGATGATAGGCGCCATGGCAAAGAAAATGCCGAGAAAAAAATCATTGAACATGCTGTTTTTCTGTCTGTTTTTGAGTTATTCATCATTTATTCCGGTTTTTCTTGGACGTTTAGTCCTCTTTTGCGGAAAATTTTCGGCATCTCTGATGGCGACACCTTTAGTCTGTTTACAGAACAAGAAGTGCGCCACCTATGGTTCTGTTTTAGCAACGAAATAATTGCGGAGTTCGGCCAGCTGCTGTTTAGTGTTGGGTAAACACTGCTCATTTAAATGAACATGTTCACTTGTTCTTTTTTTTTAGATGAGTCAACTCACTCAGATTGCTCACTTGTTCAGTTGCTCACCTACTTGTAGTGTTGTTGTTGTGTGCAATGGCTGCCATCTATTATTATAAAATCAGATTGACCCAAAAACAAGGTGGCAACCAACGGATAGACTCAATCTGGAAAAAAACATTGATAGAAAATTGGTCCCATGTCATTTCTCTAATAAAATTTATTAAAATTAAAAAAATTATTAAAAAATTTGTAAGTGCAAATTGAAAAAAGCAAGAACGTAAAAAGTTTTGTAAATTCATAAAGCTAATTTTAAAATTGGATTGGGAAACGTCAGCCTTTGCGTTGTGAAGAAATGAACAAATTAGTAAAATATTCTAAAAAAAAATTATAAAAATTGAAAAAAATATAAGAAATCCTCCTGTGAAAGTTTCAAAGCTCTAGCTTCAATATTTATTGTGAAAAAAATAAAATGTATATATTTAACTCTTTTTCTGAAAAGAGTTAATTCGGTCAATTTGAACCTTCTGCCAAGGCTGCCACCTTTTTTTTTTTTTGCTGCCATTTTGTTTTTACCGTTATATTTTCCTACCCACGCACACACACACACACACAACACCACACAACAACGCGCGCAATTATTAATTAAAATGTCACATTTTCCACTGCCGTGCATTTTGTCCAGGGAAAGGATGTTCAAATTACGATCAAGGCACGACGAAATAGTAAATGTAGAATGCGTGCACTGCGCAAAAAATATATATTTATAAACATTAATTAATTAATATTAACACACATTAATATTACCATAAGTATTTAGAATATAAATCTTATATCGTCGTCCCGTCAGCTTAATTAATTGGTCTATATTATTCTAACTAAATGAAGGGATCTCTCTCTTTGGGGGAAATTCATTCCTGAATGAGTGAGTGCTAAATGAGCAATTTCGAAGGAACATGTTCACTTGCTCACTTCAGGGAGCAACTCTTTTTTGTTCACTCACTCATTAGTAACCCAACACTACTGCTGTTAGTGTCAGAGAACGAACGAGAGTGAACGGACGCGCTATCGCACTGCGCACTGCCAGCGGAGCATTAAATCCTTTTGTTTCAAAAGAAATGTTATAAAAAAGCAATATAATTAAGTTATATTAAGTGCACTAAGTGTTTTCATAATTTGCTTTTGAAAAAATAAGGATAATTTTCGCAATTGCGTTGCTTCAGAGAAGCGCGAAGAACAAAGACAAAGGAAAGTCGTGACTAGCCACCAACAAAAAGAGTGACTCATTCATTCATTGCCATTGCCATTGCCACTATCACTAAACACCACAAAAAACACTCACTGCCTGTTGCGCTCTCTACGTCCGCATTGCGTTCCTATAACAAACGACTCAACAACAAACGAGCTTCTTTTGTCCTCGACCTTAACCGTACCATATATAAAGAGAATCACACGTCGACGATGGAGGGGGAGCAGGAGAGGGAGCTTGGCATGCAGCAGAATCATCGCAATCATATTTTTAGGAACATTGACAATCTGATCAGATGCACCAGCTACCCAGAGATTATGAATGAAACAGTGGCCAGGGGACTCCTCTCGACGACGATGCGTGAGATAATTGAGAATCCGTACAACATGTCCCAGTCGGATGTGCTCCACGAACAGCATAAACGATATTTCGAGAAGATCACGAAACGCGGTCCCCGAGCCTATGAAGTGTTGAAGGACATCGTTCGATCCAAAGGATTCTTTGAAGCACTGCGCATTCTCGAGTCTGTCGAGGATTACAACACTGGGTTGCCATATGTATCTCTAAGGAGGAACAACAACAGCAACAACAACAACAAATCCACAGATATTGTGGATACCCGCATTGTGAGTAAATTTACTTTTTACGTTCATTATTGCCAAGCAGAGGGTAGACCACATCAAGTATATATATTTTATGCATATAGAAATGTATATGGAATATACAGTAGCGGACGAAGAAAACCCGACACCATAAAAGAGCGATTTTTGTAGTTTTTTAAAGTATTAAAAAAGTACGAGGCCTATGAACCGTTTGAATGATACAAAATTTTAAATTTTTTTAAAAGTCTGCTTTCGAAATTTTTTACCTCGGACTCAAACCAAAAATGTTTGGATGTGATTTTTTGAAAACTGCAAAAAGCCGCTTTTGGTAGCCGCTCTTTTATCGTTTATTTAAGAAGCAAAAATGCTGCATGAAATAAAAAAAAAATAATAAAAAAATTTTAGTTGGGATCATGAAACTATTTGGACTAATTAAAAATTAGAGCAATTGAAAAGATTAACAATATTCTTTGAAATGAAACGCTTTATTGTTTTTTCAGATTTCTTAGCCAAACTGACATATAAGAAATTTATTTATTTATTTAACTTTGACTGAGAACAGTCGACTAAAAACATGAAAATTATAAACATTATTTTAAAATTTTCAATTGTTTTTATTTATTTACTTTTTAATAATTTAATTTTTTTAAACTAAACGCTTTGTTTGCAGAAATCACATGATAATCAGACTATATCTCTGGAACCGTACACTGAACCCGTTGAGGGACAAACGCGCGTCGTCATCAAGTCGGATCGCATTCACAGGGACGAGGTCGTGGGTCAGTACACTATGCAGTCGCAGCATCATCGTGGCGTGCTGCTCATAGTGAACGTCATTGAGTTTCTGAACCCAGAGAACCCATTGCGAAGCGGAGCCGAAGGTGATGGCAAATCGCTGATTCATATCTTTCGTGAATTTGGTTTTACGATATTCTACCAAAAGAATCTCAATCAGGATGAGTTCTTGAAATATCTGCGTGCGCTCACCAAATCCGAATACGTCCGTAAGGCCGAGTGCTTTGTCATGGCGCTAATGTCGCACGGCGAGCGTTGTAATGAAAAGGACAGGGTGCTTTTTAGCGACGGATCCGTGATCGAAGTAAAGGAAATTGTCGAACATTTCCAGGCGGACAACTGTCCGTACCTGAGAGATAAACCGAAGGTGCTAATACTTCCCTTTTGCCGTGGCAAGAGAATTGACGGCAAGAGCCAGTTCCAGAGGATGCCCATACAAACCGATGGCATGCCTCCTTATATCACTGTGCCAACATTGTCCGATCTTTTATTGTGCTATGCCACCACGGCTGGGTTTAAGAGCCATCGTGATACCGAGGACGGCAACTGGTATATCCAACAGTTCTGCGACACGATGGCGGAACACGCCCACAACTTGTCGCTCGAGGATATACTGAAGAAAGTGCAGCTGAAAGTGGGCAATATGCGGACAGATAAGGGCGCATTGCAGACCGGCGAATACAACAGTCTTGGCTTCAATAAGAAACTATTTTTCAATCCAGGATTTTACCTCGATCCAAACACTGCCAAGTGAACACATTCCCCATTTATGGCCTCCATCGACTGACTGACTGATTTGCATTTTACTGGTCGTCTCTTTATTTTAAATATCTGTATCTATAACTTTGACTGCCTCTCTATATCTATATATGTGTGAAATTGTTTAATATCTTTTCGTGCTATTATTGTCCAAGTCCACGTCTACCATGTGAAATACTCACAAAATATTTTTATAATTTTATACATACAAACTGTGCTTTTGTACAATAAACATTTTTATATACGAGTATTTATAAATATGTATAATTATCTACAGTTAAGCTTTTAAAGTATTCCGTTTATTCATCGGATTCGTCGTCGATCTCTTCCAAGTGTGACAACTGGAGTTTTCCCACAGCACGAGTTTGTGTGGAGATCTGTGGTTTCTTCTTGGATGTCTTGGCCGCCTTTTGGCCAATCACATACTCAGGCATTATCAGCTTGGAGCCGCGGAGTTGGGGCTTGTCGAGCTCCACATCCTCGACTTCATCCTGCTTGAGCTGTTTGAGACTGCGATTCAACTTGCTCTTCTTCTTGAACTCGATCTTATGGCCTGATCCCGCTTCGCTATCTCCGTCCTCATCTGCTTCTGCTTCGCGCTGTGCATCCATTTCCCGGAGAAAGGATAAGGCCGCAGCCGAGTTGGACTGATCGGAGATGTCCACATCGGAGAGGGAATACTTCTTCCATTTGTGGGGGTTGACCTGGTAGTCGGGTGTCTTTCTCGGCTTGAGGCAGCGTGCAATCGGCAGCTCTGGTTTCTTGAATATGCTCTCCTTACCCCGCAGCCGTCGCAGCTTCTCATCCTCGGCTTCGTTGCCCGCTTCGATGCTGCGTCCCTGTCGATAATTCATTACCTGCTGTCCCTGTCGACTGTTGTTTGCTCGCTCCAACGCATTTACTGTGTATGGCTTCGCTCTGCTTTGGTCGAGGGCTGTGCCCTTTAGCTCCTTGCTCGCATCATCGAGGCATGCGAAGAGTGCATCTCGTTTTACACTAAATTCTTGCATTTTATTGTTTTTAATGCAATTATTTTGATACAATTTGAAATCGGCGCTGCCAACTTGACTGAAACGCACAGCTGTTTGTGCGGGCAATCAATTGGAAAATTATCCAACACTCAAGAGTGCCGGTGTGTAGTCAGTGACGGAAAAGTGTGCGTGGTCTGCGAAAAATAAATAAATTACACAAAACCAAGGTGCATACATTAATCTAAATATTGTCGAATTGTTTTACCTTAGTCTGTTGGTGTGTGTGTGTGTGTTGTGTTTAATATACAGCTCGGTGTGTTGCACATTAAAAACACGCAACTAACCCAACCCTAATGTTTCCATGTGCCTGGCGGTAGTTGCATTTTGGGACTCAATTAATTTATTTGGCATAAGATAGACTCTTATAGAGTTCGACAGTTTGTTTGTGAAGTCACATTAACAAATTGTATATTAATTGCAATTTACCTGGCTTTTTGCATATTTTGGTAATTCATTTTTCATATTCGTGCTGTGTTACCAGGGTTGTTGCAGCCCTGTGCACAGTGTTGTAAAAATCGCGCTGACAGCTGATTTCTATTTGGAAGCATTTACATTTATCGAGACAGAAACGGAAACGTTCAGACTTTGAATTGTCAGCTATTAAATGTGTGCAAGCTATCTTAATATTTCAACTGTGATTATCTGTGATATTTAGAATGTCCTTGCAAACAGCGCTCACATTCATTTTCACTATATTGACTTCCGTTAGCATTGTAGCTGCCATTATTCTATTGGGTAAGCAGGTGCTCCACAAACTGTCGCATGGCAATTATAGGAATTCATTATAATATTGTATGTGAACGTTTAAAATAATACAATTCTTGTATCTTTACAGGCTGGTTTCTAATTTGGAAGGCCTTTTTGTCAAAATTTCGTCTGGTGCGGGAACTGTTGGGGCAAGAAGAGCCAGAGGATCAACCGCAATTCGTTGGCGAGCAAAATCAGAACGTTCGAGCACGCAAAGCGCGACGTGACTAAGCAACTCTATTTATACTCTACATATTTTATATCAAGCAAAGCTACAAGATGAACATACGCTGCGCCAAGCCCGAGGACCTCATGACCATGCAGCATTGCAATCTGCTCTGCCTGCCGGAGAACTATCAAATGAAATACTATTTTTACCATGGCCTGACCTGGCCCCAGCTTAGCTACGTGGCCGAGGATGATAAGGGTGGCATTGTCGGCTATGTGCTGGCCAAAATGGAGGAGCCCGAGCCGGGCGAGGAGAGCAAACACGGACACATTACCTCACTGGCGGTCAAGCGTTCCTATCGTCGTCTCGGTCTCGCCCAGAAGCTGATGAATCAGGCTTCCCAGGCCATGGTCGAGTGCTTCAATGCCCAATACGTGTCGCTGCATGTGCGCAAAAGCAATCGTGCTGCCCTCAATCTATACACCAACTCGCTCAAGTTCAAGATCATCGAGGTGGAGCCCAAGTACTATGCGGATGGTGAGGATGCCTATGCCATGCGTCGCGATCTGCGGGAATTTGCCGATGACGAGAAAAAGGACGACGAGGATAATGATAAGAACACACACAGAGGCACCTCTGGCACCCACAATCACAGCGGTCATGATGGTCATTGCTGCTAAAAAAAAGAAAAAATAATAAACTTAAAAATTTAAAAAAAAGAGTTTAATAAAATGCAAGCATTTTTATGCATTAGGTTTTGTATTTATGTAAAATTACCACAAAAATAATTAAATGGAAATGATTTAAACTCATGACTTGTTCACATTTCTGACAATCTTTTTGTGGGGTTCCCCTTTAATTTGCTTTAGATTCCTTCTGTGCAGACGATTGGAAACATTTCTGAGAAATTTCCTTCAGGCACAAAAATTTTGGATATGTGAAATACTTTGGAAATATGTGTTATTGCTTTTAGAGTTTTTGAACTGCAAAACAAAATTTTTGGCTCATTAGTCAATTTGGCTTTTTTTTGTTTATATTTGGCTCTATCAGATATTTTTAAGTGGCAACTGTGGCTAGAAAGCTTAAACTGTTCCCAGCTGCTGACTTCCAGTGCCATAAGGAATTGAAATTTCCCCATATTGTGGGACATTTGCAAAAAGAGAGCGAATAGCGTCGGCGCAAAGTTCAAATGCCGCAACAGCTGATTTGTCGTTGACACGTGTACTCAGTTGGCGCCAAAGCAAGACAAAAGAGCGAAATTCCCAGCTGCTGAGAGAATTGTGCCCCCGCAATCACAGCTGTGTGTTGTCAAACGTCAAACTGATGCTGCTGCCGCTTTGGGCTTGGCTCCACGGACTCCAAATAAACGGCGTTAGTTCGTGAGGCGCTGGCTGAGCAGTAACGTCACGGTCACGGGTAGCGGTTACTAAATGTACGTAAAGCTGTAACAATATCAATAAAAGCAGCAAGTAAAACGTGCAAAACTCATAACAAAAGCTGTAAATTGTTTTTACTACATACTATGTGCGTGAATCTAAAACAAATTTAAATTTGCCAACACTGTTGCTTATCAAATTGCAGTCCTGAAAACGCGTAAGAACATTTCGTAAGTTCTGATTTTGTGCGTGTGTGAGTGTGTGTGTGTGCGCGCGTAAAAAGTGAAAGCGTAATGAAAATAAACAGCGAATCCTTTTGAAAATTAAACTTATGTGTGCTTACTTAATGTGAGAGATTTACTTAAATCAATAAACTAAACCGACGAATTTTGATTGGCTGAAGACGCACTCAAAATAACGTTAAGCGGCATCCGCATATTTGTGAGCAGAGACAAAAGGACTCGAAAGCAGCTGTTATTGTTGTTACTCAAACGGGGTCAAAAGTTCGTGTGTAAGTGACGTACGTCCCCATCCCCATCCCCTTCGCCCCACGCCTCTTGTGCTGCTGTCTGCCTAATTTCGCCGCATACAACTAACTAACTGTAGTAATACTTGTTAAAAGCTCTCAAGCGCCACTGTCTCACTGTGTGAGAGAGAGAGAAGGAGAACGATGTGAGGAAGACGCTGTCCAGACAAAAGCGTTAGACAAGTGAAGCCCAAATAGCCTACAGATATAAATGCATACACATGCATCTGTATATGCATGAGTGTGTCTCTGTCTGTGTGTGTGTGCAAGTGTAAATACATATACGCAAAGACAAACTAGGCCAATTCGCGCGAGAGACAGCAAAAACATAAAGCAAAGTGCAGCTGAATAAAAATAAAACACAAAAACAAAAACAAAAAATATTGTAACAGAAGAAATAACTAAAAAGTTCTCGGCACATTTGTCAATGACGGAGGCCAACGACTCGCGTGACTGGGAGCTGCTATAACAATACAATACATACATACATACACCCCCTACTCCTTCTACTCTGACTCCTGTGTGAGTGTGTGTGTGTGTGTGTTTTGTAGGTAAGTCACTAGTCGCTTTACTTCAAAGTAAACTTCAACAGCGGGTGTAATGACATTTGTCAACGGCATAAATCCCAAAACGCCTCTCTTACACTCATTATCATTATTATCATTCACATCATTATGATCTTTGTCCCTGTCAACGGGACTTGAGTCGCAGTCGCGTCTGTCAAAAGCAGCAGCAGCCCTCGCATTATTTTAAAACAACTCTGACTCTGCTCTCGCTCCGTTTTCTTTCCTCTTTTTTGGGTTGGAGTGTTTACTACTTTCGTTAGTACGTGTTGGCTCAGAAGATGTCAACAACTTTTGCTTGCCCAGCGGAGATTGGAGATTCAAGCAACTTGCACATGTTTTGCGCTTGTTTGTTTGTGTTGTCACGTTGATGAAATTTACAGGGTTGCCTCAACTACGCGACGCGACGCACGACGGGCAACTGTCAAAAGTCTTTTTGCAAAATGGCCGGCCGCACGGTTTCCGTTTCCGCTGCTGGCCATTGTTCAAATGATTGATGCCCACCGCACGCGCACCACTAATTAAAGTTATTTAGCTGTGTGTGTGTGTGTGTGTGTGTGTGTAGTCGCCTCATCCTCGCCACAATGATGACGATCCTCACATCTCCGTCGCTGTCGTCGTCCTGGCGCAGCCATTTTTCATTCCCGACTGTCTCGGTCTCGGTCTCGCTTTGAGTGTTTATGGCTTCAATTCAATTAAACAACTGGGTCAGCTGTGGCCGCATTGGCAAAACGGGCAAAGGGACAACTGCCAACTGGTTAAGGGGACAAGGGGAACGGCTTCTGCTTTCACGCAGTAATTTCCACCATTTCAAACTGGGCAAAAATCAAGTTGCAGCGTAATTAATTTTCATCATAGGCCGCATCAGCGAATGCATTCCAGCAAATGTTGGCTAGCATGAAAATCTCTCACCTCTCTCTCTCTCTCTCTCTTATCTACTCAACTTTTGTGTGAAAAATGCATATTTGAAATATGCAGCGAGCTAAAATAAAATTCATGAAATGCCATAGCAGCTCGATGGAAATTAAAAGCGCATTAATTGAGATTTTATAGAAGGAATTAAATAATGCTGGCAATAATCGAAAAGGAAACGGATTAAGGGTAAGCATAAATTGATTATAAGGCAAGCGAATTGATTAAAAGTGAACATGCAGGTAAAAATATAAAACTAGAAAAGGTTGAGGTACAAGAAGTAAAGTTTTACAACCATATTAATTTAAAATTTCATTAATAATGGTTAAAACAAAATACGAAAAAAGAAAAAAGTAATAGATTAGAAGATACCCAGTCAATACTAAATGTCCTAATTGCCGAACCGATTGAATTTCCATGCTTTAAAACCGCCTCTATTTATTTATTCATTTATGAAAGACCATTTAATATTATTCGACTTTCCGCATATTTTGTCAAATCACTTGTGACATAAAAAACATGAAATGTCCATTAAACATGCTTTATTTTTTATAGCAACTGTTCGATGTTTATGAGGCGATTAGTTTCGGAATTTGCCCCAAAAAGAAAATGCTTATTCATTAGAAAAGAAAAATAGCAGAAGGAGGCTAAAGTTTTCGACAAGTTTTTAGCAACATAATTTTGCAGCAATGAATTGGACTTTAGGAGATACAGGAGGTATTTATCTCTTATCGATTTAAATGTCAGCCAAAATTTGTCCTGCGGGAATCAAGTGTGAAACTTTGTGCCAAAACTTTATTCCACATCTCTCACTCTCTCTCTCTCTAAAAAATAAAAGAGGACACGAAATAAACAGCTAAAGTTGATCAGTGAAATTAAAAAGATTTATGATTTCGAGTTGTGCAACTTTGGAAATGAATGAATCCGAAAATCTGCCAAAAAGAGCAGAAAGTATCCTAAACACACGCAGGGAAACAATCATCGTTGACCGCTCGGGGAGCGAAAGTTTTCAAGTGTCATCCCCATTATTTTGAATTGCAGTCATTTCGGTTAATGCGCGTGGAACCTTCCCAGGTTCCCATTGAATCTGTGCTCCACTGGAGCATTGTCCAATAAAAAGGCCAAACAAAATAAAAATAAAACTTATAATAATCAGCAAACAAAAGCGCGTTACTTTCTATTAAAATTGAAAGAGGTTCGGGTTCACATTTTTGGGTGACCCAAGAAAAAACCAAATAAACCGAAAAAAGTCAAGTAAAATAGAAATTATGTTAATTTAAAGTGAAGGTCTCTTCAATGAAAGAGAAGGAGAAATACGTCCAAAGTGTTTAAACGCATTTGAACGCAGTGCACAGCAGCGATGAGAAGCCAACAAAAGGCTTTCTGAGCTCTGAATTCTCGATCTAGGATTCTCGGTTCAACAAAAGGCCACAAGTTAACCGAATTTTCGAGTGGTCTGGACAGCACTAAGGCTGTCCCGCACTGGACCCTCTTCCGGCTGTGCTTTGTGGCTGTGACTTACGGTTTGTTTGAACAAAGCCACGCCAGGTTCAAGTGGCCAACTTGAGAATGGAAACAGCATTGCAAAGGAGTGTGGCAAAGGGGAAACGGGGCACATTCACAATGGCCTTCAATGAAACTCCTCCATTCTTTTGGCACAATTAAGGCTTAGGCACGCTAATTTTTGATGCTGTGTCAATGCACGACGGCGACGGCAACGCCCATGAATAACGACCTGGTTTGTGAAATTTGTTTGCATTTGTCTCTGTGACAAAATTAAAAATGATCCAAGACTGAAGACGCCCAATTGTTGTTCTAATGAAGGAAAAGGTGTTGCCGAGGGCGTGGGTCAGAAAACTGCTGCTGCCAGATGTTTCTTTAATAGACCTTCCTTTACACCCATACGCCCCCAGGCACACTTACACACTCACAAACAAACACCCATAACACACACTTACAGCGATTCGAAAGTGTGACAAAAAGAAAAAAAAAATGAGAGCAAAAAATAAGCAAGTCGCTTGTCGGTTGTTGAGCGCTAAACAAGCAAAGGTTTGCTTATCGTTGGCCGTTACAGTTACCGTTATCCAGGCGCACACTGAGCGAAAACAGAGATATATTTTTTTTGTATATATATTTAAAAAAATTTTTTTTTTATTTTGTTGCATTTTGTTTCCGTTTAAACTATGTATTTCCATTGTTTAAGTTTGCTCAAAATCATCATCATCATCGTTTATTTTATTTATAGTTCTTCTTTATATGCGACACATTAGGCTGTTAAATTTAGCTCTTCATTGCAAATTTTTTATTCAAGTGCACAACAATGACGGTGGCGTATACGTAATAACAAATTTATTCACACTATGCATAGCTAAGTATTTTGATTTACTCATTTAACAATAATAAAGTAGTTTTAGAATTTCATGCTAGCATTTTCTATTCCTACAACTCGGTGCAATTAGAAACATCTTGAGTAATATATATGTTAACTAGCCTATTACTAGCTTAATCATAGATTCATTGAATTTCTGGGAAAATCACAAATTATGTATGACTTTTTTTGTGTATTTGATATAAAGTCGAGTTTCTCAGGTAGAGAACATATTTATTTTACTAATATTTAAAATCATAGTTTACTATTTTCTTTGTCGTTTAAATTTAAATATTTAAATTAAGCGGATAAATGAGAATTTTTAATTCTATGATTTGGAATAAAGATTATTCAACAAAAAATTTTTCATATTTAAATCTATTATTTTTCAAAACTGTTATTTTAATATTTAAAATTGTGTAATTAAAACTAAAATGAATTGTTTATATACTTAAATCTATTTTCCTAATAAATAAAAAATAAAATCAGCTCAAAATGTACATTTACTTTGTTGTGAAAACAGTATATTAAAGGAAAATGAACATTTATATTATCAATAAATATCTTAAGTTAAACATCAACCAGACAACTGATTTCTGGTTTCGCTCAGTGCAGACAGTCTATGGCTCGGGGCCAATGCATATGGTGTGCCATCACATGACCCGCATATCATCAACCGCCTGCCGTTTGCCTTTTGGCAGCCCCCAAAAGCAAAAACAACAACAGCAACAACAACAACAACAACAAAAACAACTACAACAACAAAGCGCCTTGGCAAATTTAAACAACGTAACTGGAAATGGCGTTGAAAAAGAAAAGAAAACGAAAAAAATGTCACGCATACGCCGCGTTGAACCTTTTTCTATTTCTAATTTTTTTCGCTTGGTTTTCCTTTGGTTTTTTGCTAGTCAGTTGCCTGAACGCGCTTAAAAAAAAACGTGTGTGAGAGAGACACAAAGAAAGAGAGAGGGAAAAGGCAAAAGAGGTGGAAAAGGAGAAAAGTGGCAAACGGGGGGGAAAAATGGAGGCAAGCAACCAAAGCGAGCGAATCAACGAACGAACCAACCGAAGGAACCACTTTTGGCATTTCCTTGGCTGCAAACTATTTGCTGGGCTGCTGTCAAAGGCAATCGGCGCCAGGCAGCCAAATCAAATGCCCAATTTGCGATATTGCGCATACGCCGCCGTGTGTGTCCTTTTGAAAAACACAAAACAAACAGCATGAAAGAAAAGTGGAAAATTATGAAAAAAATGCCTGCAAGAAATTGTGCCAAATTCAAGGGAAATTGAGTAATTTCATATAAATGAAATGACAGGGTTATCCGCTCGTTTAGCAAATGCCTCAATTTGTTGTTGTTGTTGTTAGTCCACGGGCCACGCCCACAAGCCGAACAACAATTTCAATTAGGTGTTTGCTGTAAAACTGTTGCTAAAAACATTTGCGCGCATTTAGCGTGTTCAAGCAGTTAATTAAAATTTAGTTTTCGTTTTGGTTTTATGGTTTTAGAGAGTAAACTTTTTTTGCTGCCCTCCTCGCAAATGTGGATTATTAGTATGTGCACAGGTGTGCGAGTGTGTGTGAGTGTTTGTGTTGTATGTGTGCAGAATTGGAAAAGCGCTGTCAATGCGGCTTACGTGCTGCCAGCCATTGATGGCTATTTGATTATGGTTAAACATTTGGTCAAAATGCAGCAAGCAAAGTGCATTAGTCTGTCCCTCACTCTCGCTCAAAGGGAGTGTGTGTGTGTGTGGGAGCAGGCGGAGAGAGATACCCTGCAGAGCGGGAAATTACCAAAATATTTTCATTAATTAAAAGAAGGCACACGCAAAGCTGCCCCCAGGGATAAGCAAAACACTAGCCAGCCACATGGACCAAAGTCAAATGTCAACAAGACCGCAATTATATAAATTATATTCAAATATATGTATATGAATATATATATATATATACAGTATATGCTTGCTCTTTTTTTTTGTATTATTTTTATATCATTTCTCTGGTCTTTTGTGTGCTTTATGCTAATGTGGCCTGGTGCCATAAAATGTGCTAATACACAGGAAAAGCGGGAGGCGCATTTGTAACTTTGCATTTAAAAAAGCATTATGTTAAAATCTGCCTACGGTCATAGCCAGCAGTCAGCACAGAGTCAGTGGGGAACAGGGAGCAGGGAGTAGGGAGCAGGAGAGAGGCACTGTGTCAGGATGAGAGAACGAGGACCATAGACGCCACGATGCGCAATTAGATTTCCGCTAAAGCGGATTTCGTGATATCGCGTGACTTGGCGGCCCACAATTCAGAGCGAGCCGGCGACAAGAGCAGCAGCGTTGGATTATATTTAAAAATCAGAGCGCAAAATTGTACAAAATGACAACGGCAGGAGCATCAACAGAGCTGTAGTAGAAATAGGAGTAAGAGCACACGGGGAGGGCGGGACGGAGGTGTGTTCACAGAGTTGGTAGTGAAAAGCGTCAGGGAAGCGTAAAATGAAAACAAGTTGCTGGGCGCGCATGTAGGGCGATGAGGCTAAAACCAGAATGGCAACAACAATTACAGCAACAGCGACAATAGGAAATGACGACATGAATAACAAGAGCAGCAACAGCACAGATAGAGACGGAAGAGACGAAGAGAGAGAGAGAAAGAGAGAGAGTGGAAGGGAGTAGGCTCTGAAGAGGGGGGAGAAGAGGTCGCATCGAATGATAACAGGCGCAAATATCAAGGATATTAAAAAAGTCAAGCTGGGTGCAAATGCTGAAGCAGCGCGTATGAATGTTGAATGGGAAAACTCAAGGGGAATCTCAGAGGAGGTGGAGGAAGGGAACACTCTGCTGTTGTAGTCGCCTTTGTCTTAGTCCAAGTGGTAGACGTGGCAGCGCCTTGTTGATGCGCGATATTATCAACAAGGGTCCTGCCACAGCATTTGCTTCTGCTTCTGCCACTGTTCCTGCTCCTCCTCCAGTGTGTGACAAAAGCAACACTTTGCAGGCAAACAAAACGTCGTGAAGCTGTCGAAGCAGTCGCACAATGAGCGTGAATTAATGGGCACATTTTAGATGTATCTCAAAATAAGTAGGCCCCACACCCAACACAACAACAACAACAGTCGAAACAGCAACAATCGAAACAACAACAGCATTGACAAGGATTTCAACATGTACATAATGGCTTCTCTACTATATCTTCTTTAAATGGGTCAAGCGTCTCTTCTGACCAAGTATGCATAAAATATGCCTTATCTGGTTTCTAACCGATGAATCTCAGATGTGGCATGCAACAAAGCCAGCAGCAAGTTGACTTAATTACGCCAATCGCCTTAATTGTTGTAATTAAATGAAGTTGTCGTAACTTTAAGGGCGCCCCTCGATTGTGCAGCATTATTTGAAGCAACCTGTATTTATAGATAGTTTTGACTATTGCGAAATAACTTTTATTTGTTTTTTTTTTAGAAAATTGAAAAGGTTGATTTTGAGATGGTTAAAGATTTTAATTTTGTTCATTGATTGGTCTCTTAATTTATTCTGTATTTATTTGAGAATGTATTTGAGAATGAGATTTTGATGTGAATGGTTTCCCTTGTGTTTTTCAAAAATTCAAAATTTAAACTCTCAAGGTTCTCAAATCAACTAGGATGTAGAAACTCTCGTCAGTTGTCGATTTTTTATGAATATCGATTTAATTAACTCGATTGATAGTCAAGACAAAAATTATATAGCCACCGTACTTAAAAATCGCTATGGAAAATCTTTATTTTTTCTTTGTATAAAAGGAATTTTTATTAGTCTAGTCCCCGCAGCTGACAGAGGTGTCAATGCCCATGGAAATATGCTGAGAATTGATGTTGGGAAATGGGAAAACCAACTGAGGATGCACCTGCCAATTTTGTGGCAGTTGCTTTGGTTCAGCGGGTCAAGTGTCAACGGATGCGAGCGGTGTCACCTTAATTTATGCAGCAATGGTCGGTATATGTATGTACATATGTCTGAGTGTGTGGGTGTGTGTGGGTGTGCGAGTGTGTGTTTGTGTGTGATGGAGAATGTGCAAGTTTGTGTGACAGTATAAATAACCCGTTTCATGGTTGTCTTTTGATGCGACAACGGCCTGTGGAATATTATTTTGTTGTGTTTTTTCACTTTTTGGTTTTCCACTGGGAAAAGTTGTAACTGCATTTTATTAGCACAAATTTCATTTGCATTTTATTTGCGCTCTCGTTACCCAAAAAGTTGACACACTCAACTGTAATAAATTGACATTACATACTTCAGTATGTGTGTTGTGTGTCTGTGTGTGTGTAACTGTCATAAAAAAAAAATAAACACCTAAAACAAAAGGCAAACACAACAAACACGGACCCAAAAAATACACACAGAAAACAGAAATTAATGCAATTTCAGATGAATTTTTTTTGTTTTATAACTTTTTTAATGCAGTTGGTTGTGGCTGTGATTTAATCATACACTCACAGATACTCACACACACACACACTCACACACACTGTCATAGTGTGACTGACAGAAGTTGACATCGTTGTCACTTGTAAACTGCGCAGTTTTCAAAACTTTTGACGGACAAAGCGTCAAAGTTGCCCTGGACTTTGAGACCCGTGGACACGGGCTCCGGGAAATGCCAGGGGCGGTGTCAAGTGGGGGGCGTGTTTCGCCGCGAAGGGCACCCGCAGCAAATTGGCCATGTTGAGCATTCTAGTGGCCAGTTGGGGCAGTTGTACGTGGGGAGGGAGGGCGGCAGCGTGGGCGGGGCCGCTGGGCGTGCAACACAAATTCGTTTAGTGTAACTTTTTGTGCATGCTCCTTAAAATGCCATAAAGTGTGTCAAATGTTTGTACAAAATTAAACAGTATAGCTGTTTGTTATTGTTGTTGTCCCTGTTGTAATTGTCAGTTAAGTTAAGTACTTTTTAAAGCCATTTATAATTGAACGGTTATATGAGCTGGAAAAGTTTACTTAAATAGGCACTTGAAACTTGCCCAAAACTATAAGCAGATTCAAGGTTTAAGTTGAGGAGAGAAATGAAAAGCTGTTTAGTTGATTTGGAGTTAACGATCTCCTTGAGATAAGTTCTTCGTGTAGCTTTATAAGATCTTTCAGTATAAATTGGCATTAGAAATCCTTCTTGAATTTGATTTCAGCAGTTGGAAGCGACATGAATTCTCTGGCAGTTTAGCACAATTGAGAGACACTTTATAAATTTCTGTGAAATTAATGCGAAATAAATATTTGAAATACGCTTTTCGGTTTTAATTTGGCTCAAACTTTTATTAAAGCTAAATTTTCGGCTTGAGCTCTATCTAGATTCTAGAAACATACATCGAATATTCCTACTTGATATGAACTTATTTCAGTATTCGAAATTGGAATTTCAAACAGTTTTAAGTTGCTTGCAGTTGCCATTAACACAACTGTATTCAGTTCAAATTTATTTGAAAATATTTATGCCATTCTTTTTGGGGCAGTATTAAAAGTATGATTTGAATCAGTTTGATTTGCGTTTGGGTTCAGTTGATTGCAGTTGCCATTAAATACGGAGTCGGAGATGAGTTTCCATTTAACATTTGACCATATCAACAATTTATGGCTGTTTTTCGAGTCAAATGTCGGAGTATTTTCTCTATAGAGGCTAACATTTTATGCCCCGGGTCATTAATTTGAGCGCTTAAATTAGCAGCTGGTGTGAAATATATGCCAAAAGTTTGCTCGATAAAATGCCAGCCTTGCACAGTTCTCCAGCTTACTCTCTCTCTGTCTCTCTCTCTCTCTCTCTCTCTGAGAGAGGTCTTCCCTCTCTGCCAATTTCTCCTTTTTGCAGCTGCCCCTGAACACATGGCATTAAAAGCTATTCGTGAGCTGTATATGTGAAACGTTGTCGTGTACCTTTTTTTTATTGGCGTAATTTTATGCGAAAACTAGCTGGGCGGGCGGTCGGAATGGGGCGTGGCTCCTTGTTTGGCCTTATCAAAATTCTATGCAAAATTTGAATTGACTTTTAACGACTTCTTTTGTACATATTTACATTTAATTTGTATACAATTTCTGACGTTTTGTTTTTTTTATTGCGACTCTTTAGCTGGTTGAGAGGGAGGGGATGGGTTTTTTATGCTCAAGATTGTAGCTTAATTTGGGGTCTGTACACTCTTTTCCTGTTTTTTATTTTGGTTGGTTGACAGACTCGCGAATGAACTGAACTGCCAGCATAAAGTCATTAAAACTTTGGACTATTTTAAGCGTAGCGCAGCAGAGAAATGACATTTCGTTTTATTTTGTTTAAGTTTATGAGTGGATAGATGCTTCATTCGGCATGCTGCAGTTTCTTTTCCCCTCTCTTCCGCTCTCTTCCCCTTTCTCCTCCTCTTTCCGCAGCATCCACATCGAGTTGATGCTCCACTTGAGCTTAAGCTTCACTTGATAATCCACAGCATAGTCGCTTTAATTGCGTGGACAGTTGTTGCTGTTGCGTGGATGGGCAAAACTTTGAGTAACAGTTCAAATTAATTGGGTCAAGGGAAAACTCTAAACGAGGATGAGGGGAAGGGGAAGGGCAAGGGGAAGAAGTGTTAAATTTAGTCATTCTATGCTTTTGACACATAATGAGTTATTTTTTGGAGCGATAAACTCACATACATGCTGCTGCAACTTTGCCTGTCCGGTGGAGAGGTAAATGAATTACGTAATCAAAAGGCGTAGAATCCCAAGCGCTCAAGATCAAAGGCTTGGGTGAGCTTTTGGGGCCTAAATTATGGCCACAGGACGTGGTCAAAAAACAAGAGAAACAAAACACACACACAAACGCACACACACACACACACACACAAAAAGGAGCCGAAACGCAAATGAAAGACGTTCAAGACAGGACAAAAACCCAACTAATTACGCGCTAATTAATAATTCAAATAATGTGCCGTTGTCCCAAGCACGCCTTCTGCACCGGCCCAAATCCGCTGGCGTATACGTAATATTTTCTGCGGTCTCTCGTTGTTTATCTTGATTAGTTGCTCTGTCCTGTCCCGCCCCGATCTCTCTTCCCATTTCTCTCTTCATCTCTCTATGCTTTTGTTGGGTTAATATTTTTTCATTTTAAGGCCAAATGAATATCTACGAGCATTAGTCAAAAAAGGCGTTCGTTTACTGCTGCTGCTGCTACTGTCAAAGAACTTTGATTTCCATCGAGTCAAGTTCTTAAATATGCAATTTATCATTGCAAAACTTTAACTGTGGACTGTGCTAATGAATGTGAATGCAAAATGTTAATGACACCCTACCAAAGTGAACAGAAACTTTTCATCTTTGTAATTAATTGAAGTTGTCTACTCAAACAAAGTAACAGTTACACTTTACAGTTAGAATTTGCAGTTACAGTTACATTTACAGTTAACAGCTACAGTAAACACTCACTGCAACTGATATGATAGAGTGCACTGCACCCGTCTGAGCTTCATCAATCAGTTTCAGTTCCAGCTGCGTTCATTAGCTCAACTATTTAATATGCGCACTAAGTGCACTTTTATGATATAGTGCACATACACAGAGAGGAAAGATTAAGTACTAAGATGAGGTTCAAATGATTTCCAATTTAGAATTTGCTATTCTTAAATTGATAATGAGAGTACAATATATTTAACCAAATACAATAGAATTTGGGTTTAAAGCTCGGATTTGAAATGGTTTTTGACAGTGAATACCCAGAGAACAAACTTCAATTTAAAAGCGCTTAAATCAAAAATGAATTCCAAGCTCGTTTTTATTTCACTATTAGTTTTGACAATTCCTAATTATTCCAATTTGTACATTTTACTTCAAGAAAGGAACTTCAAGAGCTTCAGTAGTTTTAATTTTAGTGTTAGTACGACTAGTAATAGAACAAAATACTTGACATTTTTGCTCTGTGTACATATAGTCACATATAGCACAGGGAAAGTAAAAGAACGATGATGATGTGGCATAAAGAAACAGTGCTGCGAGCGAGTCGACTCGACTAGTGACTAGTGGCCCGGCAACACTGCGTATGAGTTATATATTAATTATTTAAGCGCTCGTTATGTTCTGCATTGCGCTGCTCACTTGGCGCTGGTGTTGCCAGTTGCCAGTTGCAAGCTGGTACTTGGTTCAGTTGGCTCTTTGCTCCAAGCCAGGTCAGAATGGTTGGTTTTCTCTTTCTCTCCCTTTCTCTCTGTCTCCCTCTTTGGCAGTCTATCTGTCTGTTTGTGGCATTGCAGTGCATTTGTCTGGCGTCTGTAAAACTGGATTGAGGCCATTTGCTGGTTGTAATACCCTGTAACATATGAGAGTCAGTTAGGAACGTGTTAACCTGTCTCTCCGACTATGTAAATGTCACTAAGTGTTGATCTTAGCGCTTATTCATATCAGCTCTAAGTCTGTTTTTTTAGTGACAATTTGAGATTTTCTATGACGGCTAAATGATGTTAAATAAGTGACAGCTAGATATAAATTACCAGATTGAATATATAAATATAATAACATGTTATGGTATCTTAAAGTCAATCAATTTCATTCATGGCTGCAGCATTGTTTTTTGTTGGCCATTGCCCTGTTTTTTAGCCAAGTCTTCTCATAAAAAGCCATACATGTGTGTGCGTGTGTGTGAGTCTCGTGGCGGCGTGAAATTGTTTACATTTTTGCCCAGGCCAGCGGTTAGTCGGTTTTTCAATGCGCATAAATGGAAGCACACACAGTTATGATGTTTTTATATGGCCACAAATGTAACGCCACCCACCGAGCTTCCTCTCCCATTCCCAATTCCGCAAACCCCTCCTTCTTCTTCTTCTCATTCTACTCCTCTTTGTACAGTGGTCAGTTGGGGGCAACAACTACAAAGAATCATGTGAAGAAATGCCTGACTGCTGGTCAGAGGCCTTCTGGCTACATCATCCAAGGGAACAGAATAAAACGAATTAAAAGCGGGGCACATAAAGTCAGACATGGCCATATTTTGTTGCTTACCGTATTCGAATGGGTCCCACATTGTCTTTTCTCACTGTTGCATGTTTGTGAATATCATTTTTGTTCTTGTTGTTATTGTTGTTGGCACAAATACTCCCCAGCGCATCGTTAAAAGCATAAAGAGCACTAAACTGCTGCCGGCCATGAATTATGCTTTAATTGTGAGCGCATTTTAAATAACTCGAGCAAATTCACCGAAACTTAAACACCCTACCATTACTATATATTGGCTATAACAAACAGCTGAAATGGGCTTTAATTAAAGTTAACATTGCTATTAATTATTAATGGCTTCATATAATAAATAACGTCAACTTGTTAATAGGGAAATCATTCTAGTGACGATTTATTAATTTGCGCTTTAATTAAAAAATGTTATGGGAAATCTGTTCGTTTATTTAAATTTAAAATTTTTTTTAAATATTTGTGGTAATTATGTGCAATTTTCACATACAATTGAAATAAAGGAATATACTATTTTGTATAGTAATTTTATGTAGTTTGGTTTAAATTAAAATATTTAAAATTTGTAAAATTCAACATCAAGGCAAATCTTAGAAGCACTTAACTACAGTACAAGCATTGACGTTATAGGCCTTCAAAATACCTGAGAACTTCTGTAGGTAGAGTATATTAAATAAACGCACCTCAAATCTAACGAATGTTTTTAAGAAAATGCGAATTACTTTCGTTCATTCTCGTTTATATTTAACGAGCGAATGTGCAAACATTTGCGTTTAGTTTTCTTCGTGAAAATTAAAATTTCCATTCCTTTTACCCCGTGTTGTATTTTTCCTCCCTTGGTCCCTCTTTCTATCGAACAATTCCACGGCAGCTTAAAGACGCAAATAAAATGTGAATGGACTGCGTTTTGGAGGCGGAGAAGAAGCTGTTATGAGTAGAGAGAGAGAGAGACAGAGGGAGAGAGAGAGAAGGAGGAGTGGCAGGTGGCAGATTTCAAGTCATTCGACTAATGAATGCGCCAAAGTGAAGTGAGCAAAACTGAAAAAGCAAAGCGATACGATGAGAAACGAGAGGGATAGAGGGAAATGGAGAAAAAATGATGAAGATGAAGCGCAATGACAGCAACAGGCGTAAAATCTGAATAAATAATACAAGAAGGCAAAAAAAGAGGAGAAAAAAGTTACGGAAAATGAGAAAAAGTATTGAAATGTTGATGAAGTTTACTTTACGCTGATTTGGTTTTGGAATTGGATTCAGTTTTCAAGCTTAATTTCAACGTCTTGTTGCCTTTTCCTGGCCGCAATCAACAAATGAAGAATGAAGGAAATGCATAATGCAGAGAATCAAGAGCTTAATTGTTGCTCTCCACAAAATATATTTATACACCATATAATATATATACACATATATATATTTTTGTATTGAAATGCGCAATGCAAATAAATGTTTGATACCAATTGACGAGGCAAATAAGCAAATTTAATGACTGAATCAATTCAAAGATTGGGCATCGCATTTATTAGGGACTTAGGCATTTGGCAACAGCTTGAGCTCATTAACTTTTTGCCAGTGAGTGCATGTGAGTGTGTGTGTGTGTGTATGTGTGTGTGTGTGTGGGAGTCCAAGTTTGTCTTTGATGGTCTTGGCTAGGGACTCAGATGCTTGTTTGCCTGACAGTGGCAACAAATCAAGCAGAGATCGGAACACGTGTTGCTTTGATATTTGATGAGCAAAACTTTGAAATGCTCCCCTCCCACTCTCCCTTCTCTCCCCCTCTCTCTTTCACATCTCCCACCTCCCTTTCTGATACACCAAAAAGCCAAACAAAAACAAAGTTTTCATCAGCACTGAATGAATATTGAGCTGCGTGTGTGTGTGTGTGTGTGTGATAGCAATTATAGTAATTGCATAAAGAGGCGTAGACTGTGCAGAGTCCTGGCCAGGATTTATGGCCCCGCTCGCCGCTTCATTAGCATAAAAATCCGCTTACTTTAGTCATAATGTGCATATATTTAAAATATATGAATGTCTGGATTTCGTTTATTTTTTGTTTCCTCGTGTTTTGACTGCTGTTTTTTGGTGTATTTTTATTTTTTTGTTAACTTTGCTTGTTGATTCAAATGAAATATATTGTTATGACAAACACGCAGGACAGCAGCCAGGACACTGAACAAGGACCCTGGGGGCGTCTCTGCTTGGTGGCAGCTTTATTAATTTATATTGTTGACTTTTATCAGCAGCAGCAGCAGCAGCACTGCGCGGGCATGTCAATGTCAATGCTCCGCCGCATCCATCCCCGCAAATCCCCAACTTTCCACTCTCTTCTCTCAGCACCTACCCCACCTGGCGTCTTATCAGCAACACGTGTAATGAATGCCTAAACTGTCATTATCACCTTCTGGCGCGTGTTATGTTTTTCGGTTGTCATGTCAGCAAATATTGTGAAAAGATATCCTGGCCTACGCTCCCGGTCCCCTCTTCTCCTCACCCCCTCTGTGGCAAAGATTTACGAGGGGGTGCAGACCTACGGGCAGTTTTGTGCCTCATGATGCCAAAATGTGACACATATCAACATCTATATTGCCCTCCCTCTCCAGCTTCTTCTGCATACATAGTGTGCGAGTGTGAGTGTGTGTGTGTGTGTGTGTGTGTGTGAAACTGTGTATGCATGTCTGAGGAATGACACCGATGTCTGCTTTAGCCGGATGCAGCATAAATGCGGACAGCGAGAAAGTACTTAAAAGAGACAGTTCCTAAGTTTTAATGCGAGTTGGGGCAAGAGATGATAGTTAAGAATATAACCCTTAGCTACATTTTATTTAGTCGTATAGTGCTGCTGTGTATAAGAGAAGATATATAAATAGATGAAAGTAGAACATCAATAATTTTGAATGAAACCGATAAGATTAAGAATGGAATTGCAAAATATTTAACAGCTTGTATTTTAAATTAAATTAAATAGAGTGAAAATAATAACAAATTAAATGGAATCAAAGCAGGCTAGTGTAATAAAAAAAATCATTTTAAATTATTATTTAATGTATTGAAAAAAAATAAAGTGTCATGTAATGGCTCAATAACATAATAGCGAAAAAATGATTGATATAAAATGAAATGAATTGTGGAATAACCCTTAATGCAAAAGAATAAAATAGGACAAAATTGAAATAAATTATTATGAAAAGAAAAATAACCATTTGTAATATCGAAAAGAAATTTTGAAAAATCAAAGACCAAAAAATAATAAAACATTTCGAAACATCTCTGTTGCAATATAATTGAATATATTAAAATGTATGACCAATTGAATATTTGATATGATAAAACAACGATTTAAAATCATTTAATAAATTAAAAAATCACAACAATAGGTGGCCATGCTAATTTATTCATCTGCCGATAAAAATGTTACAAGCTGTCCATTTGAGTTAACTTTATAATTGGAATAACAAATGTCATGGCATCACATTTTAATTTTAGTTTAAAATTGTAATGCAAGACCGAAATATTTACAGTGGAATGTTATGGAATAGACAAAAACAAAAAGCAATAAAAGAATTTCCTACTCTACAATTTCAACAGCTAAATATTTCTTATTCTGTTGTCTGTATTACGGAGACAATTATTTGTGTCAATGTGGCAGGTGTTGGCTGCTTTGCTTGCCTGATGTTGCCTCCTTTAGTCGCATTACTCATACGCCCCGTGGTGTGGCAAGGAAGTAAGCGCGGAAAGTTGGGGAACAGTGAAAAAGACGCACGCTTGCGTTGTCGCTTGCAAATTTTCGCGCTGTTGTTTATATTTATGCGCAGGCACAGCGACAGCAACAACAACAACAACGACAGCAACGACAACAACAGCAGCAATAACAATAAAAAGAAGAGCAATGAGTAAGACAACAAGAAGGGAAACACCTCACAGAGCATCCGCCATTGTTGTTGGCCTGTCTACTACGACAGCGCAATAAGTCATAAAAAGAAAAAAGTTGTAAAGGGCTCTTAACTTTCACTTTCATCTTTGCTGTGTGCTCAGTTACACAGTAGCAACTTGACTCGTTGACTCACTGCCCAACTGACTGACTGACTGACTGACTGACTGCCTGAATGAATAAAGACTGACAGACTGACTGACTGACGAACTGTCCTCATTCTGCACTTGGCCGACGCTTAACTTTTATGATGGGCAGCCCAAAGACCAAAGCCAAAACCAAGACCAAGACCAAGACCAGTTTCAAGCTTCCAAGTTTTCAGGCAGCCGCATGAATAGCCAAGTGCGATTACAATGCCAAGCATGGCAGCAGAAAATGATGGGGGAATGAGGGGTAAAAAGAGTGGTATTGGTATAGGGTATTGCGTGGGCGGTCAACGGGCGGTCGCATAAATAAGAAAGCAAATGTAAGTGATGGACTTTATTTTAATATTGGCCACGGACGCGGTTGCGAACGCGAAGCGGACGCGGTCGCCATTGGCATTCACATTTTGTTTAATATTAAGAATTTTTCGTTTGCTTAACATTTATAAGCAAATACCAAATACATATACATAACCATAAGTATATATGTATATTTTGTTTTCATTTTTTTTCTTTTGTTTGCTTTCTTCTGAAGGCTTTTCCGCTTAAGTGAAATGAAATGACTGGGCGCTTTATGAGATATCTGCTTAGCGCTAATGAAAATATGTTTCGAATGTAAATTGGGACATTCGCTGGGGCTTTCGGTGCCCAGTTTTTACGACCCGTTGGACGCTGGACCACAACGATTTCCGGCGCCTAATGAATTTGTCAAATGCTGACCCACATCCTTGGCCTGGTTGGTCTAGACAAGCATCTCGGAAGGGGACTGTGATGTCGCCTTATCAGCGGCGCTGAGTTAGGCCAACTGTGCACTGGACACCGTACCCTTTTCAATTTGCTGATATGTACAATTAAATGCGTCCCACTGTGATAATCATGAGGCAGAGTGTGGTTTGCCATTCCCTTGTTAACTGTTTTTATATGTCTCCCAATGCTGTCTTTAGTCCTCTACATACCCGTTCTTCTCCTTTGCTGTATGCGGACTGATGCTTCTGCTTTTGTGGGAGATCTGTGAATACACAGTACGAAATTATTATGATGAATTGAAATTACTGAAATCGGGTAAATTTCAAGTATGTTTTTAATTTGGTCATTTTAGATTTCAGATAACTTCAATGTTGAGTTGTGTACATACAATTCAAACCAGTAACTTTTCTGTGAATTTTTCACTTGACCTCCAAAATTATATTCATAACAAAAGCAGTTGATTAAAAGTTCTTTTCTATCATATAAATTTTCATTTATGCTCGATCGATGCCTAATTTAAAGTTAATTTAATTTTTTTTCTCTGTATAGATACGGGAATGTTACAAGTCGTTGAGCTGCATCAGTAGCCACAGCATTTTTGGGAAAGTGGAAAGTCCTGGCCTGTATTTTTAGGAGTAGGACACTCCTTATCGTCGCCAAGTTGCTCGATTCGCTATAAATCTTTTGCCTGATTTATGTCGCTGCTCGACATTGGCCTCAAATTTATCGCAGCAGCGCGACGAAAGTTGCACACCCACGACCCAAAATTCACGACCCTCGGACCGTCATGGTCATGGCAATGTTGTCCTGTGTCCCCGCCGTATTTTGCAGCTCTGACATCGGCTGACATCCTTTTTCAACGTGTCGGCCGTCTTCAAGGCAAACAGCCAGCAGCAACTCCAGCAGCAGGATGTGTGTGGCCAGCTAACATGAGTGTCCCTCCACCTCCTTCATCCTACCCCGTACCCCCGGCTCAATGTCTCTTCCTCCTCTCGCTGTGTGTGTGAGTGAGCTTAATTATCATTGCCGCGAGTTGGCGCCTCGATGGCATTTTGTATGACTTCTGTCGGAAATTAATTTCCTCACTCACACTCACACCCACACTCTTGATATTGGACCACCCTGACAGGGGACACAGGACCGAGGACAGTGGACACATTCGTATGTACAAGGATAAATGCGTACAGTTACTCACACTGAGTCAACAAAGCTTTTGCTCAGCCTCAGCCACTCCGCATTCGTGTATTTGCGTTTAATTTTGTATGAATAACGGAAATTTGCGGCTTTCCGGCATTTTAAATAGCCATTAAAGTGCTGCAAGTAATTGCATACATACATTCACTCACACACATACTGATGTACACTTCACACAGATACATTTACTCAAAGCGTAAATGCAACAAAGGCAAAAATGCACTGCGGCTGCGGTTATCGGCCATTTGCAAGCTGTTAAAATTTAATAACAGTATTGATATCATAACTTTTTACATTTATTTGCTCTTCAAGTGGATATTCGCCATTTAAAGCATTTCATAACTTAATTGCTAATAGTTTCTGAAACCAACTTTGATTGTTTTCGAATTGTTATTTGTTTGTTGAGCGCTTTGATAAAATAAAAAGTTTATTGAATTAAATCAAATGTTTTAAATTAAAAAAAATGCTAAAAGTATTTATATATTGCATTGTATGTACCAAAATTTAAAAATCTTATTTAAAATAAATACATGTCCGAGAAGTGATATTTCTGATTAATAAGCAGCCACATAAATTTAAATCTCCTATTAGTACGCAGCCCAAAAAAATAGGCAACAGATTTAAAATGGCAATAGATCTTAAAACGCTTTCAAAAGGCAAGTAAAAGATGACATGTAAATATGAAAAATGAGTTGAAAGAGAGAGGCAGGCAATTCATCACAGAAAGTGACTGTGATTCGGATACACGAGGGTTGTTCATTACGTAACCCAATATTAGCATTACTTTTACATGAAACGGCAACAACAATAAATCATTTAACGCTGTCCAATCGGAAATGTAATTTAAGTTCGGGCAACAATAAATTCAGCTTAGGCCAAAGCTGAGTTTTGAAAGTTACCGACTTTCAGCGATAAACAGCTCATCTCTAATTTTACTTGTAAGTTACAGGAACATTTTGTCACAATTTGCATTGGTAGTGGCAATGATGTTCACCAAGCATCTTAATTTAAGCCACTTATGCCGCAAATTAAATCCAAGTCTGCAAATATACGAACATATAGTACAAAGAGAATTGTCTGTACTCTGAGTCTGAGTTGGAGTCTATTTGATCATGCTTGGCTGTGCAAATGTGTCAGCATTTCGACGACAGCTGTGTGCCGCTTATTGCCAATTATTGTCCATAAATTGCGCATTTATGACTCTAGTATATGTGAGTGTGTGTGCCTTGTCTGTATGTGTGTGGCTGTCTATGTGTATGTTTACCTTTTTGTGCTCCACAAATGCTCTCGTATTATGCGTCTAATGTGGTCCATTAAGAGTCTTGGCCTTCCAACGAAATGAACAATGCTTGAAGCCTCGCAATTGTTGCACTGACTTCTGCTCCTGATTGCCTTCAAACGAAGCTCTCAGCAAATATTAGGCTATAGGTTAGCCACTGCCACAAGTCCCAGGGACAAAACTTGTCTTGTCTGCGGTTGCCCAACAACAACAACACCAACAGAACTTAAAAAGATACAGTCTTCGAGATAAGAGTGATTGCAATCGCGATACCCTACACAAAAAAAACTTAAATTCGGCTTGAATTTTCATTAATTTCTTAAATATTTCTTAATTGTTTTCTAAAATTTGAAATTATATGAAGGTATTTGATTACTAATTTTGTATACATTTTTTTTACAAATGTGTTTTGAATTTTAAGTAAAGACATTTAAAAAAAAACGTGTTAGGTTGGTTCTATCAAATAGAAGCAAATGATAATTTTTTACATTATTAATATTCCTTATTATTGAGCTGTTTTCTAAGTTATTGTATTCACGAAGCGTTAGCTTAATTGCATTGCTGAGCTGCTTTGTGTCGGCTTAAAGTCATTCAGCCAGTGCTGATTTGTTTTGCTAGCGTCACTACAATCGCCCTACTCCCCTGCTGTTATTTTTTCGCAGAAACAGAGACACGCCCAATGTCCGAAGGGAACTAAATCAATGGGGAAAATGCGATTGGGTGCAAAACAAATCCCCAGCAGACACAGTCGCAGTCGCCAGTGGAAAGTAAATGTATGTATGGACATTGCAACTTTCAGTGCACATTTTTCACATTAACTGGCCGCTTCGTGGACGTCCTTGTCAGTAATTTTGTATGCACAGTCAGATGGCGGAACAACAAATCACTATCTGTAGGACAGCAGGAGTTGAAAGTCAGCCATCCATCCAACCATCTATCCTACCATCCAACCAGTTTGGAGTACTGCAACACCAGATAAATAAACAGTCGCGCTTTGACTCGTTGATAGATCGACAGACGATTGCAGTTTGCTGACGCGAAATTGCTATGGCACTCGAGTGATGATGAGCACGGAGGGATGTGCGAAGTGAAGAGGGATGTGCAAAATCCGAGCATGACTGAAAAAAGAACATGATAATGCGATTGACTGACCGACTGTCTGTCTGTCAGTGCGTCAACAATAACAAGCAACAACAGAACGCGTGGAATACGAGAAATTCGCTGATAGACAGAACTGATTTGCAACTTAATACAGCAACATTTTCGAATTGCACAACACTGAAAAGCAATGAGAAATATTAACGAGAAATGGTTGAAGTTTCATTTTACTAGGAAGAGTTAGAGCTAGAACAAATCCAGTGAGTAATCTCTTTAAGCTGAGAATGAAATACTTTAATCATGTGGAAATGAAATCCTTTAGGATTTGACAAGTTCTTCTCACCTGGTCCAATTCAACTTAAGTACACCATTAGAAAATGATCTTAAATGCATAGGCACTTTATGTTGTGTGTGTTGATTTCCGACTAGGAAACTTTCGATTTTATTTCGTATTCTCTTGAAAACATTGAAGAATGAGAATGGTGTGTGGCATTGCCTCTGAAGCATGCAACACCAAATGGGGTAAGAAAAAGAAATTCCTTTCGCTTCTTGCATTTTTCAGTGTTCGACTTTTGCCTTGCTCAAGTTTTATGCAGAGTTTTTCTTTATCATTTTCTTGATTTATGAAACTGTTTTTATTATTTTCATATTGTTCGAGCAACGGGCGGTCTAAGCAACGGCGTCTTGCCACGCCCACCCACATTCGCTTCCATGCTCTGATTTCAGAAATCACAAGAGTTTTTCCATATCTTTCTCTTCATTCCCACATTCTCCACATTCAGTTGCCACATCGTTTTTTGTGCGTTGCACCAGAAATTCGTAATCCATTCTGTTGTTGGCCATGGCTGTAAACTTTCCACAGATTGCGAATGGGTTGGCTGAGGGGAAAGCGGAGAACAACGTAGGGAAAAAGAGAGGGTGGATTGTAAGAGTTAGTGCAGTGCATGGCGTGTACGATATTTCTTACAAGTTCTCAAATTTGATTTTTTCTGTTTGTTGTGGAATTTGAAATGATTATGGATGAAGAGAAAGACGGAGAAGAGAAAGGGGGAGCGGAGCGAGAAAGAGAGTTTCATGCTCCACCTCTCACATGCTCGTATCCCACGTTGCCTTGTTGATGGTCCGTTTTACTTGGGAAAAGTTTGCATTATGCGCTTTGTTGGTCAACAAGAATTTTGGCATGCTTCTGAAAGTTGTGGCCCGAAAACAGCTCCCATGTGAATAAAGCAGCCATGTGGCTGGCAGCATCATCAGATGGCTTCATTCCGAGAATTGCTACATCGCAGAAGAGCTTCAGCAATGTTTGGCATTTCTACAAATCGTCAATTAGATAAAAGGGGCGTCAAAAATTTCAACTCATGAGCTCAAAATTCCAGAAATATTCTTGTATTTGAAAGTCAAGTCATTAATTAATTCATTTTGTTATACGAGCTTCAAAATATATTAAATTTCATAAGTGCAACTTGCTGAAATTATTACATTACAATAAACACTTTCTGTCATTGTAATTTAATTACACTCAAATGACTAGAATGGAAATTTTGTGGCCATGGCAAGTAAATATTATGTTTCGAGTCAATTGCTTAGCCACTAATTGACTTGAACTGGGATAAAAGTTTAATGAATTTTCAATTCATTGCGCCCGATAGTATGCCATATCAAATTTGGTAAAATTCAGACGAAATTTACTGGCTAGAAACCATAAAAGTGTGACTGTCAATGCCATTGGCAATTGCTCAGATTCCTTTCGGCCACAACCGCAAATTCACTTGTCGCTTAGTCGAGTTCACACAGTTCCCCTGTCCTTCTTCCCGCTTTCCTACGTCATTGTCCCTACCGCGACCCATTTTCGCACACAATGAAATATTAATAAATTCCATTACCAAAGAAAACACACTCGAGTGCACAACAAAACATCAATGGCAACAAGCGTTGGGGATTGCCATTCGAATCATGTTGAAAGATGCTGAGGCATCCTCGTCATCTAACAATCACTAAAAATGCCGCTTCGATTGCGATTCCGATTCCTACTCCTATTTTTATTTTTATTCCTATCCCTATCCCTATTCCAATTCCGATTCAAAGTCTCAGACTGAATTTGATTTTGATGTTCAGTAGAAACATTTTTCTCTTTGCCACGCAAACGATTTTCAATTGTGAAGTGGATATGGGGAGGAAGACGCCTCGAATTCAATTCAATCGCTAAAATGCTCCTACATATAGTTTAAGTGGATGTAACGCATATACGCATGTACATATATGCATATATACTAGTATACACGTACAGGGGAAGTCATAGACTTTCTGGAAAAGGAAAAATTCATTTTTATTATTTAAAAATTGAAATAACACATAGTTCATGAATTTGAAATAAAAATAATGAATAATGAAAGTTTCCAATTCTATAAATCCTTATAATTTGAAAAATACATACCTGGGGTTTTTTTATTTATTCAAATAATTATTTTCCCAGTTTGGATTTTTATTTATCTTACCTTATAATAACTATGTCTTTTAAATAAAAAAATAAAACATATTTTGATTTTTTTAAAATACTGAAAAGAAAGTTTGCCTAGTAACAGAGTTTAGCTATATTTTTCTTTCTTGCCTTGGTCTGCGTAATTGATGGAGCAGCTCTCGTAGACAACAATGAATGAATTCTAGAAATGTGTATTATTTTTGTCGCCAAAAGAGTTTATTGACGTGTGGGCGAACAAATACATTAACTCTTTTATATGCAGATGTTGAGCTTTTTGGGCGCTGAACTTGCATTTGAAATGCATCAACAGTTACGAGTAAAGAAAGCTAAGGCTGAATTAAATTGGTAATTCTAGTTAAATTGGCGCTTATCGGCTATGGCTCGAATGGCACGCGCCAACTTTAGCAAATGATGGTAATAAGAATAATATTTGATTTCGTAAATGACAATGCACCCTCTCTTTCTCTTTTGCCCTTTTCAGTGCCATTGTTTAATTCGCGTTGTGTTCGCAGTTTTAGGCAAATGCGCTTGTTAACAAGGCCAACAGGAGGCAAAGACGTGAAGGAGGAGGTGGGGGGGCCTAACCAGCCATGTCAATGGCTGCAGCGACTGTGGCAGTGGCAATAGCAATGGTAGTCGCAGTTGCAATTAAATGCTAATGGCGTGTGAAAGCCAATTTTGAAAAGTATACAGACAGAAAACGAACTATACTAAGTGCAAGGCAATCGCCCAGCTAATTTGTGGAGTGCCCGAAGCATCAGCAACAACAGCACCCAAAGAGAATGAGGAGAGCGAGGAGAGAACAAGAGGGGACAATATCATTGGAGTTGTGCTAGAGTGGCTTTTAGAGCTGCTAAAAGTCATAGCATACTTTTAAGCGCAACTGCCAAAGAAGAGTTCAACTTTGATAATACTGTTCAACTACAATAGAATAGTGTGCAGCATATGTTGAACACCATAGACAGCAAGCCAGTCCCAATTTCCTTCTCTTCTCGATGGTTTTCTCCTCTCCTAGCTTTCCTAGAAATACCAATTGATTGTGGGTCAGTCCGTCTTTTGTCCACCCGCTGGTATTCATTTAATTGCTCAAAGCAAAGGCAAAATGAAAGTTGCGCGCATATTTGAACTGGTCGCAATGAAACCTTTTATTATAATTTAGGCAAGGCACGCGGCAAGCCAACTATTCTATGTTACAAGAGAAACATTTAGATGGAAGGAGAGGAAGATGACGTCGCTTGAGCGGAAACCACTAACTGAAAGGGAACCCAGTGTGGCTTTAATGTGTGTGTGTGTGTGTGTGTGACTGTTGTGCGTGCGAGTATTCATTGATGTTGACCCAAACTAAAACCACAAATAACACACACAACAACAACAACAGCAACAAGCTAAAGTAACAATTCAGTTACGACTCTGCCACACGACATGACAAAGCAACTGATTCTGAATCACTGAGGCGCTGAATTGGCAAGGGCGTGGTTAGCTTATAACAACAACAGCAACAACAGCCACTACAACAACAACAACGACAAGCATTCAAATTATGTCAAAATCCAAAGCCACAAACAATTAAACAAAATTGCAAATTAGACGTTATTTAGACCAAACAAACCAACTCTCAGTTGACAGCAAGAAATCGGGCAACCGACCAACCGACCGACTAGCCACGCCCCATTTGCGGTTGCCGCTGCACAGTGAAATGTCAAAAGGAAGGAAGTGTAGGAAATTGCCTATTTGCAATTGTAATTTATTCATTCGGTTTAATATGCCGTGAAGCGCCAGGCTCCAAACAAACCAGCACCAAATTGTGCTAAACAATAATTCTCCACCCTCTATGCTCTCTCTGCCTCTGCCTCTGCCTCTTTCTCTTTATCTGTTCTTTCTCTGTCTACTTGATATTTGTTTTATTTGTCATTTGGTTGCAATGGTTTGACTAATGATTCCATGTCAAGGTCAGCCAGATCATCGTCCCGCTTATTGCTCTAGCTGGATTTCAATTACGAGTTGCGCTTAATTTGACCAAATTAACATAAACTTTGACGAAGGATGCTAAAACTTTTTTAGCCAAAAGAGAAAAAGGAAAAAGAGAAGTGAAATCGCCACAGGCCAAGACTCACACTGCAAAATTGTTTGATGAATACGAGTAAATGAACGGACGATGAGCTTACAGCTTAAACTTAAGACTAGGTAATATTGTTTGAATTGTATAGACTTAAGAGCTAAACTCCTCTCAACTGAAATCTAAATAGTGTAAATGATAGTCAAATATATATATATAAATATAATTGTGATTCCTAGTAAATTGAATGTCGGAACTTATTTCAAATTTCAATAAAACTATTTATTATTAGTAGTCTTATACAATAAATAAATTCATTTTAACATGGTTTTATGTATGCCTATTGTATTTAAAAATGTGGAACTCAGCATGGAAATCAATCAAGTTTCTGATTAAGTTATGAATATGATAGTTATTCCTACTTCAACTTAGAACTCCTCCATCATGAAAGATTCCAATAAACTGCAATGTACACTCCATTTATTCTGCTAATACCAATTTGAGACTGAAGCTCACTTTTTGCTTTCGACTTTTCTCTGAGCCTGAGTCTTTCATGGTTGACACAAGCCAATACAAATGGCTTGTTGCAAGCTGCTGTGGCTACTTGTTCTCGTACTTGGCTAAGTCGGTTAATCCTCTGGCCACTAAATGGACTATAGATTGCACTTTAATGTCACGGCATTCAGGCAAATCGTTGGCCATTTAAAAGGGCTTAAAGCAAGCACACATACGATACGTTCTCTCCCACACACATTTGATTACAGAGAGGCAAAAAAGTGGCTTTGGTTGATTGGCAAGGCCAGGGATTGGAAACAAGAAGCAAGTCCTTTGAAACAATAAATGAGAGTCCATTTGCGTATACTCATGCGGAAGATCAGAACACAGACACTGACACTGGCCAAAATAGAGTACGAAAATTGTTTTGGCTGTCAAATTACGTAAACATTGTCATAAATGAAAAATTCATTCAGCAGCCGCCGTTGTCGTTGTTGTTTTAGTTGTTGTTCTTGCTGTTGTCGTTGTCGCTGTTGTTGCCACAGCATTTCATTTGCTGCCGTTGTGGCAAATTTGTCAATCTCTTGGAGCCTTTTTTTTGTGCACGGCTGCCACAGGCTCTGGACTTGGCTGTGGCTCTGACTCTGACTCTGACTCTGGTTTTGGCTCTGACTCTTGTGATTTTGCTTGGTTTAGTCGCCGTTGGGCTTCACATAAGGCTTTGTCTTTGTTTTTGGTTTTGTATTGTATATTTTTTGTGGCTTTTGGCGGCTCTGTTTTGTTTACATTACTCAAAACCAGCAAGCAAATTGCCAGTTCTTTCTAATATTTTTTCGTCGTTTTTTCGGCTTTTTCTTAGAGCTGCGTGCATGTGGAGCCTTGTCTGCGTCTGTCTTGGGCGTCTGCAGGCGCGACATATTAATTATTCATTTCGATATTTGGTTTGCCAACAGCGTGTTTGTCAAAGGAAGAGAGAGAGAGAGGGACAAAGACCAATAGAGGGGGAGTTGCTGTTTTAAGGGACTGGGAATAAGTACGGGTTGGGAATAGCCGAGCTGCTTGTGATTTATAAACACGCGCGGCGCTTTCGGTGATTTACTGCAAATTGCTTTATAATGTTATATAAATTTTGTTGTTATTTTGCGCTGTTTGCTCGCCTGCTTTTGAGTAATTACAAAAACGCAGCAAGAACAGCAAAATCGACAGCAAACAGCGAAAAATGGCAGACAACAACAAAGATAGTTAAAGGATGCCTTTGAAAGTCAAAAATGACCTTTAAACTCGTAATGGATTAAGCATACGCCACATTGGCACGACCTTTGGGAAGCTTTGGGAATGCTTTCAGCAGCTGTCAGCTTAAATCCTGGCTGTCGTTTGTGATTAAACAACGTGTTAATCTGTTAATATTCATGTTGCGAGCGTCCTCCATACATTATATTCATTAATTCTTTGCAAAATCAATTGTTGCCATGTAATTTATTTTTTTTTGTATTTTGAATTATGTTTAATGGTGCATGAATCCATTTAGGAATTGACTCGACTTACAATTTATAATTTACTTAACAGCGTTGTAAATCAAATAATTGAAAGGTTTCAATTGATTATGAAACCAGTTTTCGCTCGGGAATAAAACTCAATTCAATTTACTGGCAACGGGGCGAATACTAAATGTTTGTGTTGAGGCATTAACGTAATTTGCGAATCTTAAAAAGCTAATTACAAAATTAATTATACTTGTAGAAATGGCAAGAGTTTTATTTTAAATTTTCCCCGCTAATCGCATATTTAATACCTCACACTTGACTTGTTCGCAAAAAAATCATAATTTTTATAGCTGTTAAAAAGTTTATAGATCTCGCAAGTATTTTTGAACTGCTGAATTGTAAAATGCGAGGAAGTATGAGGGAGGAAACCTCGCAACAAAAGCCACTGCAAAGTAAAAGTAAAATAAAATCTTTCTCTGTTACAAATTACATGCATACGAGTTGAGTTTTATGTAAATTTGTCTATGGCTGATTTTTTCTTGCTCGCTTTTATTATTATTCTGCTTTGGTTGTTGCTTTTCCTTGGGCTATGCCTTTTTTTATTGTATAAATTTTTCGTAGCTGAAAATTAGAAATGTTCCACCGCGTTCAACTTCACTGACAGTGCGTGGCAAATTGCTTTCCGAAGTCTGAAGTCTGGAACACACACACGCACACTTACACACATGCTTACACACCCACACACATATATAGAGAAACCAATTGCTAACAATAATAAAATACCATTTTTTGGGCTTTTGCAGCGCCATTTCCGTTTCCTAACAATAAGTACAGCCCACAGTAAAGCAAGAAGTGTGCGTAGGGAAAGGGAAGAGAGGGGGGGACATGTAATTTGCATGAACAGACGCCAGCACATAATATCCATGCATTAGAATTATGCCCATTTTCCATTCCCCTGTCCAAAAATGGCGAATAATGGCAGTCGGTGTCAGAGAGAAAAATTTACTAGATAAATGCGAAAAAATCGAAAAATGTATTTCGCATATTGTGGCAATAGAAACGAATAAATAGGATGTGTGTGTGTGTGTGTGTCTGTGCGTGTGAGTGTGTGTGGGTGTGTGCAAATGGCGTATGCACATTGAATACACCAACCTCTCATTATTATGACATTAATGCCACAGCATCGATCATCCATCCGTCGAGTGATGCGAAGCGACGTTGCACATTCAAAATGGCAATTACATTAATTACGGCTTAAACTTTTCGATATGGACGGGAATAAAGCGAAAGCAAAATAACTACAATTTTGGCAAATTCAATTGCCGAAAATCGTGTAATAGAAAAATAAAAAGCAAGTGCCTCGCATTAGCCCAAAAGCCCATTGGGGATTGGGTTTTGGCCATTGGCAATATCATTATGCAGGCGGCGTGCGCCATTATCGTTTTGCTCTCATTTCCGCTTTTCGTTTACGCTATTCGTTTACGCTATTCTTCTTTCATTCTCATTTCATTTCGTTTCGTTTCATTTCACAGGAACCGTGGCCGAGGCGTGCCAATGAGTGCATTTGACTCGTTGCTGCTTTCCATGTGCTCTGCTTCTTGTTTTCAAACCATCTTTGTCACGGCAATAACTTTCGTGTCAGTCCACTAACAGAACTTCACTGTTTTACTAACCTTTCTCACTCTTTACTCACTCGCTCGATCTATCCTTTTTCTCTCTCTTTATTTACAGCCACATCGCTCTGAAAACAGAAGCAGGCAATAGAAAAGGCAAACAGCGAACGACGTTGCCCAGGGCCAATACAGAGTTGCCTTTTGTGCCCGTCTGTCTGTCTGGCAATTGGCCAAGTTAATAGACAGCGCGACGACGCCGATAATGACGTTGTTGCAGCTGCTGCTGCTGATGTTGATGATGACGATGACGATGACGCTGCTAACTTGGTTATTGCTGCCAGCAACGAAATAGTCAAACAATCCGACAGTTGGACAAATAGACAGACGGACAGAGAGACAAAAGGAGCTCCCACGTCCGTCTCCTTTGCCGCCTTCGCCAGCGCTTTAAACGTTCAGGTCCAGGCCAGGCCAGGCCAGGACGAGGACAAGGACCAGAACCAGGACCTGGCTTACTGCATTTCCGGTTGTTGTTCCTGACGTTGCCATGCCTCCTCCACTCCTCGATATGGCTGCCAGCAGCTGCGTCCTGCTACTCGTTGTGACTGTGATGAGCGGTAAGTACTCGTTCGTAATACTCAAACAAACACCCACATTTAACCCAATGTATTCATACTTATTTATGGCTTCGGCTTTGGCCGCACAGACTTTAGTTAAGTTTCGCATTTATTGTTGCCGCAGTTAATTGTTGGCATTTGCTTTGCCTTTCAGGGCCTTTCAGGGCCTCTCTCGGCCCCAATCTGACTAACAAAAGGCCAGGCTTCCACTCTCAATTGCAGCATGATGGAGAGAATGGTCGACATTTTTGTTTCAATTAACAATTAGTTTGCACAAAACTTTTTCTCTATTCGATGGGGGAAGTAAAGTTTCTGACAAAAGTTATGCTCCGCCATGGTCCGTTAAATGAAATCTTATACCTCATACGCCCCATGGGCATCAACCGCGACTTCGACTAGCAAAAACATATATACCTCATATCGAATATTAACTTACATATTTTAATCATTCAAACACGAAACGAATCAGACGATGCTGCACTTTTAACTTTCAGTGTTAACTTCTGTCGGCTACGAAAAACCAAATTATTTATGGGCCAATTATGCCAATTTGAAAGTCAGTTAGCTTAAAATTTGACCTCAAAACAAATCATGCTGAAATCCTATGTAAAATCTTCAAGGAAATAAAAATATAAGTCGATAAAAATCTTTTACCCAACGGTAACAGAAATATCAGCTTTAATAATATGTAAGAATATTTATGAATAAATTAATATTACTTTTTTAGAAGCCAAAAGCAATTAAAAACTTTACTCAATTTTTGAAATCCTACACTAGCAATGCAATTGCCATAGAAAATTGCACACACATATGCACAGGAATAAATTGAATGAAATTGAGCATACGACTAATTGGCCCGAGGCGTTATGGAAATGTGCATATGAAATGCCGAAATACTCTGTCTTCGACCAGAGCCAAATTTTAATTGATATGTGTGTAAAAAAAAAGTTCTTTTAGTATGCCTTTAATTGGCGTGCGGGAATATCAATGAAAATATATGCAAATTGCATATACGTCACGTGCGCCAGTTGATTGCAAGCAATTTACAAATTGTTGCATTACTTACACGCAGTTTAGTCAAAGCACAGGGATTAACACGTTTGATATGCAAATATTGTATAAATAAAAGATTAAACATAGTTAAGGCAGTTCCTGGCTGGAAATTATCAAGGACTAAAACGTGACACGACACGAAATGAAATGAAATGAACAACAAAGGGAGAGAGATTTAATTAACAATAAACTATCTCAAAGTCATGCATAATGCATTTGATTTATGTTTTGAGTGCGCTGAATTTATGGCAGTTGTAGCAACAAAAAATTTCAAGAGACAAAGAAACAGAGAGAGAAAGAGAGAGCATGAGAGAGAGAGAGAGAGAGAGAGAGAGAGAGAGAGAGAGCTAAAGGGTCAATGGAACAATTCAAAAAATGCTCGAATTAATTGCATTTACAGTGCACAAATTGTGAAAAAATGTGCAGCGCATATTTCAAAATTCAATTAAAATAAAACGAAACGAACTGAACTGAAGTGGAGGAAAATTATATGAAACGAAAAGGGACTGCCGAATGTGTCACTATACAATTTCCTGTTCTAGGGCGTGCCAGGTGGGCGTTAAAAATAATTAAAACACAGCAACAAAAACAAACACAAACAGAAACATTGACAACATTGCCAGCAGCTTCCGTTAAATGTCGACATTTTATTTATTTACTTATTTTTTGTTAGTTGTTTTCTCGGTTGACTGCAACATCCGACGGGCAACACTCGCAATTCAATTACAACAATACAATAAATACATTAAGCTCAAAATGTTTAGAACTGCAAAGGTGTGCCACTGTTTGTGCATGTGTAAATGTGTGTCAGGTGTACTTTCTGGTCGTTTAATATACAATCTGCCGCAGGCAGACGGCGAATGCCAATTTAATTAGCGCGTCCATCACTTTCAACACAACTAATCACAGTGTGCGGTCCCAATGCAGCCACATTCAATCATCCAACCATCCATCAATCAGTCGGTCAATATATCAGCGAATCGCTGAGTGAATTTGTTTGTTTTATGGTGGCAAAGTCAAACCAATTTAAAATTGTTTTTTGTATACAAAATTCGAATGAAAGTGAAGTAAAATAATTGACTTTTGAATACTCTGCAAATGCAATGAGTTAACATAAATTATGTTATTTAAATTCATTACCTAAATAGAATTGAATGTTAATTTCAGAACAACATTTACTACAATATTATAAAAACTTTGCTTTTGTAAGGATTCTTAAAGATTATTTCTAATGGGTGGATTATTAATAATTATATTTAAAATCCATTTTCTATACATTTTCATTTCATTTGAATTTTTTTTAGCTATTATTGATTTAAATAAATTTGAATTCATTCATCTTCATCTACAATACGAGGAAATATTCTTCTATTTCGCCCATAAACAATCAATTGTTGGCTTTAATCAATTGCAAAAGCTATTAGCGGCCTTTGCTGAGTTTATCAATTTTTTTCGCATTTGAATTGCATTTTTGATTATGATTGATTTAGTGAGCTGGCGAAACTAAATATAGTTTGGTGATTTTGAATGAAATGCAAACTAACGAATGTATGTATATATTGCTCTACTCGTTGTTTGGTTTCAGTTTAGTTCTATTCGATTCATTTGAAATTCTACAAAGTCAAATTTACGAGTTGTTCTACGTTCAATAAAAGCAATTTTAATATTAATATTTTGAAGTTGCAAGCACACACACACACACACACACATATTGCAATGCTCATATGAAGCATAGAAATCGCATTTATTTGTACAGAGAAAGAGATCGAGAAGGAGGATGAAGAGGAAGAAGAGGAAAGAGGATGATTGTCCAAAAAGGAGTCAAATAAATAAATGCATTGGAATGAAATTCGGCGAATAGCGGAAAGCAAACGTGCCAACGCGTTCGGCAACAAGCCAACACAGAGAGGGTAAAGGGGGTAAAGCGGGGAAAGGGGGAAAGAGGAGGCCATCTGGGGGCCTGAAGTCGAGTGTTTGCCTGCGCGTGATCGATGGTCAAATATTTGCAACAAACTTTTTGGCCTGGCCAAGTCATTGAACGCTGGCTCGCAGAACTCAAACAGAAGCGTACACAACAAAAAATTGCACAATTCACGTAGAGAGCAAAGCAAATAAACGATAAGATACCCTGTACAACAAAAATTTAATAAATAAATAAGTAATCAAGTATTGAAGCTACCATAACACAAACAAGGAATACAATCACTAACTGAAGATTCTTTTATAAAATAATAGATAAAGTATTTGTGTAAGTATATGGGGGAAAAAGTACAGTTAGGTCTTGCCAAGTCTGTGACTTGGCGGCCACGTGGCATGCCACGTATCCGGCAACCAAAGCGAAGCATTACCTCCTAGGTAATTGAGTATGAATGTGGAATGTGTCGAAAGCGTTTTTTGTTGCTGTTTTGCTTTTCTTTTTTTCTCGTATTTGCCAAACAAAACGCTGTTGAGAGAAATGCCCAGACAAGTTGCCCAGTTGGCGGCACCCCGAGCTCAACTTTTCAGGTATAGAGAAGCAGAGTAGCAGTGGGAGAGAGAGTGGAGAGAAGATGGAGAGGTGCTCTGGCAAGCAAAACAAGTGGAAAATGAATTCGATACATTATCATGACGTCAAGTCGTGCGTGGTGACTGCCCGGACTTCAAGGCAGCCGAACCTGGGAACTGCCGGGGTCAAAGTGCCTGCCAAAAAGTATAAATTACGTGTAATGCGGCGCAGCTATCGATAGCAGTCATTTCTTATGCGAAACACCTGCAGCAGACCAGCTGCCAACTCAGAGGGAGGAGAGGAAAGAGTCCAAGGACAGACAGACTGACTGACAGACATTTGCCGTAGCAAATGTGCGCATAAATGAATTACCAATGAACCACATGCTATGGTCCGCCCCCTTCCTCTGGCCACCACTTGCCACTTGCCACATACCACGTTTCATTTTCAATTTAGGATTCGGCTTCTCGACAGGGGCGCTAATTTGTGGGCGTAACCGTCTTCTAGATGGTCCAACATAGACGAGTGTTTAACCATTTGACAGATGCGCTCAGCACAAGTACTTAAAGTGGGTGAATGGGTGGGGATAGAGAGCAGGAGCAGAAGGAGAAGTCAAAGGGAAGAGAAAGGAGAGAGAGCGCAATTCGACAGCCTACATAAAAGCGCAATTTGTGCCATTATGCGTCAAGTTCCATTTGATTACGACACGATGACAGGAACAACGCACACCACACACACATACATACACACACACACATGCCTCTGTTAACTGCCAGAAGTTGTGGGCGTGGCTATGTGGCAAGTTGGGTAAAAGCAATTTCACTAAATCTGCAATTGTTATATCGCCTGCTAAACAACTCACTTTGTCCTGAACACACTTTCTCTCTGTCACTCTCCTTCTCTCTCTTTTTCTCTATATACTTCTCTCTTTATCTGTCTGCCTTCCAGTCACTTCCTCCATTTGGACACCTATAAGAGCCAAACGTTCTCACACGTCAAATATTTATATTGCATTGCTCTGTTCTGTACTCCCCATTGTTGTGCCTTTTTCCCTTGTTCCTGTTCTTATTCATTTTCATGTTGCTGTGCAATATGATTTGGGTATTGATTAAGCGCCACTGGGGATCTGCTTTTCTTCCTGCCACTGGCAGACTTCTTCCTCATCATGTCCTGCCTCAATTACTGCATCGCTTTATGTCTCCATGCGGGACCAAGTTCCATGTCTCTCGTTCACATGTTTACTACATTTTTATGCTACATGGTAAAAAAAATTAAAGGGAAGAACTCGGCCATAAATCATGACAACGATTTGATGGCGTCTATTAGACACAGTTTATAGGCCTAGTTAAAATGTTTATAGAGCAAACTTTACGGTGAGCGGCAATTAAACATAATGCCTCCTGTTGATCAGACCTTCCCCAAAGGGCCTGATGACGAGCATTAAAAGAGCTAATAAAGTACCTAAAAAGGCAAGTCACAAAGTGAAAATTTGTTACACAATTTATAGGCATATAAAATCATAAACTTCATTTACAAATTATCCATACAATTAGTAAAAAATTATGTTAAATATGGAAAAATTTATATAAAATTAAAGCAAAATTTGCATATCTCTGTCAAAACTTAACCAATTTTAATTTGGAATGTCAAAATGATTAATTTTTCGATATTTTTATTGATTCAGCATCTAAATTTGTTTTTTTGGAAAACTCATATTTTTCTTAAGAGTTTTTCAAAAATTTTCATGAGAGATGTTGAATTAATCATTATTTCTAAATTCATTATATTTCGCTGTTTTGTTCATTTGGGAATAAAACTATTTTTAGAAGAGGCTACCCTTCCTTTTCTTTCAGTGTAGTTGCCGCCAATTGATGAGCAGTGATTACACATTTTTCTGTTTATTGGTGCAGCGTTTAATGCCAGGCTACGTGAGGCAAACACACATACACCCAGAGTCACATACATATCAATTTGTTTAGGGATTTTGTGTCTACTGTCTGGCTGTTGTTGTTGTTGTTGTTGCTGTTGTTGTTGGTTGTTGGCTGTTTACTGGCGGCGTATTCCCACGAGTGCACTTTACGCGACGCCTCATGAGTCGCACTTGTGCTGCTTTGTTGCCTTCGATCCGAGAGCAAACAACAGGAGAAAAGCATTGAACATTTTTAGCAACGTGAATTTGAGCGATTGCCGATTGTGAATTGTATCCGAAAAAAGAGAAAGCAGGTTGTCTCCTTCCCTTGTCGTAGCCATCAGTCAACTGAGCTATCCTGGTCTGTCTTTACTGATACAACATTTACTCGTGCTCGTATTAAACAAGGCATTTCCGCTGCAGTGTTTGCTTTATACAAACAATTTCCGCAGCTAAATTTACCCTGGGCAGCAGCTGGGCTCTGCTCTGTTTCAGCCCTGTTTCAGTTCAGAGCTATTTATGGCATCCGTCTGCTCATTGATCCAACGGAAATTTATTGATGAATTTCATTTCATTTCATTTCGCAACGCATCGCATCGCATCGCGCACCTCTCGAAATTGCTTTGAGCTGCGTGGAGTTTACTCAATTGCTGTAAACCAGAGCTCAAGCACAATTTCCAACTTTACCGTGTTGTGTTGTGTTTGTGTTTTTCATTCATCAGAGCCCCAACCAATGCTAGCTTAAGAGGCCCAGACATACATTTATATTGCCCTAACGTCGCCGTCATCCTCCTTCCCTTCCCAAAAAAATACGTTGCTGGCATCTAAAGTGGCTGCGATTAGTTTGCTAATGTTGTAATTCCATCATTGGGGCACCGTCGTGGAGCACTTGGCGCTTAGCTAAACATCATCAGGTACTTGACAGCCTCGATACCGCAATTTGCTATTGGTTCTGGCCAACCATTTGAGCCACTGACCAACTCATCGACCGATTCATCGACGCAACTTTTGTTACTCAGTTGCGTTTAGTTCTCGTTCTTGTTCTTGTTCTCAATCTCGTACTCGAACTTTTGTCGATTCATTGATGTGAGTGGCTTTTTATTTGCGAGAAAATGGCGTATTTATTTTTTTTCAGCTTCTACGTTTCTTATACTCGTATACACTTTTCTTTCGCTTTATTTTTTGATTTTGTTTTTGTTTTTCTCCTGGCGTATTGAAAAAGGAAATGAACTCATAAAAAGTAATTTGGCCATAATGCTTTTGGCCGAGTTAGTTACTTGATTTGCAGTTGCGAATAAAGTTTCGCTTTATTAATTTTGATGTTGTATACACTTGTTGTTGTTGCTGTTGTTGTTGTTGTTGTGCTGGCCACTTAAAAAACTTGCTTGATTTCAAGTCAGCAATAAAGCTGAAAACTTTAGCAAAAGTACAAAATGAAATAGCATTTACTTATAAGTACATGGCGGTTTTGTTTTATGACTCTTTTCTATACTCTGTCAGCATTTTCATTCATGGGGCATTTTAAATTTAATATTCTTTTGATTCATAAATCCAAAAAGAGCTATTTTTGTATTTTATTTTTAATTTATTTGAGTTTATTGTTTGCTACAACTCAAATCGAATTGATTTCATTTAATTGAAATTTTTTTGTCAAATTGCTTTTGGCTTTGATCTGAGTTGGCTTTCTACAAATATAATTCGGGCTAGATTTGGCTATAAGCCGCAGTTCTGCTAGCCGTAAGCGTAATATACACATACCATTCAATGCCTGTGGCGCTTTCAAATGAGTTTTTTGTTTTTATTTTGAAATTCAATTAGCTGGCTGCGTTTGGACTTGCGACTTTTAAGAGATACGATCACATTTCAATTCAATTCATTGGTAGTTTCTCATTTTACACTCACACCCATGCACACATATATATTAAAAACCGACTCTCAAAGGCTGCTGCTGCGTAAAATGACGAGGAAAACTTGAAGAAAAGTTGATTGTTTTTCTTTGCTGACTTTTGCTTGGTTCTGCGCTGAGGCTCGTCAGTAAATTGTAAAAATAATTAAATTTATTTACGTTTGCCTTATTTAATTGCCGCAGCAGCTGCGACAGTTCCAACAGCTCCAACGACACCCCAACGTGGGGGTGTGCCATAACCCGAGGCTTTGCTTTTAAAATGGCTGCCAAAGCAAGCTGAAACCAACCCCCGCCCGTTCTCTCCCATGAAATGAGTGCTCAAAGTGAAAGCAAATAAATAAATAACAAATAAATACTACAATATATAAATAAATAAACAATTGCTGAACTGAAATAGAGTTTCGTCCCGAAATGAAAAGCATTTTAGCTGTAAACGTAAACTTGAAACTGCCAACTGGCCATCATTGGCATCTTCTTCTTCTTCTCCTTTATATTATTATTATTTTTGTTGTTGTTGTTTTAGCTGCTTCGTTAGTGTTATTTATTTTGCACCAAGTCCTCGCTTCGATTTCGTAAAGGATCAGAAATACTTCGCTGCGCTTTTCTCGACTCTTCGTTTGCATTATGATTCGAATTGCCAGCTGAAGCGCAGCAAAGTGCACCAAAGCGTGCCGAAAGAATGGAATGAAGACTATAAAAGTAGACAGCAAATGCAGCTGGTCTTCAATTTATAAGCTCATTGCCTGCCAAACAAGTGTTTTTTTACGATCAAAAAATAATACGCAATTTCAGTATACGAATCAGAATCAAACATTAACCGAATAGAAAATCGATTTTCACATTACCAGCAATTATTTGAAATGCTTTAAAATTTGAGTGAATTTACTTCAAACAAAATTAATATTTATATACATTTAAAATTTTCTTAGAACAATAAACGATTTTTTAAATTTAGCTCCCACTTTATTCTGTCTGTTTTTCAGGAAGTTTTCAAACTTTTCTCTTGTTTTAAATGTTGTTTATCGCATTCGTTTTCTTTTTCGTGAAATTGTATTTGTGTTCACCTTCATGATTTGCTGTTGCAACATGATTTCAGCTGCGCCAAGTGGCAGTGAAATTATTTCTGCTTATGCAACGTCAGCGATTTTTGTTTTTCTTTTTGTTATTGTTTTTTTTCTGTTTTTCATTTGATTCTTTGGTTAAGTCGAGAAATTCCCAAAATGTCACTGCCACTTGGCATTTATTGTTGCGCGAAATAAATTCAATTCTTTTGTTTTTAGCATTCGGAAAAGCTGATTTCTCCTCCTTTTCCCTGCCCACCCCTCCGGTCTGTCTGTGTCTGACTGTTTTTCATGCGCATTCAATGAACCATAAATTTCAAAGTGCCGTGAATCCAGACACGACGGCGTCGCCAAACTACAACAATAATAAGCTGCACAACAATAAGAATATTTAAAGTTATGTAAAGCATGGCTAAATATTGAAGCTTCGTTTCATGGCCAAACCTGTGTGCTCACCTCTCGGCCAATTGTCTGTGGATTGGCCTGCAAAATACTGCTCTAATTGTGCTATATGTGTAGCTGCAACTACAGTTAACAATACCAAATGCACACACTAATACACACCCATGCGCTTAACACACACATACACATACACAACACACAACAAATATTCATGTAGTAAGCCGGCTCATAGGCAACACTTTACAGTCGCAATAAAAAGAAATGCCACAAAAAAACAAAAAGAAACTATTAAGGAATATTCATTGTTTTTCCAACCAGTAAGCGAGATGGAGAGTGATGCGAGAGAGCGAGGAGAGAGGGGGAAGGCGATAGGAGGATAGGACAGGAAAAACATTTTAGTCGATGATATGTCTCTCTCTTATCTAGCAAACAATTTTATGCTTCCGCCTGAGCGACAAACAATGGAGCGTAAATATCCGAAAAGCGACGCAACAGCAACAATACAAAAAACTTATAAAATAATTGCATGGCCAGCTATTAAATACCCTTTAAATATTTGATTTAGTTAGTTGATTTAAAGCAGATAAACAGATTTACTTAAGATTGTTATTTTTATAGGATTTTTTAATTCTTCCCAATTCATTTTTTTCTTTTTAAATTCTTTAGTTATGAAAATTAATATTACATTTTTTTTTTGAACAACTGAAAAAATATGAAGGAGTAATTAAATTTATATCTTTCATAAGAATTTATATTGCGTTGCATGTTTAATCTTAAGAACTACAATTGTTTTGATAGAGTATTAAAGTACTAGAAACGAAGAGGCGCACGTAAATGTGCAAATGAATGCATGAGCAAATGAGTGAATCACTGAATGAATAACTGAGTAAGCGAATGAGTGTGTGAGTGAGTGAGCCCTGATGCATGTCCGGTGCAAATAAGCAGGCAAGGAGCCTACAGCTGAGGGCTTTGTTACGTAGACTTACTGAAGAGAAGCATAGCATGGTAAAAGTATAAAAGAGGACAGCTACAATGAGGATAATAACAACAACAACATTGAAGAGAGAGAGAGAGAGAATGAAGGAGACACAAAGTAAACGAGTAGTTGATAAGATTTGTCTACAACATTTATTGTCCTTTGGTTTTCCACTTTGCTTGGCTCGTTTTCTGTTTGGTAAAATGCTTTTTTGCACAATTGTCATCATGACCCTTACACCCACACACTCACATACACACACCCGCACATACATAAGTACGTCTGTCTGTGAAGGTGTTAGTCAGATCTGTTTTGCATACTTTGTGGCCCTGTGGCATTGGCCAAATATTTGCCCTTTTTTTCCCGGTGCTGGCCAAAGCAACGAAATAAGCGATAAATAAATACAATTTTGCTCTTGGTCTTTTTGTTGTATTTGCATTTAAGATTAAGCAGATAAAACACGCAACCACATCCCCTCTTAACCCCCAACATCCCATCGTCATAAGAAAATCTGTTACAAACCTACTGAAAAATGATGGGAAAGATACGTTTTTATGGTCATGTCGAATTTTAAAGCCACCTTAATTTGAATTCTAGTTTAAAGGCAATGGGATTGGAGAGAAGATGGGAGGGGGAAGTGAGGAGTTGAGCGGGATAGAAAATGCGTCCTTAAGCGCTCTCTAATTTGCTTTGACGGCAGACATGTGTTCAGGGCTTTGTATTTGTGCGTGCCAACTGGAAAACCAAATCCAGCTAAGCGCGATGAGAACGCCACAGGATGCAGTCTGCAAAAGGACGAAAATACGACAGGGATGCTGATGGGGAAGAAGATGAGGATGGGCATGAGAATGAGGATGGTGAGTATTCCTCTCGTCCAGAGCTGAAGCAGAAACAGAAGCAGGCTTTTAATTAATTTCAATGCGCGATGGCTGCAATTGCTTTGTGCGTGACAAGTCGCAGTTGTCTCCCTCTCACACTCAGACTCTCTCTCTCTGTCAGTCAATGAGAAGTTGAGTGCAACTGTTGCCACCACTTTTTGATTTTTTGTGGCACATAATTTGATTTGCCATGTGAAGCTGAGATCAACAATGGCAGCAGCTGCCATTGCAAACACTTCTGTCCTCCCCATCCCGTCCAGAACCCCACAGACAGGTGTAACACTTTTACACCATTGTGCAACGTTACGGGCTGAACAAACAAGACAAAATGTTGCACTTGCCGTCAACTTTTGGTACGTTTACTCGTTTTGAACATGAGTCCTGTCGAGCATATTGTTAACTTTTTACCATCATCTCATCTGACTGCCTCCCTTTTAACTCCTTTTCCTGCCTCATGTTGCATCATTTACAAGCGGTAACTTTGTTGCTTATTTACATATTTATAACTTGCAGCAGCGTGTGGTGCAGTGTGCAGTGTGCGGCATTTACCTTTTGTTTTTACCAGTTCAGTTTTGGCTTCTATAATATTCAGCCGACTTCCCCTCTCCACATTCTCCATCTCCATCTCTGTCTCTGTCTCGCCAAAGTTGCAACAAGATCGGGCTGCGGCCAAGTGTAATGTTAATCGTATGCATTGTGCAAATTTTGTGTGTGTTGCTCGACTTGAAAGTGTTTGACTTGTGTGAGCACTGGCATATTGTCTTACCTGTCGTATACTTAATTTATACTTGATTTTATTTCATTTTATTACTTGCTTGTATTTGCAGCTGCAGCTAAAGTTACCGAGCTCAACTTTTTGCTTGGCTTTCCAGTTGAAATGGCCGCTGTTCAAAACTTGCGTTGCGAATTAATTGTTGTGTGTGGTGGGAAGGGTGGCGGGGGATGATATAGGGGGTAGGTCATCATTTTAAATGCCGCCTCGTCGAAGCTGTGGCTCATGTGGCGTATGCGCAATATGTTGCAATGCTTTCGCCTTGATGGTGGCAATTCATTTTCACTTTACCGACGGTGTGTGCGGCAGCCACAATGGCCAAGGGCCTGCAACTACCCCCACCCCCTTCGGAGCCTCCCCTCGCCTTCCCCTAGTTCACACGCTCATGCATATAGAAAGGCTGCATTAAAGAAGAGACTACACGTACACATGTGCTATACAGCCAAAAGGAACATTGAACGCTGAGGGGGTGTGCGAAAGGGGAAGAGCGCGTGGGGAGGGAGGGGGGGTGTGGCGCGTTGACAATGCCAATACAGGTGCGCACAATGCAAACGAGTGACATGCAAATGCTTTCAACAACAATTGCAATTCATGCAACCCACTCACACACACACACACACTGAGACAGGCATGTACACACATGCACATGCATGCACAGACATGCACACACACGGTCATCATGACAGGAGGCAGACATGGCTCGCCTCACATTTCGTTTCATTTTTGAACGTCGATTTTCGAGCGTTCGTTTCTTCGAATTTCGATTTCGTTTTCCTCTTATTTCTTTTTTTTTTTTACTTGTGTTATTTTCCCCGTTGCGTTGCGTTGCGGTTTGCCTTCTTTCGTGGTATGTGTGTGTGTGTGTGCGTGTGTGTTCAGCATTTAGCATGCTCACCTGTTCACAGAGACATGCATACATACTACAATCTCATGTGTAACTGACCAAAGATGCCTTTAAATGTGACGACAGCTTCAGTGTTTCTGTTTTTTGGTAATCTGCGTATACCCTGTTGTAATAAAATTAAAGGTAGCTAGACTTATTTTTTATGTATTCTTAATGGTAATTTAAACATAATAAAATATACTTCAAATTCAAATTAAAACCTGCTTTCAATGTAGTACAAAAAAAAATTATTATTCATATTTGATTAAGATTTTTAACTCTAATTTTTCTGCATTTCTTTGTAATGACAAACAGTATTATATTTTTAAAAATTACTTGTGAACCATTTCTATTTAAAGATAATTTAGTAATTTAATTTCGCAGTAGTAATTTAGTACGTAGTATCTCTGAGTTCAGCAAACTTGTTCATTATCAAATTCTTGCTGGCTAGCAACTTGTTTTTGTTTACGCCAGCGATGGCTACGGCAATGGCAGCTCATGTTGATGCTGATGCAGCATTTTGTTGATGTTGCTGCTGTTGTTGTTGCTGCAACTGTTGTTGCTGTTGCTGCAACTGTTGTTGCCGTTGATGCGGCTGCTTCGCTCTTCACTCACTTATGTATTCACACTCAAATATGCAATGCGCCACAAAATTGCAATTTCCACTAAGATTGATGAAAAACGGCAACGTCGACTGCCACGCCCCGACACCCACAAGCCTTCCACACACGCACACACGCATACATATACAAAATATAGAGGCAAGAGCCAAGTACCGCAGGCAGCATCAGTTGCTTGCAAATCATGTCATCAATTGAATTTCAAGCGATTATTTTTGCACGTTTCACAAATCGCAGTCAAGATATGTGTGTGTATGTGGTTGTGTGTTGGGGTGTGTGTGTGTGTGTGTGTGTGTGTGTGTGTGTGTGTGTGGTTGTGCATATCAAACGGCAACACGACGAGTCGGCGCTCACAATACGTTTCGATTACGCATTGAAATCAAATTGATGACGCGTCTGTTGTTGAAGCAGTTTCAGTAAAAAATATGAAGAACTCCCTCAGCCCCTCGATCCCTTGATCCCTCGATTGCCCCACAGACACTGCCTTTTCCTCATCCTCATCCTCATCCAACTTGCCACTGCAATCCCGCAGAGTGCATTCATGCACAATCCATGGCAGCAGGTAATGCTCAGAAATCAACACACAGTCAAGTGGGGTTAAAGGGGCATCAAAGAATGCCGTAGGTGCAGGGGGAGTGGGGGAGTGGAGTGGAGTCATATTGTTGCCAGCTTCCCGAAGGCAACTGCATATTTCATAACTTAATTTAATGCAATGGGGTCTGTGGCAGTGGCAAGAAGCAGAGTGGCATGCCTTATGCATATTTTTGGCCAGCCTCTTTTCTGCTTTTAAACGAAATGCGAGAATGCGAAATTCGAGTGCATTCCGCACTTGTAGCAAGCTCTACACACAAGTATATACTCTATATTTATGTTGTACATAATGTCGAGTATTTATAAGCTGCTTGCAATTTGCTGATATTAATCTGGGAAATAAATTTTCTCGAAGCACTCAAACGTAAAATGTTTGCCCATCCGCTGCACAAATATTTAATGAATATTAGTTTTCCCCTTCACCCCGAGAGTCGCCTCAGTAGTTTCAGTTAAATAAATATATATTTTGTATAAGAAAAGCCACGGCCTCTATGCACAACAAATATTTGAGATCCATCTTCGAGTGCCGTGAAATGAACACAGTTAAATGCAAATGATGAAATGTTTTGGCAATTAAATTTGCCTTTAGCAACCGCAGTTTACCTCTCTCTTCCCCTGCATTTTTCTCCTCCTCTCCCTGAACCTCTTTAACATTTTTGGAGTGCATTGTTTGGGTGAATGTTTGCATTTTACGGTTTATATTTCCGTTTGCCCATAATATTATTGCTGCCAGTTTGGCTGGCCTTAAATGCAATGCAAGTAATTGAAAATTATACTTGCAGCGTTTCCCCGCAGGCAGGCTGTAAATTCCTCAACTTACAGTACCAGTAATTGTAATAGGAGCATCAAGCCAGGCATTATGCAATGTACTACCATTTTGGCCATACATAATTACTGTATTCAATTACAACTTCATAATTCACAGGCAACGCCTTTGTTCGACGCTCCAAGTGACCAACATTCAGCATTTGTGCATTGTATGTGTGTGAATGTGTGTGCGGGAGTGTGTGTGTGTGTGTGTAATACTTGCAATTATCTGGGCGTCGATGATGCAATCAGTGGACCATCGATGTCCCAAGTGCCTGGCCAAGTTCATGTATCTTGATTTAACGATCATTATGTAAGGCAGCGCCTGGAAACACGTGTATTCAAAGTATGAACACAATTGTGCCATTCGCATTGCTCAATCGTTATATTAAGCGTAATTAACTAATTGGAGACTCTACGAATTAACTTGAATTACGCTGGATTCCATTTGAATACAAGTGCAGCAATGACAGGCAGATTAAGTCCTGTACTTGGCTTAAGAGTTAAAGACTTAAGAAATAGATAATAATAATTTTAAAAAATACCAACTTTTCATACTACAACATATAAATTAACTGAGTAATCGAGGGCCATAGTAATGCACCTACAACCAATAATTTCTTCTAATAAATTGTAGTTTTAAACACTGTGGACAAAATATCTGTCGATATCTGTTTGAAAGAATACATTTTATTTTAGTACAATAATTTTTGTCAGGCTGTCAGAAATAAATTGAATTGGATTTTATTGACAAAAAGCGGATTAAATACAAATTGGCATAAAGTCAATTGATTTTTATTCCTCTCGACAGCTTAAACAAATGTTTCCCATTTTCAAGCAAATGTTTGTTTGGAAAACCTATTGGAAAAGCTGCTTACTTTTACTTATTTTATTTATTTGTAATAGATTCAAATCCAAAACAAGTTTATGTTAGTTGGCGCATCTTTGAGCTTATGCTCTTAACGTGGCTAAGACCAGTGCCATTTCCATAAAGTATGCAACTAATTACTTGCAAGTTGCTTAAGCTCTCTCTGGCAAATGTCGCACACAACTTGACAGGCAACAACCCAGCGACAACAACAACAACAACACCAGCAGCAACAAACAACCAACAACCAGTTTGTCAGACCCATAATACAATATAATTAGTGTAAAAATCAGAACTGACAAGCGCAAAATGCCACTCGACGAGACAAATAGAGCGAGAGAGATAGCGATAAAGAGGGAGAGGGCTGAAGAGTGGAAAGAAGAAGCAAGTGAACCCGGCAATAGTGCGTAAATCTTGACGCCTTTAAGCCGAGACCCCAAGCCCAATTGACAATGACATTTTGTCGTCATTATTGCGTTCCTGTTGGCAATAGGGGACAAATCTGTAAATAGACTGCAAACAATAAATGCTCGATTTGAAGATACCCTAAACTTGAGGTAAAGTTCAATTTAAAATGTATTGCTAAAATAAGAGAGCATAAGGCTTTTTTTTTAAATAATTGGAAAACTGTATAAAGCACATTTGATAGCTCCTTGAAAACAAATTTATATAATTTGCAACATTATATGGAATATGCTTTACCTTCGACGGTGACAGGACTCGAACCTGCAATCTTCGGATTCGAAGTCCGACGCCTTATCCATTAGTGCCACACGGTCTTGCTATACAAAATATTTATTTAAATTCATTAAAAGTGTTATAGAAAATTTGGTTATTTTGCATAATATGTTTTTATGAAAAAATATTGTTTTAATCGAATTTTTTACTAATCATCAGCTCACATATATATGTAATTTTCGTTTTCTGCATCTTAGTTCCTTCTAACTTATAATACCCCTTTGGGGGTAGCCAGCTTAAAGTGCTGGGTATAATTTAATGGAGGGAGGAAAAGAAAGAGCAGCAGGAGTCAGCGCGACATTGGCAAGAACAAGGAGCTTGATTCGCGCCGTGCAGGCAATTACAGAAATTAGCTTTCGTTTTTAATTTATTAGCGCCATTGTGCGTGCTTCTAATGGACGACAAACGACAACCGACAAACGAAAGGCGACAGTCGACACTCGACAGTTGAAAGCCAGCAAATGGCACAGGAGAATCGTTGTTGCCGGGTGTTCCCATTGGTAAGACAAAAGCCGTGGCTAATGTCGAGTCAAATTAATGTGCATATAACTTACGCTTTAAGTGAAGCTCTCGCGCACTTTGGTGTCTCTCTCTCTCTCTCTCTCTCTCCCTCTTTGGGGATCTATCGTTTGGGGCTGGCCATTAAGATTGCAGCACTTGGCTTGAAGGCCTTATGCATTTTAAAGTTTTATGGCCCGTTCGCCCAAAAACCCATATGGCATGTGCAATGAAGTGTTCACATTGTAAAACATTCATGATGATTTAACAGCATACACACACAAACACACACACACTCTCTCACTCTCGGCATATGCATAAAAGATTTTGTGCAACCTTTTGGACAAGCTGCAGCCGCCAACGTCAAAGAAATATTTACTCAGCATGCAAATGGCAACCTAATTGAAACAAAATGTATGCAGGCCCCCAAAAGAAAAACAACAACTCAAATGGGGGCACGTCTTTTGGCTAGAGATGGGTGTCGATATGGTGATAGCGATTTTGAATTGAAATAAAGAAACGATATTTTATTTTTGATGAGTCGATTTTCATTGCGATGTTTTAAAAACATTCTCATATTTCGGATTTCAGAAGCATAATTCTATAAATAACAGCCATGTTATAATACTTTTATAAAATTGCGCACGGGTGTTTTTAAAAAGTAATTTATTTATTTAATGAATCACATGTTGGCTATTTTGTTAAAATTAAACTTACTGTCTATAGTTAAATTTAGCTGATCCTAATGCGATATCAACGATATTTATTATTTTGATATTTTTACCGATGTTAGTATCGATTCTATTGCGACGATACCCATCCCTAATCGCGGCTCTGGCAGCTAAAGCAAAAGTGTTGCCTACTTTTTGGAGCGATGACAAAGTTGTCAAGTTATTTATTAATCGGTCGCAGAGGGTGCAAAGCATTTAATAAAAACGCGCTTAGTAGAGCGAAGATAACGTCGCTCAAAGCTGTTCTTTGGGGCATGCCACAGTTGACGTTGCTGCTGCTGCTCCTGCTGTGGCAACCATTTATAAAAAGGCGCTTTTCCTAGGTGTTTTTCGGGTTGCTTTTGCTGCTGTTGTTGTTGTTGTTTCTGCTGCTGTTGCATTTGCTGCTAACCATAAACTGCGCATTAGTGTGATTGCATAACATTTGCGCTCTCTCACACACACAAGCATAAAAAGACTGAATTACATACACACACACGCCCATAAACAAACAGCTCGTAAGCAACCGAAAAATCCCGTAAACCAAAAGCGAACCAAAAACCCAAATCCTTATGTATGTGCAGCTGCTGCGGCTACGTGCTATATCCTGCATCCTGCCGCCCTGCAACTATCCCCTAAAAGTTTTCACAGAAGGAGCACCCAGATAGAGAGAAAGAGATAGAGAGTCGTTGATAATTTAAGTCGGAAATTTCAAGGAAGCAGTTCTCACACGTAATGCTTAGAACAAGACATATTTGCCCACACACACGCACACACATACTCACGCACGTAAATTGCAATTACAACAAGTGCAACGATAGCAACAACGACAACAGCAAGTGCAACAAAAACGGCAACTGTAATCAAAGCCAAAGAACACTATGGGAAAAATGTTGAACAAAAACTATGAGAATGCAATTATGGCAAAGACAATACCAACAGATGTTGGCACGCCGGTCTGAGCAGTGAGAGGGAGGAATGAGAGGCGGGAGGTGTCGGGCGTAGTGCAAATAAAAATACACAATTCCATGGCACAGTCAGTCGTACAAGTTTACAGACTGCAAACTTTTGCTGGGCTGTCAAACAAACCGAAAATGAAATCATTGTCAATTCATAAAAGTGATGCAAAAATTTTACAAATTGCATTTACATATGCTGCAACAACACCCCAAGGCACACACACAATATGCTCACACACACATGGTCAACACACACAAATACAAACACACACATACATATGTAGACAGTTAGTAATAGCTGCATTGGGCCATTACGTCGGCCATTATGTTTCATTTGTAGCGGCGCCGCTTGACATACATGCACAGAGCACATTTGTAGGAGGGGAGGGAAAAGAGAGAGGTGTTGTGCACGAGAGCGAGAGAGAGAGAGAGAGAGAGAGAGAGGGACTCTGGCTGAGCGGTCAGCTTAAGGGAAGCCCGGTCAGTGGCAAATGCCTGGGGCTAAGCCCCCAAAACAGCCATGTCATTTATTTAAGATGACAGTGGCAGGGCAGCACACAATCCTGTTGCGGTCAAGTGTGCAAACATATTGCAAGCACTGTGCGAATGCGTATCTCTCTCTCTCACTCCCCCTCAATCGCTCACACACTCTCTCTGTCTCTGCGTATGTGTGCGCATTTGTCACAAGTTGACCTTGTTTTTACACTCGCAAAACGTAATTGACATTTATTAATTGGAAAACAATCATTTCACAGCTTCTCTTTCTCTTCTTCTCAATTTCTACATATCTCGTCCTCTTTCTCTCCCATCTCGCTTTGTGGCAGCTGCCAAGGGCCTGAACAAAACCAAAATGCTTGAAACGTAAACAGTTATTGGCTGTTTGCCAAGCAGAGTAGTTAGAATTTGACAGTCCAAAAAAGATAGATTTTATAGCTAATATTAGTTAAAAATAGAAAAGCAAGGAAAATGACTATACTTAAATTCACTAGAAAATCGAAAAATGAGAGCATTTGAATTGGTAATCGCGTAGTAAAATTATTAAGCTTAGATTGGATAAATGTAGTTTAAAATAGCTAAATATATAGCATAATGCATTTAGTAAAATTTATAAGCTTTTTCATTTTACTTATACTAAATATTTATGTAACATACTTTAATAAATGGATTGGTTGATTTAAAATCATGAAAATTCCCTTGATAAAATAACCAAGATTTAGCAATAAATAAGCTAAATGCACAACTCTGTTGCCAAAAGGCATTTCTTGTTGCTATGATGATTTATGAGCCGAACTTGAGAGGCGATCAAGTTGCCGCTGCAAGTGCTGCTTCCTTATGCAGACGGCGATTAAAAGCCGTCATCAACACGGAGCCCAACACACATCACATGCAGAGATAGGAAACATAGTGAAAGGTTGAGATGGAGAGAAGAAGAAAGAAAAACGCGTTGAAAACTTACGACAGCTGCGCTTTTGTTGCCCGTTAAAAGCTGTCAAATTTTAATGTTTTACATGGCAGGCTCAAAGTGCCGACCAAACCACCTTTAATAACAACGGTGGCAACAATGTTTGTAACAACATAATCAGCTTGTGCCGCCTGTTCATGGCACCTGTCAGGCGCTGGGACAGACAGATAGGCCGAAAGACAGACAGCACTCTATCTCTAGCCGCGGCCCATAAACATTAAAAGCACATAGTTTGCATGTGCAGTAGAAAGCAGGAGGAAAGGGCTTTAAAATAGTAGTGGCCGCAAGTTGTTGCCAGACAGAGAAGGCCAAGATAGAGCCACAGAGTTGGTTACGGGGCGTATGTGTAACGCAATCCCAACACGCGATAAATTCATTAAAGAGCTGCTCGCATAGCAACTGAAATCTGGCTGACGTGTCTCGCGGGCAACGTAAAATACCAGAGTACTTACACACGCACACACACATACACACACTCAGAGATAGAGAGAGAGAGAAAGAAAGAGATAGAAAGAGCGTGTGAGATAGCAGCGAAAAAGCATTGCATACTTTCGGGCACGTTTATAGATTAACACATTTTTACTGCTGAATGTACTAATAAGGCAAGCATTTCCACTTTGAGTTACCCCCAGGAGATATATCCACAGTGTCAGCAACAGCAGCCACCAGTCGCTATCACACTCACTCACACACTCGCACATACACTCAGTTGTGTGTATTTTCAAAATTTATAGCGCCAGCTCCAATAAAGAAAAAGGCGCACAACGGAGAGTATGCCAGATGTAGGTAAAAAAATGTTAACAAGAGCAGACAATGTGAAAATATTTCATACACTTCGATGTTGTTGCTTCTGTTGCTGCACAGGTAGAGATGCGTTCCACCTCTCATCCAGAGACACAGTTAGTCAGGCAGCCAGCCAGTTAAATAGGCAACCTTAAGGGAATTCTGGCACTCGTGTCTGCTGCCAGCTGCTTTGCTGTTGCTTCTGTTGATACTGCTGCTACTGCTGCTGCTACTGCTTCAGATTTCAAGTCTGGCTATCGACCGCTGAAAATGTACACATACTTGCAACACACACACACACACATACACACTCAGTGGCAGGTACGTGCCTGGCACACACTGCGATCTCGCGGCATCTGCTCCAATGGCCTCTTCTTCATCGTCGTCCAACGTCTCCGTATCAGATTCGACAGGCAGCAAGAGGCAGGAGGCATGTGGCATGTGGCAAGCAGCAGACAACAGTCGGCAGCAATACAAATAGGAAATGTATATCGCGTCGACTTGTAATTGTAATTACCACTGCAATGTGGACTTTTGTTTTGTATGCTCTACCTTCGATGCACATTGGCTTCTTCTCTTGATTAAATTACTGTTTAAATATTATCTGAGCTTGTTGCTTTAACTTGTTCCTTGCCCCCCGTTTGAAATTTATTTTTTTCCCTGAATTTAGTTTGCTTCGAGGCTAGAGTTATCGCTGCAGAAACTTTGCTTGCATGCTCATGCGGCAAATATTTTGAGTGCAACAAGACACGTATTCAACCCCAACTCGGACTCTGTTTTGCTGCCAAATTCAAACTTCAATGAACTAAAAATGCATGAAGACGAATTTATCGTAGTCTGAAGCTTAACTGCAAAACACGAATAATAAAATGTATAGTAAGAGTGTTAAATGGCAAGTTAAGTATACGCAGATTATGCTCAATGAAGTGTTTAGCTAATAGATTGATTCATTGTGTGTATATTGGTTATTTAGGTTAAGCTATTTTTAATGAAATTAATTTATCGACTAATTTTAGCAAATATTTGCCCAGGACTTAAAGGTTTTTCTTTGTTTCCAAATTTTTATAAATTTTATTTTTATTTATTTAAGGTAAACTAATTTCTGTATTTTAATTTCAATGAACTTAAAATGCATGAATCTGAAACTAATCTGCTAAGCTCGAATAATAAAATATATAAAAATGTGTTGTGATATATTAAGTGTACGCAGAGCATGTTCTATGGAGTGTTTAGCTAATTGAGTGATTCATTTTAAAAAATTCGAATTTTTGGTTTAAGTTTCCAAACTTAAAAAATGATTATTTTCATTTATTTAAAGGGAATTAATTTCTGTATTCACAAATCATCTGGATAGACTGTGGAATAATTATGAATATCATATTTTTGTGCGATTATTTGCAATATAATTGTAAAAATGGATAATAAATAATTTGGATAGCTTCAATTGTGCGAAATGTGCCCCTAAAAGCCTGCTATGAAATGTTGATGGCCGCCATTTGCAACAATACAAAAAACAAATAAATAAATAAAAATACTGTAGCAAAATGAGAAAATGAGAATAATGCAAACTATAAATTGAAATTTAAGGCAATAAAGCATCATGGTTGAGTTTGTTGCTCGGCAGCTCGACAGTGCTCGGTAGCTCGGCAAAGTGTTTATTAATGCAATCATGCACGCATAAAAATCTCAATTTAATTCGATCGATTTGTATTCGTGGTGCTGAATTTTGGTCTGTGCTTGAATACAAATAGAAAATTGCAATGCCACAGACTTGGGATCTGGATAACGACAAGGCAATGAGTGTGTCCTGTGCATCCTGGGTGCGAGTCCTTTTCAAGTCATACCGTTCTGGTACATAGTCTGATGAATTTGTTCAATTCAGAACGTGACTGACGCAATGATTGTACACGTCCCAGCCTCGAGTTGAAGCAGCCATAACTAAGTGGCACTATGTAAGTGAAATAAGAGGCAGCTGATGGAGATAGTAATAGGACATACACTCCCCCTCTCCCTCTCTCCCCTCCCTCTCTTTTTCCCTATGCGACTTTCTCTCTCATCTCGTTCACTTGTACAAACAGTTGAGCAGTTGGCACTTTTAAGTCATTTGCTTCGTTCGAACTCAATTCAAAATGTGGCCATCAAGTCGAATGGGCACTCAATCAAAGTAGAAAACCAGCTAAAGCAGCTGACGATGCCGTTTCTCCAGTTCAACAGTATACAGCAGGAAGCTGAAGTGCAAGGGGGTCAACTTTTGGCAGGCAACACGCGTACGGCAAACAGTTTTGTCAGACAGTCTTAAAAAAGAGAAAATGCCACCGCGACAACATGCATATGGAACAGGACAGAGGACACAGGACACAGCACAGAGAACACACAGTGCAGAGGACACATGACTAGTGATGGGTATTGAAATGTATCGGTATACAGGAAAAACGTGTAAATTATTATTCTCACAAGAAGTGATGTACATCGAAGTTTAGAAATCGACAAAAGAAAACGAATCGAGCTGTCGATATATATCTGAACCATAAAACAACACCTTAAACTTGATTCTGAGACACTTTTTTGTAAACAAAATCATATCAAAATGAACCAATTTTTTAACTTGCTAGGTCAACAATGTGACCAACGTCATCTCTTAAAGCAAACTTTTGAAGATGTATGTTTTACAAATTCAAAATTGTGAATTTTAAGTTTTAACTTGGAATTAGTATAAAATAGTACAATTTGATATTTTACATATGATATGTGATATTTTTCTCAATATTTTTTACCCATCCATATGCAAGACAGCTCTTAAAGTGAAAGTCAGAGTCACATCCGTGCTTCACGCACGTATCGAGGATCTGGCCGGCGAATTCGTGACGGCCAAAGTGAGGCTCTGGCTAAGCCATTACACGCCTCGTGTTGTGTCGCAAAAAAAAAATTCACAGAATACAACGTTTTTATTTTGTGATTTTTTCTTGTTTTTTAATTTTTTTTTTTTTTCAAACTGTTTGGCGCTCCATTTGTAGCAGCCGTCAAATTGTTGACGCGTAAAGCGCGACATGTGCAAAATTTGTGCTCTGTGCTGAGCAAAACTCAACTTTGGCATTGGTTGCACATCGATTTTTAAATATTTGTTGTTATATCTTTTATGTGTTTTTGTTTTGGGGGGCTTAGCTTGACATCGAGCAGACAGGGGATGTAGGACAGCCATTTGCCATATTGTAAATTATTTAAAAATGATTTATTGTAAGTTTGTTTACACTTTGCCATGCGGTTGCATTGCCAGCAGCTGTGCGCTGTTGTAAATATTTCATTGCCTTCGCTTCACTCACAAAGTGTCAGAGAGCAAAAAACCAGAGCACAAATCTATTGTATTTTCATTTGAATTTAATATTTTATATTGCTGAGCCGGCATCAGCAGCTGCAGCAGTAGCAAAGTCAAAGAAAACGCCAGAGTGCAGCTGCAAGATACCCTGCAATAATACTTTCTTTAAATTGCATGAAAGAAAATCCTAATTAATATCAATATTCTATTAAGAAAAGCATATATAAGTTTTACCGAAGTGCATACCCATTAATTTATCAGATTACAGGGTATTAGTAGAACGTTTAGAAAAACGTTTGCAGAAATTGCAATCGCAATTGAGTTGGCCTTTTGCGGTTTGGCAGCAACTGTAAATATGTTTTGAGCTGCTAGATGTGTGGGTGTGTATGTGTATGGGTGTGTGTCTATTTTTGTTTATGTATGCGTGTTTCCGATTGTTGTGATATGTCACTTTCATGGCCTGCAATTAAAAGTTTAACCTATAAATGCCTGCATTGCGGTTTTGAACTGTTTGCCTAACAACAAAGTGAACAACAATCAAGATTTTATTGCTGTTGTTGTTGTGATTGATTAGGTTGATTGAATAATGCAAGACCGCAAGACACCTGGCAATCGAGAAATGTAACGTTCACTGCCTCCAAATTCATCGCCTACATTTTGGGGCCAACTGCAAGCACAACGATAACCATCAATTGTCGCCCCTAAAACTTGAATTTATGGCCACACGCGCTGCAAATTGTATATTTCCCAGGCAGGGCCACAACTATAAATCCCCAATGTAGACGACGGACCGGAACGATACGGAACGAAATGAAATTGAACCCAAATATTAACACACGCAATTAAAATTCGACAGCATTTTGTGCCTTCATCGACAAAAATCCACAGCCCGAGAAACAAGAGCCAAGAGTTGACCCTTTTCCAAGTCATTGAATAGATTTCTGGCAGCCAAAATGGGCACAAACAAAAGAAAGAGAGCGAGCAAGAGAGAGAGAAAGATAGATGGAGAATGGCAGCCGGAAAATGACCGTTTCTCTGATTGGGCAACGGATTACACTGTGTGATTGGAAAATCTATGATGATCATTAATAAAAACAAGACGACATTGTCGAAACTGCCAAACAATAACAAACGACAGCTCTAATCAGGCACACGACAATGGCCAAAATGTTGGCAAGCTCAAAATTCAAATGCAGATGTTTCACATTATTCTGTTCCTGTACTCGTATGATTTTGGTTTTGCTTTAGTGCCCAGCATCTCATGCATTATGCTTCCCACTTTAGTCCTTGTAAATATTATTTTAATATCTTGTTGAGCAGCCGTCTTTCTCTTTCTCTCTCCACCCTTACTTCCGCCAATGCCCGTTACACAATTCTCATTCCTCCCACCACTCCCCATCTCAACAAGGTGACATACCCACATTCTCAGAGCTTTCTTCAACTGGAAGCCTTGGCTGGTTGGCTGTGTTGTTTTCTCTTGGCTGTTTATACCAATTATTCGTTGAGTACAAGGGTATGTGCAATTCGTTGCAATGTATTTAACAATGTACGAGACCCAATAATGTATTATACATATATATTTATTCCTCAAATGTATGAAATAGTATTTTAGTGAATTTCATTTCAAATTTCAGCTCGCTTTCCGTTTTACAGCTAATTTTTGTACATATTTATATTACAGTAACTATCGGGTGTCTTATAGTCGGGTACTCGACTGTAGCGCTCTTAATTGTTTCATACTGTTTTCATTCCGGGCTAAACTTTGTGCAACAAACAATGCTTCATTATAAGCTTGAGCGCAGAGGCCAGAGGTGATAAGCCCTGCCAGAATCAGGCAGGCAGGCAGGCAGCCGAACAGCCAAGGAGCCAGCCAACCAACCAGTCAAAATCAGGCAGTCTTCTACCAACTTCTTGTATAAACTTCACTTTATGCTTTGACTTTAACACACGCACACACACTTGGCATTTTCTTGTACTTTGTATGAAATTTTACGAATATTTCACAATATGAGTTATGGGTATGTGTGTGTGTGTGTGTGTGATTGTGTGCCTCTGTCGTGTCGCATCGTATCGCATGTTTTGTCAGACGAAGTGGCTATGCAAAGACAAACAAACAAAACCATAACAACAACAACTGTAACGACATTGACACTATCAACACTGCACAAAAATGTTGTCAATCAACGTTGAAGAAGATAACAAGTTACACAAAGACTCAAGACTCAAGACAGAGACCTGAAAGAGTGAATGCCATTGAAGTCTCAACTCAAAGCACTTATTAAACTATGCTTTCCTTAATTTTTAATATTCATAATAATGTCTCTTATTTAAAAATGAATTTCTGCTGTGATGCCACAAAATATTTCATACTTTTGGTTTACCTCAAGAAATTCTTTGGCCCAAGGCAATACAACTTTTTAGCTTTATAAACACTTTAAATATGATTTAATGGATACATTTAATTTGCACTTACTTTGTAATAAGTATTAAACAGTTTTTACTTATGAAAATATTTAATTTGTAATGTAATTAAATTGAAAGGAATTCAAATTTTTATTAACATTTAATGGCAAACTTTAAACTGCAATAATAATTCTTTGTTTAATTTATAAAACAATTTTAAAGTTTGTGCTGCAGTTGAAAACATTTTTCACATATATGCCATAGGTTAATCAGGTGAACAATTAAAGCAGTATTCGATTGAAGCATTTTAATGACGAGCATTAAAAATAATCAGCTCTGAAGCGGGAAGAAAATAAATATGACAACAGTCGTGCACATGCCACACACACGCACACACACACACACACATAAATATATGTACATATGCAGTAGCCACATTTCAATTTTCAGCATGTGCCATGTAATTTGCTTGGATAATTTATATGCACGCCGTGCGTATAGAAGATGCTCCCACTACAGCAAAGCAACAGCAGCTACAGCTTTGGGTTCAGGGTTCAGTTTCAGTTTCAGTCGTGAGGCTTCGAGTGCGAAATGAAATAAATTTTGAAGCATCATTTAAGCTTAATTAAGACGCCAGCCGCAAGCGGCGACGCAACAGAAACAGCGGTAGCGGCAGAGAGGCCACAATAAGGACGAAACGACGACAAAAGCCCCGCGCAATGCACTGAGCAGCACATAAATAAATGAGTAACTGAGTGGTTGAGTGGTTAAGTGGTTGCCAGCAGTAGCAGTTGCGAATAGAGATGGATTTTAATATAATGATATGGATACTTAAGCACTAGTAAGGACTTATGATGATCAACGCAACATAGGTTTCTTTGAACGAGATATTGGAGATGGGAAACTTTTTTCATCTCTCAAATTTTACTTTTTATTTTTTTAAACCAAAATTTTTTTCTGGTGAAAATTGTTTTTTTCTATTTGTAAAGAAAATTAATTGTTAATTATTAATTCCTAGAGCTTAAAATTTTATTGTATATTTTCGTATTTTTGCTGTATATCTTTTAATTTAACTAATCAAAATTCATCTTTTTAGTGTGAATTTATCCATTTTAATAGCTGATTTAATTTTTTCAAAGATGATATTCTATTTGGTATTTTTCTCGATATCAATATCGATACTTTTTCTTGTCGATATCCATCTCTAGATGCGAGTAACAGTGGCACAGCCAAAGGTGCCACATACATATTCGAGTGGCTGTCAGCATAAGTGTCCAGTTTAGGAATGGAATGGAATCGAGCAACTTACTTGGCTTGGGGCTCATTTGATTTCCAGCAAAGTCACGGTGCCATGCATAAAACAGCTTAGACAATGTCAAAAGGCATCATTATTCATGCTGGCGTGCACAGGGTGCCTACAGTAGCAGCAGCATCTGCGAGAGGAGGAAGAGAAGAAAGAGGAGGAGAAGGGTGAGAAGGGGGAGAAGAAGGGGAAGGAGCAGCATCAGCACATGTCCAATTCCAGCCTCACATGCAATCAAAATTGTGCTCGTCATGTTGCATTAGCAGGAAATTAATGACAATGGGGCAAAGAGGCAGCTCCACAACTATTTAAGTAGCTTCAGGCAGCTCAATTTCTGTATGTTGATTTTTAATTACACTCCAAACGCACACACACACACACATGCAGAAGACATCAAAAGAGCAATGAAGTGTGCCAAAATTTGCTACAAATACAAATTTAATGCCATAAAATACAATTAAATGCCTCTCGAATTTGAGACTCCCCCAATAAGCTGGCAATTAGCATCAAGGCATGAAAATTCATTGAGCTCCGGGTTCAAAGTGATGCACACTACGCATCATTTGAGGCACAACATTAAATTCGTGAGCCCCAAAAAATTAACCAATTTATAAATGTAGTTTCGACAGCTGATTGACTATCGAATACTCTTTGCCATCGATTGATAACAAATAATATAACTGGCAGTTTAAATCTGATTTAAAATTAAGGCAGTTAGATTTATTGGGAATTGTAATAATTAACGATTACTGAAAATTTTGTAAAAGATTTAAATAAACAATTCAATTAAACTATTTTAAGTTTAAAATTTTAAGTTAAATAATCTTCAGGTGTTCAAAAAACTAAATTGATTAAAAATGTGTTGCAAGACTTCGGATATCCCCAATCAGTTGCATTTTGGTTGAAAAGGCCTCGTCTTTGACATACAGGGTATATATATGGGAAAAATGCCAAAATAAATGAGTGAAAATTGCAAAAGTTTTCTTAATTGCTCCATGCCGTCGACTCTGCCTTCTCCTCCTCTTCTGCTCTTCCTTCTGCTCCTTCTTGTCCCCTTCTCCGTCCACGTCGTCGTCACAAATTAAACGCAAGTATGCAAAGTCATTGTATAGGAGCGAGAACGACTGCCTGCCAGTCTGTAAGTGGGCGTGCCCAGTCTCTGTAATGATTAAGCAAACACTCAATCACCCATGCCCACATATATATACATATATATACACACACACCCACACAGATACATGCTACTAAAATGAAGCGTATTCAGCTGTGGCAATTGAATTTTTTGCCATTGCTTACTGCCCAACAGTTTTGGCTTGACTTTAAGAACAATTTCCAACTGGTTTTCTGTAAAGAGAATATTTACAAAAAATCCATGGCAATAACTTTTGGGACAGCTGCATTAAAAGTGTATGGAATATTTACTTGAAATTTGTGCAACTTTGGCACACAGACATTAAGCATATTAAGCTTAAGCATCTATCATGTGCATGCCACGCCCACGCCCTCTGGCGCCTCCCCTCAATGTCGCCCTCAATTCATTGCATACAAATGCGCGTCATATGCTGGCAACCTTTTGTTTAATGAAGCTGAAGTTGTAGGGCGGTCGTATTTGTGTCTCTTAGTGTGAGTGTGTAGTGTGTGTGGTATGTGGTGTGTGTGTGTGTGGTGTGTGTGTGTATGACTAAAGGCGTGCATGTGGAAAAACAGTTTTCGAATGAATGCAAGTTTTAATCCTTGAAATATGATTTGAGTGCAAATATTTTGCATAACCATGAGATCGACTCTTTCTCACCCACACACACACAGATAGAAAGAGGTACAACCGCTTGTGGTTGGCCAACTTATGAGTGTGAGTGTGTGTGTGTGTGTGTGTGCCACCGTGATGTAAGCAGTGACACAATTTCGTTCTTTCTTGTGCGTATGCATCCGTGTGTGTGTGTGTGTGTGTGTGTGTGTGTGTGTGTCCTGTCCGTGTGTGCACTTGTACTTGCCAACCGCAAACACTTCACTCGCTTGAAGGCTGCTCACCGTGCCAGAGGCTGCTGAGGCTCCCAGGCCACGTCAACAGTCCAAACCTTACCACAAACCCATTCCCATTCCCCATCTCCATTCGCTATGCGTTCATTTTGCAGCTGTCTGCGGTTTTCAAATGCTTTTGCCTCCCCATTTCAACCCTTTGCCATTTGAGGCTGCCCTTAGACTTTCAGTGGTTCACTTCTAAATAGAAACTAAAGAGTTGCCAGTGGCTAACAGTGCTGCTACTGCGGCCACTTGGGCACCTTTTGACCCAACTTTTGATTTCAACATTTAATAAGCTAAGTTATTATCCTTTGTCTGCATTAAGAGTCATTGTTAAAATTCTAGCAACATCCTTGGCACTGACGAATGCATTCAAAAATCTTGTCAGTCCTTCTTTCTATTAACGACCTTTTACTTTTACATTTCTCGTTTAATTTGGTTTTTTATTAAGAATATTTTGCGCAGCGAAATAAATTTATATTTATTTTAGTTGCTTATTTTTGTCCAACCATTTTTTAATATTTTGCCCCGTTCGGCTCGCAAACTAAAACGGGACTCAACACACGCAAGCTGATACATATACAGAGGAAGAGATTCACACACTGACAGACTGACAGACATATGCCGAATTGTGTCCATTTGTTGAATTTGACTCATTCATACTGAAATTCATTTCTCGTTTAGACAAATTGAATGTTTTTTTTTTGCCTCGCAAAATGCCAAAGAGTGCAAAAGTTGTGCAAGGAATGAAAGCAATTTTTGAGTTTTCACATATTTAATTTAAATTTTTATTAAGTTTATAAAAATAAATAAATGGGCGTATATTCAGTTATATAAAGCTTTCTCAACTTTTTCAAGTTATGGTGTATAATAATCACAAGCATTTAAAGCATAAATGCAAATAATTAACAGATAATTACCTCAAGTAATATCTAAAAAAAAGTGCTTTATTATAACTCTTAAATATAAAAACAATCTCAAATGTATTTTAACAACTTTGCATTTACTTTTCGAAAACTCGTTGCAGGTTTGACAAATGGCGGTGTACATGGCCCCATCGAGGGCTTCAACTCGTTGGATGAGATGACAACAACGCCAGCGATGGTGCCCACAATGCCCACCGCGGCGTATACGCATCCCAAATGGATGGAGCCGTATTTTGATCCCTCAACGCCCCGCAATGTGACCGCCCTCATGGGCAAATCCGCGTATCTCAGTTGCCGTGTGCGCAATTTGGCCAACAAAACGGTGAGTGGATGCGGCAGGTGCCTAACAAACTTTCCGCTCGTTCGTGACGATCCGCTTAAAGTTTGTGACATTCGCTACCTCAACCCCCAAACTCTACATTCCCCTCATTTCTTTTCAACTGTTGGCTTTTTTTGGGGTGGTTTGGTGGTGGTGGGGTGTTTGCCAACCTGGGCGACAGCGTCGCGTTGCCAAAATGTAATTCCCTTAGCATGACTGCAAAATTTTTAATTAGTTACACGCCTACCCAATCAAAAAAGCGGACTTTTTTCTCGTTGACTTCTTTTTTCTTTTGTTTTGTCTGCGAAGCGCCCAGTGCTGTGTTTTGGCCTAGACAGAAAAACCTTTTCTTTTCTTGTTGCCAACTTCTGGTCCAAACTGTGACCTCCGACCTGTGAGCTGCTTCCTAAGTCCTAAGTCGGCATTAAGTTGTTTTCTTTTCTCAAATTTAGCAATTTTTGTATTCTGTTCTGTAAGCGCGACTGTTATTGCAATTGTTTTCCTTTGTTTATCTGCTTTAATTGCGCCCCTCCCCCAGTGTTGTCATTTACACAGAAGACAGGCAGGAAACCCGCTTGAAATGTCTATAAGATTGAGCTGCGAAATACTCTGTATATATGCAACCAGTAGAAGTTGAATTTTATTAGCCATTTCTCTTTAAAATTTTGTATATTTTATCTGCAATTTAATCTTTAATATAATTAATAAACTTTTTTTAAATCATGACTTTTTACGTTATTTAATGCTGGGTATTATTAGGTCGACTTGTTACTTTGAGCGAAATATTTACATGCTTATACGAGTGCGGGGAATACTTGGTAACATTTTTAATTTGACATATTTTGAAACATTTAATTAGCACAGAGGCTGTCGCCTCTTCGTTTTTGAGTCTTTTGCAGAGGGTATTTCTATTATCTGGTGAAGTTTGTTACACATTTATTCATAGTATTATTAGAGTGTATAAACTTACTTTTTATAGATTTTTTTTCATGTTATTGTTTTAAAATTACAAGTCAAAAGTACTTAAGGGAGCCAAACAAAAATAGAAATAATGATTTGTTTCTCATTAATTTAATTTACTTATTTACTTTCTTTGTCTTATGTTAGATCAGGTCAACAAAGAATCTACAGTTGAGATAAGAATCCATTTAATTACGTCAACTGCAAGTGTATTTAATTCTGGGGCTTCCAGACTTTGTTTTATTTTCTTTTGAACAATTTAAATGAAATGTTGGACTGTCAGAAACAATTTTTATCGGCGTGTGGCAACATTTTTAATATGCGTGACAGACAAGTTTATGAATAATTAGGCAAGGCGAAAGTGTTGCACAGCACGATTAATCACAGTGGCGCCACGCAAAGTCGAACAGCACGTGCTTCGTGCTGCCCTCGGGGTGCAAATGGGGAGTTAGGATAAGGAAGGGACAAGGGACAGAAAGGCACAGTCACAAATGAGCAGTTGTTAGAAAAGATTCGAACTCTCATTAACGTACAATGGCAGAGGAGCACGCGGCGCAAAAGGCGAACAAACAGGACTCCAAAATGCCAAAAACCAACAAACTTTCAGCACGCGCCGAGCAACCAAAGCACTTGACACAAATGTGAAGAAAGGGAGCAGCAGGAGAGAAAGGAGGAGGTGAGGAGAAGAGGAGGAGGAGCAAAAAGAGTTGAAGGATTTGCAGTTTGCAGTTGCAGCAACTTTTAATTTCTTGCCAACACACAAAAGCAACGACGAGTGGCAACTGGCGACTGGCAACTGGAGCTGCCTGCCACACGTCAGCGACTCTAGTGGGCGGGGATGCGGCCCTTTTACAGTTACAACGACGATCATGCCCCCACGGTGTTGCACTCTGCAGGGACGTTGCACACTTTCAATTGCATTTAAGCGCGAAATTATTTAAACAATTTCAGGAAAATTGCACTTGCCGCATGCGTCAACAGCACTTGGGGCAGTCCGAGTTGAGAAAACCAAACACCAAACCGAAACGAACTCAGCGGGACATGTTGTGTGAGTGTGTGTGTGTTGTAAAGTGTGTTATGCGAACGAGGGTGGGCTTTAAGAGTAGTTGGGAATAGTAGTTAGTAGTCATGTAAGATCACTATGTCACATAAAATATTTATTTAAGACATGTTCTAAAATCAGTATCGAGTTATTGACTCGAATTTTTACATCACCAGTAATAGAAATGAAAGTAAATTTAATTTTATGTAATATTTTAGAACAATTCTCAGTATTCCAAGGTCCTTAGCTTTCCAAATAATAAGATTGGTCTAGCTTCTCAAAATAGGTTTTTTTACAGATAAACATATTAATTTAAATGATATCCCATGTCATTGAGCTAATTTTGAAAATTTACAAATGGATGAAAGCTACATGATGAAACAGAAAAATTTTCAAAGTTGTTTACTAAAAAATTCTACTAAAATTAGAAAGTGTGGTCGAAACTTCAACAGTCAACCTTTGATGGATTACACTATGCAAGAAAATTATAATTTGATTAAAAAAGTTGGTGAATGACTTATCAACCCACCCTCGAGCTTGCTGGAGGGCTTTGGGGCTGCTAATATGCCAGGGGAGAGGGAAGAGCGGGAAGATATGAAAGGGAATTACGAGAGCCAGGGATACCGCTGAACGATTGGACGTCGTCGTTGTTTTTGTTATTGCTGTTAATGTTGTTGTTGCTGTTTCTGTTGTTGTTGTTAGTGCACAGCATGCACTTGTTAATTACACTTTAATTTGTTGCGTAAAATGTTTGTTTAATGGCAGCCCCTGTCGACATGTTTTTCTCACTTTTATACACTCATTGCGGTCCACATGCAGTGCACAAAACTGCCAAACTATAAGGCTTCCCCAGTGGCTGTTGTGTGTATGTGTGTGTTAGTCGATGTTGAGGCCATTGTTTAGTATGCAACAACATTTCGTATAATTAAACACACGCACCAAAATGTGCCACGCCCAGTCGAAAAAAGGGGGCCAAGTTGTTAGTTTGTGCACTTGTTGTGACTGTCAAGTGCGATAATTTTGCATTTACATTTGCCTTAATAACTTGTGCATATCAAGTGCCAGACAGAGACAGATGAAGGGCGAGAGAAGGGGTGTAAGGGGGGAAAGGGTGAGCGTGCAGCTTACAAAGTTCTGTCTCAGCGCAGCAACTACTTACAAAGTTTGTTATAATTAAGCAAAAGCTAAAACTCAACTCAAAAATTACCAGCAGCAAACCAGACAAAACGAGCCAACCACTGAGCCAGTGAGCCACCAGTAGCCCCACCAACACAGCTCAGCATCAACGCAGTTCAGCTCAGATTGAGATTCCTTGAGGATTACAGCCTCCCCGCCAACCGTAAACTTGTCAAATTCAAGCAACTCATGCGTGTGCCACATCATGTTGCGCATACGTCACGTACGCCAAGTTTGGTCCGCCATTAACAATACGACTACGAATACAAGTACGCGAAGGATACTATCCTGATTAATCGCTGTAAGCCAGCACCGAAATGGGAGCGACATGAGCATCTCATTCGATTTTGATGGCACTGCGACGGCAATTCGTTTTTCAATTGCTGCATTTTTAATGCCAACTCTTTGGCCACGGCAATAAACAAAGAGATTTTGGGTAGTAATACCCTGTATACTCTTGAAGAGGATATTACTGTTTAAGAATGAGTTTATATTTATTGTAACTATACTTATTTATTTATTTTATTTCACAAAATAATGTGAAAAATGATGCAGGATTGGCATAATTAAGTCTCTTATAATTATTTTCCCAGAAATAGATTTTTAATTAAAGACATTATTTATTTAATAAAAATTATTGTAATACAATTTTATGTATAGAAAATTCACTCTCTATTTGTGGTTGATTTGTTTGTTGCCATAATTTACAGGGTATCTATTTTATCTAAACTTTCCCAGCAACATTTGATTGACATTTCGTGTGCAATTTGTGTGTTTGTTTGCTTTGTTTGATGAAGGTTTCCTGGATACGGCATCGGGACATCCACATCCTGACCGTGGGCGCCTACACATACACATCCGATCAGCGGTTTCAGGCCACACATCATCAGGACACCGACGACTGGACGCTGCAGATAAAATGGGCCCAGAAACGAGATGCTGGGATGTATGAGTGCCAGATATCAACGCAACCAGTTCGCAGTTATTTTGTTCGACTCAATGTTGTCGGTAAGTGTAAATTCACATTTCAGTCTCAGTTTGAGTTTGAGTTTGAGTTACAGCCATGAACTTTGACATCGACATCGACAACGACAACAAGCATCGAGCATCGAGCATTGGCTTGAGCTTCATAAAAAATCAACCATTTGTCGCAAATAACAAAGGCAAAGGACACTTCGCCAAGGAGGCAAGCAAAAAAGTTGTTGAGCAAATAAATTACACACAGCAAACGAGTGAGGAACACGCACTACGAGCAGGACTACAAGGATAACAGGAGGAATGGGGGATGGAGGGATGGAGAGCAGAGAACTTGGTTTTTATACGACAATAATTTCATTTTATCTCGTAGTTTATTATTCTACAGTGTCAGGCCAGGAGGCCTCCATCCAGTCTCCTTCAACTCCTCCCGCCAGCCTCTTAGCTTTTCAGTCTACTTTTCTGCCTCGTTTTAACAACGTTTTTCTTCTTTTTCTCTTTCTCTGCCTGCTTCATCTCTATCTTTTTTCGGTGACTTGTCTGGTTCTTTTTTTGGATGGCGTTCCCTGTTGACAGTGCCAACGGCGACCATACTTGGCGGACCTGACCTTCACGTTGATAAAGGCAGCACCATAAATCTCACTTGCACTGTAAAGTTCAGCCCCGAACCGCCGGCCTACATCTTCTGGTATCATCACGAGGAGGTAATTAAATTTTATTGTTACATTTCTGTGGCAATTCTATTTTTCTTACAATTATTTTTATTAAATGTAATTTTTTTGCAAGTGCTAACTAATATTTTAGGGCTTAAGCATGTAATATGAAAAGAGATTCAGAAATTATTGATAACTTGTTAAATTTTGACTTGAATGTCTAAAGTTAACTCTCAAATAAGAAGAATTTCATTGACTTTCGATTACTCACAAAGTGCTCTGTACTTTATGTCCTGAATTAAATAATAGAAATAGATGATTTGTACACATTAATGAAAAAAAGGACAAACATTTCGATAACTTGTAATCGATTAATAAGAAATGCGGCTTATCGTATATAACATTGATCGAAATATCAATTGACGCACAAATGACTGCTGATGACAATGGATTCCATAAACAACTTATCCGATTGGAATCACATCCGTTGCTCAATGCCAACTGTTGTCGATTGGGCTTCATGTCTGACACTTTCCGTTCCCCCTCTCATGCATCACACAGTTGCTGGCAAATGAGTCGAAGAAGCTGCGTGTGGAGCTTATTTCAAGCCGTTGACATTATTTAAACTGTCAGCTGTTGGCATTTCAATGCGTAAATCAACGCCGTTGCATGACACAACGCACCTTGGAATAAACTGGGTCAAAGGTGTTGTGCTTTAAAGGGGCACGCAATGTCGCTATTAAAGCCGCTGACAAACAATTGAAGAGCACGAAAATTGGTTGGGCAAATGAAGAAAAACGAAGCGTTTGGTCATCTCATTATCGCTTAGCTCCATGTTGCTACTCAATTAGTTGCCAGCGAGCAGTTGCTGGCGATTTAAGCCCGGCTAATTGCGAGGCTTTAAAAGCTCTTAAATTGCACAACACGGAGACAGAGGATGAGCATGACAGAGACTGAAAGAAAGAGATAGAAAGAGTTTCAGGCTAATTGTAATGCAAATGCTAAACAAAACAGCAATGAGAGTAAAAAGATGGCCAAAGGTCTGGCAAAAAGAAGGCAAACTTGTTGGCCAATGTGTTAAAAAGTGCACAAATCCTGCTGCCAACTGCTGCTGCAGTCAGCTCCTCGTGTCGCTGTTCACTTCTTGTGCTGCCACTTGTATCCCTGGAATTTTCTAATTAAAATCCTTGCTACAACGACACCAAGCGCCACACAATTGTATGTGCCTTGGGGCAGGTGTGTGTGTGTGTGTGTGTGAGTGTGTTGTGTGTATGTGAGTGTGCAGCCGCAACCTGAGCACAAGTTGCACAGGTCCTTGCTGCATACTGCACACGGATTATTTACGATCCATGCAAATTTGCTGTTAATTAGTTTAATGGATGGATAAACTTAGTTGATGCACTGCCTCACCCAGCCTGCTTAAATGTGTGCTACACTTTTTTCACTCGCGCACTTCCGCTCACTAATTGTAATTAACGTGTTACATATTTCCTCTTACTCGCTCATCCGACTAAATCCCGTTTCCAGCTCTCTCTCTCGCTCACTAGCTCGCTCACTCACTTTTGCGGGCATTTCCGCTTTGGCTTGCGCCAGATGTTGCTGCTGCGAGGGCAGTTCAGACAGTTTGACAGTCTTTATAATAATTATTAATTTAATTTTTAGTATTTTATTTATTTTTAATTTTTTAAAATAGAATTTCTACTATTTTTCTGGTTATTTTAAAGTTCTATTAAGCTATTTATGTTCCGTTTTCTTTTATACAATCAAAATTTAAATCTTACTCATTTTATGCGTTTATTCAATGAAATTGATTAATTTTTAAAATTTATGTTAACTTAAAAAAATATTGGAACCTATGAAATCATCGTTGGAGCGCGGACAATAACTTTTACTTTGATTTTATTTATATTTTTAAAGCATGCCTGATTTATTTAGCCTAATCCTGGGGCAACCCTCGCTTGCAAAGCCTTTGCATAAATATGCGAGCGTTGAAAGTTTCGTAAGTTGCTCTGAGTGGACTTAGCCGGGCTATTAGCTGGCTGTCAAAGCAGGCTTTGGCCCAAAGTCCACGCCTCTATGGCAACTGTATCGCATAAGTGTTGCATTCTTGTTGTGCTCCAGTCCCCTTCCACCCCTCCCGTTCACCTCTTCATCCAACAGACAGACTGCAATTTTGTGCACATACATTTTATGTGTTGTTTTACGGCTTAAATTGTGCTCAGTCGATTATTGTGCCTCGAATGCCACATAAATCGGGGGATGAATGCACATTTGCAATCTTTTCTCTCTCTATTTTTTATGCCATTGCCAGGCAATAAAACAACTGCAATTGTCAAAAGAGAAAGAGAGACGGAGAGAGTGAGAAACGAGAAACGAGAAAGGAAATGGGTAAATTTTTGATGCAGTGCTGTCGGAAAATGCTTTTCCAATTTACATGAGCGGCAACTGGAGATTCACAGGACGTCAGTTTGGCATTTACCAGTTGCCAGTTCGGCCTGTCACAGTGAGCCCTCGCTTTCATTAACCAATTTGCTAGCAGCAACGACAACAACAACAATGACAACAACAACTTCCAAATTATAATACAAATACGAAATTTATGCTGATAGCGACGACAGAATGGGCTATAATGGCAACCAGACTTTTGTTAGTTCCCTGCCCTTGACCCCGACCCTTCTTTCACTTCTCTCCCACTCCTTTCCATGACTATCTCCCTCTCTCTTAACCCCGTCATGCTGTTATGCTGTTGATAGGCAAACTTTTTACTTGCCATAGCAAAACGAATTATGCCAAAGTTTGGGCATTGTCATTGTTTTTTATACTCGTACATATCTACATTTCCATACCTCTGCCCCCTCTACCCCTACCCTGTTGTCTTTCGCTTCCCTACTATCCGCTCGGCATATACATTTCGCTATCGTCATCATTATCAGAGACGCCAACTTTTCTTTCATTTTTCATATTATTGCAAATGCCGTCGATTAGTTGAGATTAGACAGCAAATTATGCGCCAGCTCCCCTGACTCTCTCCCTCACCGTCCTGGCCCTGTAGTTACCCCTGCCAGACAGAAAAAAAAACGGAATTGGAAGTAAGCTTCTCATTTCCGATTTAGCTGTTGCGTTGTTGTTTCTTCACTTTTGTCGTCGCTGTCAGCGGCATGATGTGTTAATGTCAGCTACTTGCCCCTTGCTCTCTCTGACTTCTCTCCTCTGCCCTCTGCCCTCTCAATGACAATCTCTGAACTTTCTCTGTCTGTATGGTTATGGGCAAATTATTCGTGGATTTGTTTTTGTCAGCGCTTTGGGCATATACTCTCTATTTTGGCGCTCAGTATGCATTTGAATTTATCTGTCGCTTTTAGCATTGGTCGTCGTTTTGGCCCTGATTTCCTGCCCCGCTCGATTAGCCCATTTAGTAATCGATAATGATGTTGACTTTGATGGAGAAGAAGCTTTAATCATAATGAGTAGAGCACAAGCTGAATCTAGCTCAGGCCGCATTTGATTAACATAATTCTTGTAACTAACTAACTATCCTCCTAACCCTATTTCCCTTACTATCTCTCTCTCCATAAATCTCCCATCCTCTCTCTTTCACTCTCACTCTCTATATATAAAACCTATGATGTCAACTCTGTTAAGTCAACTTTAATCATGCGCCCAGCCATCAATTTCCAATTAAAATCGCAATTTGAAACGGATTTTTGGCGGCAGAACGTGAGGCGATAGCGGAGGGCGGAGGGCGAGGGTGGCCTATAAAGTAAACAGGACGCGCTGACATGTCGCTGATTTGTAATGTCAGTCAAGCGCAGCTGTTGCTGTACATCTTCCCCCGATCCTCCCTTTTTACCCGCCTCTCTCCTGTCTTCACTGCTGTCACACGCATTTGAAAATTACGAAAAAATAATGGCAAAAATACGAGATTCGCGTTAAAAAGAGCAGCAACAAGAAAAGCTTTCGCTGCTTATTATTATTTTCCAGCAGCGGCAACATCAAGTATCAAACAGCTACAAAAAGAAAAAAAGAGAAGAAAGCATAAAAGAATTTGAGACTTGCCTCATTGTTCTCACATTATATAGGATAAGCGTGGGAGGAAATTGGGGTTGGGGTTGGGGGTAGGAGTTAACTTGGCCTTCAGTTACTTATCCCAGTATTTGGGGCGTAATGCTCTTCCATTTGCAGGTCATTAATTATGATTCATCAAGAGGCGGCGTGTCGGTAATTACCGAAAAGGGCGATGTGACAACCTCATTTCTGCTCATACAGAATGCAGATCTGGCCGATTCCGGCAAATATTCGTGTGCCCCCTCCAATGCAGATGTTGCCAGCGTGCGTGTGCATGTCCTAAATGGTAAGTACCTAGTAGCATCAATACACACACACACACACACACAGACACATATACAAATACACGAACATCAGCCAGTTACACACTCACTAACACTCTAATACGAGTACAACGACTGTCTCTGCGCTGTGCAAAAAGAGTTGCAGGCTTTTAGGCGCCGCTTCCCTTGCAATGCGCACTCGGAAATCAGACCGAACAAGCTCCAATCTGCCTGCTAACCGTGATCGAAGACACGATACCCTACAACTATTACGTATTCTTAACTTTAATTAACTATAAGTATTATTCATTACAATTTCTTATTTATATTTGATTGAAGCCCAAACGGCAAGAACTAGGAGACTGCCATTTTCACACAATATTAATTTGGCTTTTATTTATGTATGTTTCAAATACCTATTTTCACTTTTTAAATAATCTGCTAAAACTAAGACTATCAATTTATGAAGTTTATATATGTCAAGCAATTAAAAATAGCCGCTACTTCTCTACAATTGCTTTGCACATTGCCAAACAACACTTGGCTTATTCCCCGAATTTATAGGGTATTAATGTGGCATAAAATGACAATTGTGAAAGCGTTACATTAACTGGCAAAGTGGCAGCCCGAGCTGCAGTCGTCGTTTTCATGTTGCGTGCCTCTGTTGCCGATGTTTTTGGCATTTTGGCAAATTTGTGTGCGATTTCCAATGGGACATGGGAGTCGCCCCCAAAGGCGATAGGCGCCATGTTTTTGGATCCTGCAGGGCATTTGCAATTTTCAAAATATCCGTGACAACGACAGAGTAATACAAAGACAGAGAGAGTGAGATAGATTGAGCGGAAAGAAGCCCTTGGGTCAGTCGAATTCTCGTATGTGTAATGTGACGGTGTTGCATGTTCTTGTCAGGTGATTTACGCTGTTGCCTTTGGGGTTGCTGACAACCGGCAACGAGTGGCCAGTTGACCGGCAAAGACATAGGCGACAAATCAGCTTAAGGACAACGGACACGATATACCTGCTAGCTGAATTGATATTGTTCTCGGTTCGCCTTCAATTTGCCACAGTTCCGGCCAGTTTCAGAGTTGCCAGTTGCCAGTTGAAAGTTAAACACATTGGCAGCCTGAATTGAATAAATTGTACAGGATGCTTGTTCAATTCGCTTGATTTCCTCATGGACTGGCCACAAAGAAGAAATGGGACAGGACAACAATGGGAACAGAATACGTCTGCTGTCAAGGCATTGGCCCAAATGTTTCGTTATCATTTCGATGTTGATGTTGCCCCAGACGACAGTTGTTGCTTTCGTGTTTTGCCACAAATGAAACACATAATCGCATCAATTATGAGCAAATTAATTAGCACACTGCGGTTAATTGCAGCCAAACGAGCCAACTGAGTGGCAGAACTCCAGGAGAGCTCTGGATAAAGGGGAGAGTGGTTAAACGGGGGTTGACAAAGACATACGAATGTATACGGATGCTGGCGACGTTAACAAATTGCAAGCGGGAAAGCTGGAACTACTCTGCCTAAGGAATTGTTGCAATTTGCCAGCATAATCGCTGTCGATCGGCGTGGATTTGACACAGTTAAAATAAATTACGTAATTGTGAACGGGAAACACGAACAAACACAACAACAAGAGTAACGAGAACAACAACAACAACATTAAGAGTAAACCGCACAACAATACTCGTACAATGGCAAGTGACAGCATACAGAATGGCATGCAATTTAAGCCTTGGCCCACAGTTGGCAATGGATTGGGCCTGAGGCTACAGCTTGGCTACAGCACGTTTTTCAATCATGCTAACGGCACCATGATGACCAGCCCTAACTCTTCCTTCCTCTACCTACCGGCGTTAACCTCTACCACAAATGGACCGCAAATGGCAACGTACGGAAATCCATTGATGTTGCTATTGTAAACGTTTGCCTGCCCATTATGCATGAATGCATAGAAAGTACGTACTGTCACACACTCGCACTCACTTTCACCCACACATTCAGTTGAATTCAGGTACAGATGGCCGACAACAGAATAATGAAGTGGCCCGCAATGCAAACGAGATTCAGGCCACGCGTTTTCAATCCAAATAGCACATAAAAACACAATTGCCCCAACTTTATTCAATATATCGAATCCATTATACTCTGTCTAAAGCATCCAGAGCAGATTGGTTTTCTGTTTAACATTTTACATTAGTTATTTTGTTTATTTGTGTTTTCGAAGTTTGTAAATATTAAGTATATGTATTTGTAGTAAACCTTAAACAATAACAACTATTTCTTCCAGTGCTGGATTGAAATAAAGTAAAAAGTTTAATTTATAGAATTTTATTTAATTTTCATTTTGTACATTTTATACTAAATAAAATAACAAAAATATTAAACGTGTATGATTTATAATATTTACACAATAACAAGTATACGTCAATCTATTTATTGGTAAACATTGAATATATGTGTTTATATTAATTAAATCATTTTTATAAATTTGAAAACAATTAAAATTAATTAAAATTTTTTCCGCATTGCATATATTAAATTTAATTGGATTAATTTAAAAAAAAAGGCGACAAGTTGTGTGTAAGCATTCAATAGCTCCAATTGTTACAGCATACTTATATGTAAAATAATTCTGAAATATGTAAATGTTGTGACTTACTGTTATTTTTAGATGTCATTGATCTGGTTTATGGAATATTGTAAATAACACTCGTTTAGATAATTCGATGACTAACAACACCAATATCTGGGTATCCCTCAAAGCAACTCTCATCTCTCACTCCCAAAGTGTGTGTGGGAGGCTTTTGGGCAACAATGTGGCTGCGATTGCTGACAGCCAATAGCAACAGCAACAAGAGTGGCAACAACGCAACCCACAAGTTGTGACAGGCAAACAGAACACAGCCTTCGTTTTGACCAGCAACGTGCAACATGCAACACGAATGAGATCCAACTTGTTGGCATGACTGACATACACATGCCGGTCATGTCACTACGCAGTTGGCATAACAAAGTGCAACAGGGGCACAAGGGGCAACAGGGGCAGGTCAGTTGGGGCAGCACGAGAAAAGAGGCTCATACTCTGCATCTGAGCCTTTTTTGAAGGAACTTATTGGCACAAAGTTATGTGTACAACTCGCATGGAGAGCCTACTACAAAAGCCAACGTCCAATGGATGAAAGAGGCACAAACAGGCAGACATTCAGACAGTCTCCTCCACTGTCTCTCCCTCATTCTCCTCAATCTGCTTTTCATTCCATTTTACGGCTCTTTCATTTGCAGTCAATCTTCGTATGAAGTGAGCAATGGCATCCAAATCAAGTTCCCTTAAATGAAAAGTCGAATGGAAGAGATAACTCCTACACTGTCCCACATCATTATTAAATATTACAAACTCATGGAAATTGTACATCAGTGAGTTGTAAAATTATTATAAACACAGCAGCTGAAATTAAATAACAGTTGGGACATATTTTGTATTTATTGTAGGTTGACCAAAAAGCACAAAAGTGTCTGAGCCATAAAAACATAGAATAATACTTTGCACAACCTTATGACAACAGTGGAAGAGATAGTTTTATTTATTTTATTTATGACTATTATTAAACAGACAACCTTAAGGTGTTGAGCAATACTTTTAGTCTTTCCCCTAAACACAAACATTCACTAAATTTCAATTAAAACCAATCTTAGTAGTTTTCCTCTGTGTTCATTTCAGTTTAATAGCTAGAAACAGTGTACAATTTTTGAGAAATTAAATCTATTCTCCAACTGCCAATTACTTGAGATTAAAAATTATTTAACAAAACTTTTTTTTGCATATCTTGGATTCCAATAAACTTGTTTGCTGTTCCTTTTTCATGTAAAATTCCAAATATTTTATTTCATTTTAAAATAGCAATTTACTAGCCACAAAAAACATAGTTTACAATTTTCAAATGTTTTTTGATGCTTGCCTTAAAATGGAATTTGCAACCAGTGTGCTTTTGGTTCTGAAACTGAGCATGGATTTCAGTCTGGCATCTGAATCTGCGCACGCCACCTGCTTATAAAGTTTCCATTATGCTCCTCAATTTGGTTTAGAAGGGAGCGTAATGAAAATTTGCTGCCCTTCGATTGATCCACGCTTGTTCCTCTCATGATTTCAGCTTGTGTGTCCTCCATTCAATTAATGCCGTTGCTATTTTAGTATTTCAGTGCATGTTTCAGCTGCTGCGGTTATTTGTGACCTTTCAGACAGAGAGAAGGCTACAAGGGGAGACAGGAGGATTGAGTATTGAGAGAGGTTGAGGGAGAAGTTGAAGTCATGGTCGCTTTCATATTGATATTTGTGTGACAGGGCACAAAGCCTTCGTCGGGGCGTGGTTTACACTTGAGAAATCAAACGAAAGCCCCTGACCGAATACATATCACATGCGCTGGCAATCGAAGTCCTGGATAAATGTCCTGCCAGCTGCTGTTGCTCCTTCTTCTTCTGCTTCTGCTTCTGCTCTGGCAACAAAGTTCAACTTTCGATTTATTTTTGCCAGTTTGAAATTCCTTGGCTATTTGTGTAGCGCTTTTGTTGTCTCCACAGCGTGTCCTGTGTCCTGTGCCGTGTCCTGGCTTAGATGCTGCTGCTGCACCTGCAATAATGCCAAAGGCTCGCTACGCTTTCCGGGCTCTCATCAAATGCCAAATGCCAAGGAGCACTCGGAAACGGCAGAAGTAAGCGGCAAAGCCTTGACCTAAACCCGGTCGAAACGAGCTGAACCTTAACTTGAAGCGGCCTACTAAGAAACAGGACACTCGCCAGAAGCAGCAGCAGCAGGATCCAAGGCGGAGACGGAGTCGGAGATGAAGCAGGGGTCAAGCAGTCAGTTCACTTCGCACGGTTCGCTGCACGTATCGAAGTCAAGTTGCCCCCTTAGCCCCAGAGTCTCACAAATCCTTTGGCCAACTTTGGCTCATACTGCAATACACTCTATCCCTTTCTATCTTTATCTCACTCTCTCTCTAGCTCTGTCTTTCTCTGCGAGTGTATGGGGATTAGCTTTGTATTTTGTCACAGGAAATTACATTTCGCCTTAAGGATGCCAGAGCGCAAAAATTTCGTTTCATTGTTTGCACGTGTGTGTGCGAGTGTGTGTGTTGGTGTTTGTGGGTATGTATTAGTTTGTGGATGTATGCGTGTGAGTGTGCAATGACTGTAATGGCATCATTCGGGCTCTGGTTCTGGCCAAAATGAGCTGCATGTCCTGTGCGACGCTTAAGGATTGCGACTACAACTATGTTTAGAGTTGTTGTTGTTGTCCCTCTATCTAATCGTGTGTACGTGTACAAATGTCGTCGTGTGAGCTCAACTTCACTTTCATCTTATCGTGGGAGTCGTACACCTTCGTCTCCACTCCTTGCTCTGCCCCTTCGGCTGTTCCTTGCCACACCTGAGCAACTTTCTATCGGTTCACCAGCAGCAGCAGCAGCAAACGTAACTTTGGCTCCATTAGTATTTACACTACAACTTCGACTATACACACACCTCACACACACACACATAGTCCCTCTGTCGTGGTTACATCTCCTGGCACAAATAACGCCTTGTTTCCTGCTGCTGCTTCTGTTGAAAACACTTTGCTCCCTTCCAAAAATAGTTGTATTTTGCTGGTGCGTGTGTGTGTGTGTGTATTTAAATGACAATGATGCCCATGTGTTGATAGGCAACAACTAATACACTGCCCAAAAGGCAAACAATTCACATTTCCATTTCAGATAGACTCTTCCTCTCACATTTTCTCATATGACAACTGATAGTTCCGAGAATTGAAACAAATAATCACAATGGAAGCAACAGGGGGTTTGTTCCATTCACAATTCATTTTCATTATTATTGCGATACGCTTGACTGAAATTTCCAATTGAAATGAGAATGGCAGTAGACCAGGAAAATTTCGAAATGCCTTTGAGATATGCATTAATTAATTATAGCCAGCTGAGTGGAGTTTCAATTACAAAATGGGAACTCAATTAGCAACAGGAAAGACTTTAAAATGAGTTCAAGTTGCTTAAACTATTACCTTAATCCAAATAAGGCTTATATGTGTACAGTGCGTATACTTTATGTTATTAAAAGACAAAGTCTTTGTTAAAAGTATTTTGCATCTAATTTTAATTACTTATATTTTAAATATTTATTTTTCTCCCTCAGCTGTAAACCATTTTGCTTGTTGTTTCATTTCAATTAACTCTGGTCCTATTTTATTTTGATTTCCCAATAGAATGTAAACTCGTTTTTCATTTTGATTTTTTATTCAACTTCAATTTAATTTTGTTTGGTGTAAGAGCCACAACTGGAGTTGGGGCTAAAAACTTTAGCCATAACTTATGATAACATTTCCGTGCGCGTCTAGGCCTCAGTATCAGCTGCCTGCCCGATATGGCTTTCCCCACCCACTCTCCTCCTTTCTTCCCTCTCCTCGATCACAGAATCACGCAGAGTCAATCCTTAGAGATTGCCGTCTAACATAATTTGTGCCATGTTGAAACGAGAACCGTCTGAAAGCCCCAGGAAGTCTAACCAACTCATTCACAATAGACCACATACTCACACACACACACAACACTCTCACACAGTAAACACACTCACAAATCCGCAGCTAATAATATACGGCTTTTGTTTATTAGATTCATACATTCTCTAGCCTAGTTGCGACATGCGTATACGTGTGTGTGTGTGTGTGTGGGTGCGTGGACGTGAGTGTATTGGTGTGGCACTCATTATGTTTGCTTTTATGGTGGCACTGTGTGCCCCCCTCCTCCTCCACCGCCTTCTCCTCACTCCCTACCCCTTAATGCAGACCCAATGTTGCCAACTAGTTTGGTTGTAGCTTCTGCCTGAAGTGATTTTAATAAAATTGGCAACGCGTGTAGGTAAAAACAACTTGGCTTACAGGGGCGGCTCGGATCGAATTGGGGGGCGGGGGTGTCATGTAAATCCATTCGGACCAGAAATCGCTGCCGTTGGCACATTTTTTTGCTGTTGTCGTTGTTGGTCTATAGTATGACGAAATCGAGCACAAATTGCATGATTTACGTAATGGAATAAATAAAATAAATTGCTTAATTTACTGATAAATTACTTGCGCATACAAAGGCGCAACTCACACACATGCGACACATGTGATGTGTATGTGTGTGAGCAGACGCGTGTATGTGGGAGAGAGAAACAGAGAGAGAGAGAGAGGAAGCCTTAAGGTTGGCTGTTGGCTTTCAGCCTACTTATTAAACACATACCTTTGCACTCATGTTGTGTGAGAGTGTTTTTGTGTGTGTATTGTGGTTGGTGTTTTTACTTTGGCACTTTTTCGGAGATTAATTTCGTAAACGAGCCGGGGTCAAGGGATATTTGAACAATGGCCATTGCAGCCGGCCAACAGCTTCCAGAGAAGTCACCACAACCGCAGGCAAGGCAACGCACCCAACACACATAAACACATAAGCACACACACACACCTAGTAGTGTTGCCAGAATTTTATAGTCAAAATAAGCTAGATTTTAAAGGAAAAATCAATTAAAGAGAAATAAAAAGTTAAAAAAGCATTTAAAATAAAGACGTGTTTGCTTCCCAATCTTTTCTTCCTTAGAGTATTTTTCTGAACTTCAAATATAATTAAGTATTTAATTTGTTTTTTTTTTTCCTATTTGACCAAATGAAAACGAACATTTCAATTGCAAATTTTACATTTTGAGCTCAAAATGATAATTTAATTTTAACTGACTTAATGTAAAACTATTTAGATTTTTGATAATATTATTATCATTATATTATATGCTAGATTAAGCAAAAAAACTGCTGAAATGCCATCACTGGCACGCACTTAAATATGTAAACTATAGCTGCTTAACCTAGCAACACACAGTTACATGGCAACGTGGCAGGGACATGGACACACCTGGCCAAAACGAGTCGTAACCTCATCCTGGCCAGCTTCCTGCTTCCTCCTTCCTGCTAACCATGTCCAAAACGACTCGACGCTTATTTGTAGCTGACCTGCTTGAGTCCTGAGTCCTCCTCGCTCCCCTTTCCCCTTCCTTGACTGGTAGCTAACTTGCATATTTACGAAAGATTTATGCCAAAAGCTAATTTCATGGAAAAACGTATTGTTCTTGCTTCAGTGGCTTCTGCTTGTGTGCGTGTGTGTGAGTTAATATATATAGTATGTGTGTGTGTGTAAGTGTATTGAGGTCAAACAAAAGCAGCTTGACTATTAAACTAAAAACGGCAGGTTTGGCTGCTGGATTTGGTTCCAGGCTAATTATTTATGTTAATCGCTCTCTAAAGACGCTCAATATATCAAATTTGCACAGATTTATTTACTGTGCAACAGAGAAAACATATTCCTAACTATATACATAGACAGTGCGATCTATCTTCTACATACATTTATATGTATATTTACACTCCATTGACTAATTATAATAATCCCTTTTACATTTTGCAAATGAGTTAATGAAAATTGTTTATTATGCATTATGCCAGAACCTTAATTTAACATAGTAGATAAGTCGCAGTTTGAGCAGAAAAGTGGTTATATTCTCTATATGAATGAGGGGGCATCCGTTTTAAGCTTTCCCCCAATGCTTTGATTGGACACGTTTGCAACTGACTTGGCCAAGCGATTGGCAAACAAACTAATCGAAAGTCATTCGACTGCAGCACAGGTCACTGGACAATGACAACAACGAAAAATGCAAGGATAACGACAACAACAACAACCACAAAGCACTTGCAATTTGCCCTGGCTAATTTCAAAGTATATGTGGTAGCTGCATCCTTCTCTCCACACCCCTCTCCTCTCCTCCCTCTGATCTCTCTTCTTCCGACTCATCTGTCTCCTTGGCTTTCTATCAATGTCGTTGCTCTGCGTGCTGCCAGTTTGAATTTTCAATTGAAATTTACTTTTAATATGCCCCCAACTGACTGTCTATGTATAAGTGTATTGCTCTTTATCTGAGTGTGCGGTGTGTGTGTGTTTTTGTGTATGATTGAAGCAGATAACTAAGCACAACACGATGCCACAAATGTACAGCCGAATTCATTGTTGCTAGTCCAGCCAAAGCGAATATGAAAATTTAATTAAAATTTCATTTTGCAATTTTAGCATACTCGTCTGCCACTTGCTACTTGCCACTTGCCACTTGCATATGACAATTGGCAGCTTTAAACACAATGCAGCCCTTTCAATGTTATGCACTCCAAATTCCAATTGCAACGGTACTGGGCAAACTCAATTATGAGAAACTCAAAGCATCCGCCACCAGAAGCACACACAAAAATGGCACAACAACAAAAAATTCGATTATCTTGGCTCGTTGGCCAATACGATGGACCAAACGATGGCCTCCCACTTCCACTTCCACTCCCCCTGCCTCTCCCCCACTCCCACACAGTTGGCGCATTTTTCAACGAGCATTTTGTCATTTCCAAATTTGTCACTTGACATGCGGCAGCGAGAGCAACAAAAAAATATTATGTGGCAAGTTGACTGCCACTGGGAATGGGACGAGTATTCGAAATGGGATTGTGATTGGCAATGAAGTTGTTGTTATTGTCGTAGTTGTTGGTGTTGGTGTGGGTTACACGGCACATTCAGTGGCATAATGTTGGCTTTAGCATTAATGTCAGTCAATTCCACGGCCAAGGCACATGCCACATGCCACACAGCGAGCGTCAACGAGTCGAGTCAGAGTCAGAGCCAAAGTCGAGTCGTTTTCCTCTTGGTCTTCTTCTGCTGGGGATATTCACGAATGTGATTTGAAAATCAAGCTTTTTATTTTTCCTTTCTATTTTCAGACCCTGTACCTAAATGGTGCAAATGGTTTATAAAATTTATCAATCATATCCCATAATGTATATTTATTCTTGATAAGCATCAGCAACAGAGTAAAAGCTTTCGAAGTTTTTAGTTAATATTTGTATGATATTTAATTTTAATTTGATTTGTTTACAGTCTAAGTACAGGGTCTCCCACAGTCTGGTTTGCTGGAATCTTTTTGTTCGTTATGTACGAACGAATAAAGCGCATCAATCATTCAGTCGAGCATCAAGTGAGCTGAAGTGTATAGTAAATGTCACTGGCTTGGCCAACAGGGTCAACAAGGCCAACATGCCACATGCCGAGAGAAAGAGGGAGAGAGAGTGACCTGCTCCCAAGTCCATGTCTGGGTATTGGACTTCCGTTTTGCCCAGGCATTTCCGCATTTTCACATTCCCCCTTCGACTCAATGGGGTTCAGTGTTTAGCTCTTGGCCAAGTTCTAGCTGCTGCTTATGCGTCAGTCCTTTTTACGAATTACAAATTTAAGAGCATTACGTAAACGGCATAAATATATTTACTCTGAAACTCACTTTTCTCATACGAGTGCTGTAAGAGAGAGAGAATGAAAACGCAAAGAAAATTTTTCACAACTTCTTGAAATTGCAGACTACTTGGATAAACGTGTGTGTGTCATTATTTAATATTTGTATGTCTCAATTTGTTGTTGTTGCTATAGTTGCAATTACCTTTGGCCCAAGGGTCAAACATGAACATAAGCCAGGAGCAGAAAAAGGACTTTGAGTCCTTGCGCTCGCTCACTCGAGTCATGCCTGTTGCAGATGCCTGCTGTGCGACCTTTGTACAGGTGACTTACCCCAGGTGACATATTCATTCGTTTGGGGGCATTTTGATTATTTCAAACGAAGCGAAAATCCGTTAGTTACTTTGGCATTTTGACAGCTGGTCGGTCTCTCTCTATCTCCCTCCATCTGTCTATCCTTTTTTGCTCTGTCGATCTGTTCCTGTTTGTCTGCACTTTGGTCTCTCTGTGAGTGAGATATGTATGTGTGTGTGTTTGTTTGCTAAATGGTAATTTACTTGCCAGACATCGTTCTGATGCATATGTACGAGTATATGTGTGTGCATGTGTGTGTGCGTGTTGCCGCTGCCAAAAATTACATTTCGTTTATTAATTAAACACCAATTTCACTCGCAATTCAATTAGGCGCCGTCCCTTTTGCGCCAATATTAAATCGCTGCAATTTGTGGCGCATTTATTAAAAACAAATTTACCGCATAAACACTTTATTTAAAATTCATGCCATTTGAACTGCCCCTCTCCCAAAAATGTAATGCCAGAAATTTAATAGTACTCTGAACAATTTCCAACACTTCTCAGCCCATTAAATTAATAGAATCGTCCGGTAAAATTAGAAATTGATATCATTTTGATAAAAATAAAATGTGCATATGTACTTATTTCATTAAATTTAGCAATTAAATAAGTTACAATCGTCAAAATTATTTATTTTTGATTTGATTATTGATTTCAGACTTCACAGCTTCTGACTGTCTCTTTTTTCTTTCTCTTCTCCACATTTAAAAAACATTGCCATCGAATTATTTGCAAATATTTTTATTCCATCCCGTTTCATAATCAAACCAAACATTTAAAAAAAAAACTTGACTGGTCAATAATTCATGAAAAAATTGTGTTTGCTTTTAGTGAATTTGTTGTTTGTTTTATTTAATTTTTATTTTGCATTTACATTTTTACGTTCCCGTTTCACTTTAATCAATTTTGACGCCAATTTGCTGGTTTTTTTTTACAAAACAAAACAAAAGCGAAGAGAACAAAAAGGTGGAAGACCTCATCCACTTGGCTGTAACCTTAGTTCCTCGTCGTTCCTTCAACATTGTGTATTATGTGCCCCAGGGGGAAACAGTACCCCTTCCTCTCATTTCCTCTCATTCCCTGCCCATTTGCGCTCCATCCAAAACAGTTTTCAGCAATTTTCTCTATCGTTGTGCAGTCACATTCTCGGCCTCCTCTTTTTGCCAAAATCAAAAAAATTCGTGGAAAATAGATAAAAACGTGCAGCATATTCAAAATTGAAACATGGAAAATCGTGCAACGTTTTTTTCCAACATTTTCGCAGAGTTTTGTTTTGTTGATTTTCCCCTTTTCATTTTGTTGTTTTGGGTCGGAGGAAACGGGGACAGAGGCGGGTCACAGTTCATTGTTTTACGTGACGTATTGTTGGATAAACAAATGTTTATGTTTTTGCTTACTAAGCTGTGTATTTGTTAACGTTTTTATGCAGCCAAAGGGGGCAGAGTGGAAGGAGGGAGGGGGAGATGTCCTGCATTTCCCTAAATGCGGCTGCAATTTCGATTTGATTGGGCACGTGAAGCGCGAGATGAAAAAATTCATTGGAGCGTTGCAGTTGCTGAGAGTCGGTAAAAAGTTGAAATAGATAAAAATTCGCATATTGCAGCAGTTGCTGAAAGGGGGAGAGGGGGCAGAAGGAAAGAGGGAAAGAGAGGGTGCTGGTCAGTGAAAAGTGAGAGCAACTTTTGGCGGTCAGTTGGCTAATTGAAGGCTGCCCCACAAACTGCAGATAAAAGTGTTGTATGCCACTCGGTCGAGCTGACTCTCATGAACAATTTAAAGCAATGGCTGCTGCTGCTGCTGCTGTTGCAGCTACTGTGTTGCATGCCACACGAAAAATTTACTTAAACTTAAAAGCATTTGCTTTTAATTAAAAATTTCCACTTGCCGCACTTTGGCGCCACACTGGGAATTACTTACAAAAACTAACACAGACACACACACATAATCAATTTTCCTATGCAATTTTAATTACAAATTGTGGGCGTGGTGGTCAGCACACACACACACACACACACACACACACGCAGAGACACACACAGTCACACACACATGTATGTATTCCATTGGGGCATTGAGAGAGGCGTGTGTAAATAGCTGCATAATGAAAATGCTGTTGGCTCCCAAGGCGTTTGCCACGCCTCGTTTGGAGTACTTCAAGCCATGACTGACACATTGACAGACAGAAGATAGAGAGAGATAGTGTCTGCAAAAAGTTAATACACATGACGTGCAACAAATTATATTTATCGCGCATCGGCAAGCATCAAATTATCAGGACGCACCACCAACCGCAGCAAGGACCGCCGTTGCCGTTGTTGCAAATTGATGCTTAAGGACAATTTTCACTTCATTACACGCTGCTGCTGCGACTGCTGCTGCTGTTGCTTCCACAACGACCGCTGTTTTCCTACCTATTTTCCTTATTTTTTTTCTACCCTTCGCTTCAACTATTTTTCATGCAATTTTTTTCCCTGGCTTTTCCCTTTTGCTCGGCGATTAATTCTCAAGTGTTGCTTAAGCAGCAAAACATGCAACGACAAATAAGGGAAAAGGCGGAGCGACTCGACGGTCGCTGCAGTTGCTGCCACCGTGAAATTACAAATTGCGCCTTCTGGCCATAGATGACGCCACTGCGCGTCTCGCACCTTTTGCCATGCCTAATTTAATAAGAAAAAGTGCCAGCTTGTACATCATTTAAAAGCTACACCTCCATACACACACACATACACATATATTTAGAGAAAGAGACACAAACACACACACACACGTGCATAATTAATTGTGATTGATAGAAGAAATTACTTGGCGGGTTCTCTCAACTTGGGCTAAAACAGATGGCAACAGCAGTAGAAACAAAACCCAAAAGGCAAGATGAAAAATCATTTCACAAACTGTCCCAAAAGCCAGGCACACCTATACACATACACACACACTCACACACACACACACACCTGGCAACAGCAAATGGGACATCATAAAGAAACTCAATTTGTTGCCGCTCGGGCGATTTGTTTGCCACGCAAATGAACAAAACGGAGAAACAAGCAAAATGGCCAACTTGTAGGTGTAACTGTAGATATGTCTAAGTCAATGTGTATGTGTGTGTGAGTGTGTGTGTTGTGTGTGCGTGTTTGCGTTTGTATGTGACTGCATATGCAGCAAAAAAGCGTTGGCCATTTTAATTTATGTCACTTGGCAGCGCTTTGGCTAAGCTGCTTACGTTGGGCGCCAAAAACGCCCAAAAGGGACACAGAACTTCACTTCCCTTTTCTTCACTTCACCTACAGCAACAGCTCCAAAATATCCTTAAAATATAGCCAAAGACTAAAAACAATGGCTTAGGGCCATGCACTGGCTAAAGCTATGCTCTTTTTATATACGACTGTGAATGTATGTATGTATATGTGTGTGTGTGTATAATTCTCGAGCAAATTGAAAATAAACGCCAAGCCCTAACGGAGAAAAAGCGTTGCTACTTTTTCTACTACTTTTTCCTCGTTTATCTAAATATGTATTTGTGTGGGTGTAAATTTGTTTGGGAGTGTGTGTGTGTTGTGTGTATGTGTGAGTTTAAATGTTGCCAAGTTTGCGTCGCTAAACAATTGGCATTTACTTTCAACGAAATGTTCCAGAGTGCAACATCGCGTGGGTTTCACAATTTGAAAACATTAATTTGTGTTAAGCCTTAAAGCCATTCTTTTACAATTATATTGTTTTATCATTCCATGTTAAATACTATTTTACACATTTTATTTTCAATATTTTTATATTTCTCTTAATATTTTGTTTTATAAAGGTTTTATTTTATGTTACGTTATTTGATTTAATATTATTATATTTCAAGTTTATTTTTTTATTGTTATTTGACGCAATGCTTCACTTTTTAATATGAATATATATTTTAAATATATTCTTATAATTTGGTGAAATCTTTTTTATTATAAAAATTATTATATGGATATACTTATTTATTTTACAAACGATTCTGAGCATAGTTTATACTTATTCAATTATCCAAATGGCATCCAGTTCGCGCAGCTGCAACTCATCCAATCCCATAGTACCTGAAGTCATAAAGGATTTCATGGTCCTTTGGCTGCCTCTTGGTCACAATATTTACCCAGATTCTAAAAGAGAGACTCTCATTGCTTTTGTTAGTGAGATCCCAGCTGAGAAACACAAAGTTCTCTTTCAAAAGCTCCACTTTCGTCCTTCAGCATGCGTTGACAATATATATATTGGTTAGGATGCCAGTAAACGGCAAACAGTTTGCGCTGCCAAAAGTAAACTTAAAGATATCAGATTAAAGGGAAACAGAAACAGACGTTAAGGATAAGACGAAGCTGATTTACCTCTTTGTCGGACAGTGCCAATGCGCTTTCAAAGCCGATTAAATGGATGTAGTGCGGCAAAGCGTTACTTATAGTTATCCACAAATTGCTTGGATCCAATCAACTCGCACTGGCTTTGAGTTGCAGCCAAATACTTTGTGGCATCTTAGCTTGCACTCTGATTTCGATTCCAATTCAAATTCCAATTCCGATTCCGATCGAAACTCATCGCTATCATCGATGTCATCTGTCAGGATTCGGATTGATTTGAATCCACATTCGAGCTGTCATGCAACACAAAGCTGTGGCTTGACTGGTGGTCCGTTTTGGCCAAGTTTTTTACATTCTCAATGGCACTCGGCCAGCCAGAAAAGAGCTGCTGCCCCACAGGTATTTCGGTCAGATAATAGTCGACACATCTGAGTTCTCCGGCAATGTCAGTTTAATCGAGCGACCTTCTGGCTCCAATAAAATCTCTATTTGAAAGGGCGTACAAACGATGGCTTTGACCTTTCGCTGGCTTAGTGCTTACAGCCAAGTTCAGCTTGTCAAGGTTTCGTAAATTATTCTCTTCTTTATCTGTTCCCTATTTTTGCAAATGTTCAATGGAATTTTTTTCTTTATTTGCTGGTGAGTTACAGCTGCGATTGCATTCGAAAAGTTCCCCAAGAAAGACCATCTCTCTATCTCTCTCTCTCTCTCTCTCTCTCTGTTGTTACTACTTCTAATCTCTACCTAATTCTCACATTGTTTATCAATCTACTTGTTGATCACCAACGTTGTAACCTGTTCCATTAGTTAATGACAATGAATTGTCCATGTTTCTTTCACATAAAATAACTTGAGAAACATGTTCTAAACTTTTATAATTAAAAGCTTAGCCAGCTTGGATAATTCGAGTACTCGTAATGATACGATACGAGTGCGTGCTTTTTTCTACTTTTTTCTACTTTATGCTTCTGTTCCTAATTCTTTTTGTTGCTGTTTTTGTTCAAGGAATTTTTAATTTAAACTTGTAAAAAATCGCACGAGCTGTCGAAAACTTGAGTAAACAAACAAATGCACAAACATGGCTAGCATATGGTCATGGCCACGCCTCCACTCCCCCAAACGCCCCCTTTCTGTACCGCAAACTTACTGCTCTTACTGCGTCTGCCATTTGGCCGAGTACTTAGTTTACGCTCATTACACACTACCAATAAGTACACACAACTCGCACACCCATGCACTCATACACACACACTCACTCTCACACATACTCTCACACACTCTCATACACAGACAGAGTGCAGCACTTAATTACAAAATGGTTTTTTTGGGCTGCAGAAACAGCTGGCAGCAGCTTCAGGGCAATTTCTCTATGTGTAGCTGCATGTGTGTGCCTTCTGTGCTCATGTCTATGTGTGTGTGTGTGTATTAAGGAAATCCATGTTAGTGCAGACTCGTGCTCCTTTTGTTGCACGGCGTACGAAAGGAAATTACATTTTTATTGATATTAAAAAAAAATTAAAATAAATTAAAAATAGCAATACATAAAAATGTTAAATAATTTCTTCATACGTTAAAAATATCGGAATAGTTTATTTTATTGCCTATAAGAGTTGATCGCGATGTTTTGAGTAAATTTTGTACTATTTTAGTTTTTTTGGCAAACGAAATTTTTGTGTTTTTGAAGGAACTGCATAAAACTAGTCAACACTCAAAGGAAGTAAGAAATTAAATTGTAAATTATTTTCACAGATGTGAATTTGAACTATCTAAATATATTTTTTTATTGCCTTTAAGATTTGTTCGAGCTGGGCTTAGTAAATTTTGTATTTATTGTTCTTCCTTCCCAACAATACAATTTGCCGTGAGTGTGTGAACCATGCGCATCCCTAGTACTTGTGCATTGGTTGTGTGTGTGTCTGGCTTGTATAAGATCTGTTTCGCTGCTCTCGATGCTCTGCCGTTAGTCTTTAGAATGAAGTCTGCGCTGCAGCTGCGTCTTACCGCTGTCAATTGCAGCATGCGTCGCTTCGTGAAGTTGCGTTTTTTGTGCCAATGTTGATGGCTGGCGACGGAGATTCTCCCTACCTCCCTTACCTTTAGTAACCACCCACCCATCCGTCCATCTTTCTCTTTGGATGCTGTCACAGGCAGCTTAATAGGTTTTTGTTGTTGGCCCCCAGACATTTATGCAATCCGCACCGCACCGCACAATAAGTCAGAACTCTGAGCCTCGTCTTGCCTTGTCTTTCTCTTTACCTAGCCCTTTGTCTATGCCACTCCTCACCTCTTCTGGCCAGAGCTTGTGAGCGAAAATTATTCCATCTTATTTACAATGTGCAAAGTTGTGGCTGTTGTTGCGGTTGCTGGCTCATTTTAAGGCGTGGCAGCGACATTTTGTTGCGCCTCCTGCTTGAAACAAAAGAAATGTTGCAAATTAAGCGCTCGGCTGCATGTGCAGCTTGTACAACTTTCAAGTGTGCGCGCTGCAAATAGAACAGAACAGAACAGAACAGAACAAAGCAGCCACAACAACAATAATAACTGCAAGAATTCCATTTAAATTAAATAAAAACTCTCATGTTTCTTTATATGCCATGTAATACTCAAGTACACACACACACACAATCACACAAACGTAGACTCATTGTTGGCTTGTTCGTAATTGTATTTCAGCAATTTGTGCACTGCATGCGGCGTACACGCAATATTTTATTATGTCGCTACATTTTTAATGCCACAACAAGTACCGTACCAAAATAAATATGTCATCATTTGCAAGCGCTTTAACCAACCAACCACAGCGCCACCTGCACCACCACCACAACATATTTTCGTTAACGTTACTTAAGAGCGGCAAACTCATTTTCGAGTCGCTTACTCCAAATTGGATTAAAGTTGCTGCATCTCTCCCAGATTTTTATATTTGCTGTGCGGCAAACTTTTTTAACAACATTTCGCTTGAAGTTGCCTTTAATACATGTCCAGTTAACTGAAGAAGGTACTGGAGTAGGAAGGGGGAGGTCAGTGTCGAGTCTCATTTCATGCACACGACAATATCAGTAAAAAGCTGGTAATAATATTTGAGGTGCACCGCAATGGCGCCAGCTCTAGCATATGTCCTGCCCCTCCCCCAATCTCCCACTCTCTATTATCCTCTCTATCCTCTCTGTATCTCTGACTCTACGACTGTGCGACTGTCGGACTGTCGGACTGTCTCTCTTTTTGTCTGTCTGCCACTTACATGCTGTCTTGCAACACACTCCCCAGCGGCCGAGCGGCAAAAGCTGACCCAGAATGCAACTTGTGCTGGTTTGTTGGCCAAGTTTTGTGTGTTGGCTGTAAGCTGAGCTGAACTGAACTGAAGCAGCAATGTTTTACTAACCACAAAATGCTGTAACTAAACGCGCACTCGCACACTAGCACTCACAGACACTCACATATGTAGATAGATAGAGCTAAAGGACACGAAGGATACAGCACTACTTATGGAGCACTTGAGGCACATATACACACATACAGGTAAACTACAGGACCAACCATGCTCGTTTAGTTGCCAACGTTGGAGGACGTCCTCCCACACAACATATTGTTATGGCCACGACAAAGTTCTTGGCCCCAAAAATTGTCACCGTTTCCAGTTTCAATGTTTAGCTCATTGACAGCGTTACTGAACTTTAACTAAAATTTAAAATACACAAAATGTGTAACCAGTCAAAAGGACTCGCATACTAAATATTACAAATATATTCCAAATAGTTTAGCTTACAACTTTCTTCAGTTCCTTTGGTATTTTTTAGTTAACTTAATAATAAAATGAAATATATAAAAATAATATAATTGGTTTTGTAGAAATGTCAAAAAGTAATCAGAGTATTCAAAGTGTAGTTTGATATTCAAACTCAGCAGTTAAGAATGATAAGCTCCTTTGTGCAGTTTTTATTTGCTTTGGAACTTTATTAAATTTTCTTTGTAAAATTGCTGAAAAGGCAGTTGCTGACTTTATGTTATTTATTTTAATTTCCATTTAAATTTGTAACTTGTTTCATTCATTCAAGCAGAAAGCAATCAGTCTGAGTGAATATTCTCTCGCTATTAAATATGCAATCTATGTCAATTGTTAAATTATCATTTCATAATTTATGAACATACAATGTGTGCTTCAAGTAAGTTTGACTTCATAATGAGAAAACTAATCTTTATTGTTATTATAATTCCAATTTATTAACAAACTTTGCCTGGTTTGAACTTTAGCTCCTCGTCTGCTCTAGATGTCAATGAAGTTGACGCAAAGTGCACTTTTGCCTAATTTGGCAATCATTTAAGCACTTAGGGAGGCAGGCGGTCAGTCAATCAGTCAATCAGCTCGTCATAGGCCAGAAAGAGAATTCCACTCGTAATTCAATTGCCAAGCCACACAGAATAAACTCAATTGTCGAGCTACGAGTTTCGTCTGGACTGTTGGTAATACTAACTGGTTACTGGTACTGTAATGTTGTCAAAGACTTTGTGTGTGCTGCTTAATCAGGCGTCAAACATCAAAAAAGTAATTCAAAATACCCAGACCCGTACCACAGTGCGTATGAGTGTTTTTTGACGTGTAAAGTAAAAGGATTTGATGTTCGTGCAAAGCAAAGGAGATTCAACAGATTCAACGATTCGGAAGTGAGTGGGTCCGTGTCTGCAGTGCTTTGATAAAACTCAATACTTGTAGATAAATCAGCTGAAAGAGTGTGGGAAGTGTTAGTGAAACCTTTTGAACAGAACTGAATACTTGCCTGTCAGCCAAACTAATTGAAATCTGTGCTAAACTCATTTATTTGCTAGCCAAATTGGAAATCTCGGCAGCAGCAGCTGTCCGTCCAGTTAATTTAAATAATAGAATATGAGATATACGTATTGTGTATATTTGAGCTGTAAATCGATAAATATGAATTATGCCCAGAGTGTTCCACTTTTAATTGAAGTCTATAACTCAGATTCATTCAAACGGATGCACTGTGTATACAACTATTCTTTACATACAATATATATTTTCTCTTTTTTCTCATTTTGCCTGCATAATTCGGATCCTGTGGCGGTGAATATCCCCTCATTCGATAACAAAATAAATTGCTTTCAACAAATGTGCTTAGTGCTTTGATTAATAGCAAAGCAGACTGAAGAAATAGCAACTGGTTCTCCCAGTTGTCCAAACATTCCCAGCTTGATGCTTCTTGTTGTCCAGCTTCTTATTGCCTGCTGATGAGCGTACATTTACTTAAATGCGCATGTGTGTGTTCAAGGGAGTGTGCGTGTGTGTGAGAGGGTGTGCGAGTGTGTGTTTGTGCTGTACGAATTTAATTGAGTGCTAAATGGCACGTAAACTGATAGGTCAACACACACACACACAAGACAGAGACTCAGACACACACACGTTGGGCGCCATAGACAAACTTTCGCCGGCGAAGGCGTTGCCAAGGACATGTGCTGCCATATCCTGGCAGAGATAGAAACAGAGACGGAGCAGGAGCATATGCATCACAGTTTCACGTACGTCAGCAGTCAGCAGGCACTTGGCTAATTGGGTGGGCGCCAATTAATTTCCCTTCACAATAAAATGGAAACTTTACGTTTTGTTTGGCTTTTTCAAAGCAAAAAAAAGTATGCAACTCTTTTTTATTAAACGAAATTCTTCATCTTGCTGCTAAAGTGCGCCACATTAGTAGCACAATTTGTTTGGTAATCCCCATTTGGAGTCAAGTCCATGCTGTCATTTTGCAAGGCCTTTGGGCCAACTAATCCTCAGATCGTGTACGTCAGGGGGGGGTAAGAGACGTCAACACGTGCAAATAAAGTATTAAAATAGCTAACCACACATACACACCCACTCACACACACACTCTCTCTCTCACACACACACACACACACAAAGGCAGCACGTCAAAGGCGCCTTGACCGCAATGACTCAAATGACGAGCGTTCCAAGTCAACGTCGCAGTTGGAGGCTTACACTCAATCTCAGTGCGGGGTTGACTTATATAAGCAGTAAGCCACACACACTTGCCACACACATTACACCCACACACACACACACACACACACACACACACACAGTCACCGCACGTCTCAAGTTTATCAAAGGACAGCAAACAAAAAAAAAGGAGACAACGAAATAAAACTCGCAAAAGCCAAAGACACAGTTGCAAAGCGAAAGAGAGAGAGAGAGAAATGGAGAGAGAGCGAGATAACAAATATAACTGGCAATATTATCAACAACAACATCAGCAACAGCAACAATAACAAAAGCACACAAACCACACTTAATTCATTCGTGATTTATATGAGTCGCTTTCAGAGACTCTAAATGCGGTCGTTGCTTGTCTCTGTCTCATTTCTCTTGTATCTTGTCTCTATCTCTTTTCTTTCTTTGAGAGTTTGATGCCGAAAATGAACGAAACTATTTTTGCGGTCTGCTGTAAGCCAGGCCCAAAAGCCAAAGCCCACCAAAGTGCTAAGATTTGCAGTCTGCATTAGTTTTGGCCATGGCTCTCAATTAAAAATTCCTCTTGAACTGCTCAAAATTCAATTCAAATTTTCGGCCCAGATTCTTGTAAGCCAACAAAGTCGAAAGCCAGCAAAACCGCTTATAAAATGTGGCAACACACACACATATATAAATACACATACATACATAGACAGAGACAGAGACTGAGACAGAGACACTCACATATTAGTCGAGTGTGTCGTAATACGATAGAAACTTGGCTAAGCCTGCTAAAGCAAGTTTCTATTTTTTGGCTCGAAACGCCATTTTGTCACTTTTACAAAATTGTTGTTACTTTTTGCTTGGCTCTCTCTCTCCAAAGAGATAGGGGAGACAAAGAAAGGGTGTAGAGGGGGGTATACAACTTGTCGTTCAAGTGACATTCAATTATTATTTCAGCCCAGTGCAAAAAGTTTTGCAGCGAAACGAATTTCTCGGTACAAACGACAATATTGTTAGAGCATATTACAGGAGATACCGAAAGGACACGGATACACGAGCGGACAGACAAACTGACAGACAGACAGACAGACAAATAAACAGACAGCCCAACAACAGTATTTATCTAACTGATAGATAGTTAGCCGGAAAGAGACAGAGCCCGATAAGGAAAGAAAGACAAAGAGAGAGAGCGAGAGAGAGCAGAGATACATAATGCGTATTTGCGCATTTAATGCAAAACTTTGCAAATAGTTTTTGTGCCAAAAATAAAATCAAAACAAAATCCAACAGAAATAAGAATAAAAATAAAAATTAAATGAAAATCAAAACTTTTCAATTGCATTTTAAGAAAGCGAGACAGTCAATAAGTTGACAGTAAGGGCTGTGAGGTTGATAGGCTTTTAACTACTTGAGCTGACTTCTTAACTGTTTTAAATAAGATCAAGCCTTCGAGTTGAAGCGTATAATTGATATAGATGTTGGCAGAGACACAAGTTGGGAAAATCTTTAAGTAATAATTGTGCTCTAAATGAGTACAGCAAACATCCTAGTCTGTTTATGGATGATTATAAGTCAGTCAACATATGTTTTGTGATGTTAAATAGAATCGTCCAACATGCAATAGTTAATCACTTTATTAAAAACAGATAGAGACTCCAAAAATAAGTCTGGGAAATGTCCAAGACTTCAGGAAGATATAATCTCTCTTATAAATAGTTTATAGAGACGCAACTTTTAAAAACTATCCGCTTAACTCAGATTTATACAAAGAGCTTTTGGAAATTGATGGCTCTAGATGAGGTTCTGAATGCTTGCGAGGCATGCGAGTTGCCAGTCGTCGTCCAGTGGCAAATGCCGAATTGCAAGTGGCAAGTGGCAAGTGGCAAGAGACGAGTCTCGAGTGGCAAGGTGCAAGCACGAGTGCTCAGTGTTTGGAAAGAGCCAGAGGCATGCGGCTTAAAATTAATGACAGCGAAGTAAATGTCCGCGCCGAATGAAAAACAAGCCCGAAATGCCAAGAGCAACTTTTACCAACCGCGACGTGTGGCAAAAACAATAACAGGACGACAAGCAGGATGAAAACAAGGCGACCGGCAAGGGAACAAGGGGACAAGTGGACGGCAACAAGGACGACGGTGACTACGATACATGGCTTCCGGTTTTTGTTCACGCGTTGGTATTTCTACCTCCCTCCCATTTCCCCCCTGTCTGTCACGGCAGCAGGCATTGCGTGCGCGAGTGTCGCATATGCACATTTTATTTATAAACTCACAGAAAAGTAGAAAATAATAAAAAAGCCGAGAAAGAGAATGCGGATGAGGGAAGGAGACAGAGGGGGATCTGCTGGCCAGTTTGGTATTGCATGTGCAGCGATAAAAGTGGGGAAAATGCTTATCAAGCTCAAACCGGATGTGCACAGTGTCAAACAGAGGGACAAGAAGGAGAAGAGGCGGAAGACGCAGTTGCAAATAGTTTTTATAGCAACTGGAATATAAGCGATAGTTTAATGCATAATTGAAAAGCACGCAAAGTTAAGCAATAGAACACGACTGGGAATAGGACGAACGGTCAGCGCTTAACCCATGAGTGGCCAATATATTTTCAGCAAATTCTAGCACACAAATTGTTAGGCTATCAATTGTAAATTCCTTAAGAATTTGTCTTATCAATAAGCTAAAAAGAAAAATGTCAGGGAATTTACAAAGTGGGTCATTTTCACTGAAACTAAAGGTGTTCAAAAATTGCTCTGTTATCAGAAGGGAATTTCGACTGCTTGTTGGGGGTGCTTTTAATCAACTCGGTGTCGAGTAGTGTTAACAGTGCACAGGCCAAGACATCACTTGGCTGACCGTTTGGCTTTTATTTGACTTTGTTTACGAGCCAAGCACACAACACGAGGGCACGAGAAGAATGCAATGGGTGGAGAAGAAGAAGGAGAAGGTGAAAAAACGTTAAGTAAATCAAGGAAATTTCTGTCAAATCACAATTTAATGGCAATCAACATTATTGCTATTTCGCACTTGCCTGCACTTGATAATGGTAATTATGTAACAATAAATGTGCGATGAAGCACGAAACAAGCGCTTTAATGAACTGTGTAATGTTTTCTTTTCTCTCTGTTTTCTTTTCAATTATAAATAAGAAAAACGAAGGAAGAGGAATCAAACGAATCACATGGTAAATGTTAAAGTCAAAAGTGGAAGGTTGAGTGCGGTTTAAAACGAGAGAATGTAAATGCAAATGTGTGAGCAAATGCTAATTGAATGGCCGCTTAGCCAAATCGGTCCACTTGAGATGCACTTAAGAAGCATTCACTCTCTCTCTATCTCTCTGGTTCTACCTCTCTCTGTCTCCTTCAGCTGTCAAACGTTAGTCGAGTTCTCTCGAGGCAACTCATCCGGCGACTGCACAAACAAAACACGCTCTAAAATGTAGAAATACTGCCAAAGTATGCAAAGCTGCTCATAAAAATACTCAAAAAACTAACGTGCATTGCGGGCTGACAGCAACTGTTGCCAGCATCCCACGTTCTCAGTCCCTGCATCCTTGCGTCCTTGCCTTTTGTCTACGCTCTCTATCTCTCTCTCTCTCTCTCTCTCTCTCTCTCTCTCTCTCTCTCTCTGTCTGTGTCTGGAACTTGCTACTTGCTTAGCTACTTCCTGCCGCCTCTGTATGCCCGGCTTCCTTCCTGAAAATCCATCAGCGCTAATTTTGCATATTTTACTTGAATGTTTTTTTATTTTTTCTCTATTTTTTGTGTTTTTTCTTGTTATCTTCCACAGTTTTGTGCGCCTTTTATTTGGCTTAGCCGGCTTGTGACTTGTGTTTTCACAGCCGTAGCCCAAAGACATTTCAGCTATGCACTGCCGAAGGCATCTTCCGCATTTCGTTGGCCTTGTGTCTGCCTTTCGCTACTCTGCTCGGCTCGACTCTACTCAGATGATGAATTATGTGCGCCACGTACGTTATTAATAATTTCTGTCCTGTCAACAAATACATTGTGCGTTACGGCATTACAGTGTTTCCAGTGTTACATTTGCACTGCCCACGTTGCGTATGCGTAATATGTTTATTTTCAACACTGCGGTCTCAAATTTATTAAGCAGCTGCTGCGCCCAGTTCCCAGCTCCCCAACAGCAACCGCAACAGCAACAGAAAAAAAAGCCCATGTTCAAATTGAAGTCTGTGTCTGTGGGCGGTAAAGGAACAGTGGGAGGGGGAGAGGATGTGGTGGCGGAAACAGGATGCAGAGATGGGCACGCACATGACGCAAATCACGTTAGAACACGCACATGACAGACGCCATTTTGAGGCTTCCGATTCACTTTAATGATTTTTAAACGCTTTTTCAAACATTTTTAAAGCGCAATATCAAGCGATGAAAGTACAAAGTACAAATATTAAAACATTCATTATCATTATTTAATATTAAATTGCATTTCAATTGTAACAATATTTACATACATGCAGCTATTATGATCAGTTAACTCTGTTTGTCTGTTGACGTTGTGACGTTGCGCATACGCCGTGTATGCCGTGCAATAAGAGCTTTCGTTATTTCGTTGTTTGCACAGTGTATTGAGTTTCAAGTGCACAAGTTAATTGCTTGAAAAGTTGAGCTCAATCAATTTACAAGAACCAAGACACACATACACACACACACACTATCACACACCTCGCTTGTACACGCTTCGAGTGGCCGTCGCACACTTTGCCAGGTGTTTGTGTGTATGTGTGTGTGTTCGCCATGTTCTCCAGTTAACATCGTGAACCCTTCGTGTTCGTCTGTGTGAATGTGTGAGTATCTGTGTTTTCACAGTCCACTTAATATCGACAATTTAACTTCATACATTGAGGCGAGCTTTAAATATGTATTTTGAGATCATTCCGAATGAACTGTAATTAAATTTAAAAATACTCATGCGAAAACGCATCGAATTAAGCTGAATTAAATTTGAGCAGTCAGCTTGATTTTAATAATGCTAGTATTTTGTTTGACTTGTTAAATTAGCTAATTATTTAGTGTGCTGCAATTTGCATTTAAATAGTTCATGCACAAAACAACCCGACAACAACAACAACAACAGACAGAATGCAGCAAAGTGAAACTGCAAAGTGAAAGAGCAAATCAAATGTCGGCACTTTTGGGGCAACTGGGGCAACTGAGTAAACACAAGATGCACATTAATTAAATATTTATGTGTTATGCACACAAGACACGCACACGCACACGCACACACACACAGACTACAGCAATAATAACAGTAACAACAACAACAGCAACAGCAACAATAACAAATATAACAAGTACACAAACAAACACTTATATGTGCAAAAGCCAAACAGAGCGCAACAAATAAAGAGATAGAACAAGAACAACCTGACTTGGAAGCAAACTTCCCACACACACAGACACACACATAGAAGTCCACATTTATTTAGTGCTTATTGTTCAAGTACAAATTTAACATCTAAGCTCAAGACAATGCAATAAAGTTGAAATTAGTTCGGGCCATAATTTCAGGTGAACATCCGGAGGCAATGCAAACTGGCTCATCCGGTTGCCAGTACAATTGGCTGACAATTGTCATGCTGGTGGGCCTGGTGCTCAGTTTTAGCCAGCGGCAGCAGCACCACTCTGCCCCACTCGCCACATGGGGCACGTGCAGCAGAGGCAGCGGCGGCAGCAGCAGAGGTGGCAACACCACACTCGCGGCCAGTGAAAGTGACACGAGAACGGCGGCAATAACAACAGCTGCAGTGAAACCTCCAGCTGCCAACGTGAAACTGTCACCTGCGGTTAGCATGGCCTGCCACGCCCACAACAACAAGAACAACGCCCACGGCCACGGCTACGCTATACATGGCTGTCACAGATGATCGCATGGAGGCAGCGTAATCTAAGCAGACACATCAAATGTATCTATAATGTGTACGAATGTATCTATATCTATATATATATATATATTGTATATCTATCTATTCATTCAACCATCTATTTATCTATCGTATATATTTATGTGTATAAGTAAGCGGCTAGCTGCATCCTTAGATATCCTTAAATATTAACTTCCATTGCCGGTTCTAAACCAGCAATTCGTGTTTCCATTTTACGCACTTTTAGCTGAAGTCTTACGAGTACATACATCCCCTCACAAAAGTATATGGACACTTTGGATTAACATTTAATGCGTATTTTGTATAGTTCTTTTAAGCTGCGTGTAAATATCAAGCATAAACTTATTAACGTAATTGCCACATCAAATGTATCACAATCCAAAATAAATATACACATTAAAAAATTAAATACGAATGAGATTTCGCATTGAATCTTTAAATAAATACATAAATAATCAAATAATGCGAATTGTACAGTACGCAACGGGAGCGAAAAGTATTTAATAATTAGTTAAAAAACGTAACAACAACAACAACGACAACTCTTAAATTGAGTGGCCATAAAATATTTAAATTAATTGCCATATCATGCAAATATTTGCGTTTCGCATATTCTCCACACCAAATGCAAAGTTATACTTAATTTTATTTACTTTATTTGTTTTCTTTTTTTGTTGGTTTTAATTAAATCAATAAAGAGCAATTAATTTGAGACAAACAATAAAAAATGCGACCACGAATTTAATATTTCAGCATTTAGTTCAATAAAGTACCAGCTTGCTTTGAAACAGCTCAAAATTTCTCTTGAAAATCACTTCGAATGACGAGATTGAAATATTAGTAAGGAAGGAAGATGAGAAATAAATCCAATAAATCCCTCAATCAATCTTTTCTCCAATTCGTCAAGAAATAATCAATCAATTTATTTTGTTTCAATCTATATTTGTCTTTAATTTGATTTCAAATTACTTTTTATGGGCCTTAAATGCTAATTACATTTTTTAATTATATTTGCACAGTTATTTTCATATGCAATCAATAGGCATTCCAATTTGATTTGCTTATTCGAGTGGATATTAAATAAATTAATTTAATTAAACACCCCCAGGACAATGTCTATTCGGATTGTGGAAAATGTGAAACCTGAAATGGGAATATGCAATTCGAATGACTAACTCAATAAAATTCTTATCGACATAAATGCCGCATAAACTTTTATCAAATGCCCTAGGAAAAATAAAATTGTTTGCGGTCATTTGGTTGATTTAATTTTTTTTGTTATATAATTTTATTATCATAACACAATAAAAAACAGGAATGGCAACAACAAATTGTATTTTAAAATAGCTCAATTATTGGCAACAAAAGTTATTTAAATTGGTAATGTAATTAAAATGTGTGGCTGAGGCTTCTCGACGTGATTTACATTTGTTTACAATTAAATTATAATTAAATTTAAGCTAAGGCCGTATTATTATTTATATTTAATGTTTTTACTGCATTGCAGAATATTATCATAATGTTACTAATCATAATAATTGTCATTTTTTCACACCAAACCGATATGAGCGTAAAAGTAATGAGAAGCATAAACAATATTGGATTCTCTATCTATGTACGATTATGAATGAAACATTAAATGTTATAACGATCATTACAAATTATATATTTATCACACATTTATGACTTGTCAAGTTTCCAGTTCCATTTAAAGTGGTCTTCCATCAATAAACCAAAAGTTAGGATGATTTTTGAAGATCTATCCATGTAGTTATTGTCTCTAATTCAATTTTATTCCCTAGTTAAATTAACTTTATTTATATTTTCAAATTGGAATAATATTCCTGTAATAAATGTGGTTTACAGTGTCTTCCCCAATTGTCATCCAGCACATAGTCAAGTAAAAATCTCAAAACAACTCGTAACCCGACAAATTCAACTAATCAAAAGAGAAGAAAAAATGTGTATACGTATAGGTATATTACATATTTATATATATATATGTGCGTTGCGATAAGAATAAAGATATGTTAAGAGTATGCAATACATATGCCAGCCAATTTGTATCTGTATCTCAACATTGCATTAAAACGAACTATATTAATTCCCAATTTATGGTAGGTCAACAGACAGCAACAATTCCTGTTCATGCAAGTTAATTAGTACAACTTTAGATGAGAGAATGGGTGTGAATGTCTGAGCGTATTGAATATATAATTACAAAATAGTTGTATAAGCTACATACTGCTATTAGTTATTATGTTAGTTTAAATAAAGCAATTGAACTGTGTAAGGGAGCGCATTGTGAATTCCTTTAACTGTTTCATTGAATGAGATAAAACGAAACGTACTAAATTTAATTAAATATTAGTCGAAGTATATACTATATATAATCTTAATATAATGCAAACTACGTATATTTAAAACTTGGCAGTCAAAATCAATAACAATAACAAAATCAGAATGAGATTAAGAATGAGAAACCCAACCCAAAAGCGAAGCATATTACAAAATATAGAAATGATAGTCAAAGCATTACAAGAATAACAAATACATAGACACAACAAGAAGGACAGACTAATAAAAATAGAAGACAGGAAACAAAAGCCATATGCAAATGTCGTCAGCAAAATAAAAGAAAAATTAGAAGGAATGAAAAACAAATACTGAATTGTTGTTCTTAACCACGTACTATAAAAACAACAACAAAATGAACTATGTACATTAAACAGAAGAACGATTAAACTTTTTTATTTAAAAAAAAATAAAATGGCATTTGTGTGTTTTAATATTTTCCCATTATACAACTGGAAATTGAAATCTCAACTCGTGCGATTTGGGAAGCTTCAATTCTTTGATACGAGCTTCTCAATTATTTATGCAAACTACAATGCAATACAGCAGTTGCCCTGACACGCCCACCCTTTCTCCTCCCCCGATCCCACTGTCTTCCTTCTCTCCACCCCTGTTCAGTGCTCTATGAAATACGCAACGACAGCCGAAGAAATGAAAAATAAGCTGCAACGTATGCGTGTGTCACATGTAATCTGTGGATTATAGACAGCAGCAACCGGGCAGCTCAGGACAGATCCAAGCCCAGGAGCAGCACCCAAACCCAAACCAAGTCCCAGACTCAAGCCCAGGCACCCTGGCTGGCAGATGGGCCCGTTGAAAACTGGGTCAGCAAATAAATCGAAGGGGCTTAAACAGGAAGCTGAAGACACAACTTTGGCAAACCGAAATGTTGCATGCCCTTTTTTGCAGGCATATCAATCGATTAAGGACTATTATTGAAGCTATAAATAACAACATTATTTAATATGTGCTTATAAAATAAATAATAAAGTAGTAGCAGAAGTAAGGAATGGTTGGCTTATTAAAATTAATAGTACATCATAAGAAGGGTTCATTCATTTTTAATAACTTTGGTAAGTTTGTTATACAACCGGCTGACAATGAAATGGATAAGTATAAACATCATCAAATGCTATGTATATACGATACTGATTTAATTTAAAAAAATTTTGCAAAACAGTGGAAAAGATTTTTTATACAAATATGTAAAACTTTGAGTCTGCCTAGCTTAATATTCCTAGAGACCAACTTTAAGAACGATAACGGATAGAAATAAAAGAGGACACATGTCAGAGCTGTTAAAAATAATTGAGCATGTTCACATTTTGATATATTTTCATTTACAAGCATTTGGCATATGAAACAATTTTTAATAAAATGTAGTTCTTTCATTTATTTTCTCAATGTCCCATTTTTAATGGCCGATTGAAGAGTATTTAAAATAAAATAACCGCTTCATGTAATTCCATCAGCAGCTGCGAGCTTTGACAGAGCAACAAAACCGAATGCCAAATACATGCCTCATTAATTAACACACACATATGTATAATGTCATGAACACATGTGACCAAAGGATGAGAAGAATGCTGCAGGATTTGCATTGGTCGATTGCAGCTGAAAATGCAACTGTAATTCTATTAAAATTCACCGCAAAGCAGCGCTAATCCTCATGCATGTCCGCGTCCACAATAATAATGGAGGCCGCAAAATGGCCACAAGCGAACCCTGGTAACTGCCAACTGGCAACTGGTTCCAGCTCTAGCCCAAAAAGGATACGCAGAGGGAAGTCGAGGCGCGTAGAAGAAAGTCGAATGGAGCATTGGTATTTTTGCGATTGCGTTGGCATAAAAATATTTATACGCTCACTTGAGTCCAAATTGATGCGCGCTGCTTATGCAAATTTTTGTGGTTGCCTAAGCAACCGCAGCGCCAGCATGTCCTGTCAGCTGTGAGTTGTCAGTTATCCTTGGCGTGCCACCCTGCCGTGTTGGACAGCGACATGGCCATGTCAGTGTCATTTGGCCCAATAGATTTTATTTAATGACATCGCATTAGGCACATTTGTTGCCCAGCAGCAACAGCAGCAGTCACAGCACATTTTGATATTGATTTGAGAGCAACATCGCAACCATTTTAAAACTTTCAGCTTTAAGAAATTTAAGATTAAATAACTACTGCTGAAAGATAAAACCACAATTTGGCCACTCTAAATTTCTAGCAAATTTGTCAATGGAATGTCGAAATCCTTTCGACTTGACAACTGACATGTGATAGAAATTTATACCCATAATTTACCTTTGTTTATTTACCTCATATTCAAAATGTCACCATGACAGAAAAGCTAGCTCAAGAGATCAATCTAGTTATATATCTGTCTAGATCTCCAACTATCTATCTATCTATATATGTACTTTGATTTATCAATAGATCTGAAAATTAACTAATGATATTTACTGACCTGTTTATAAGCCTATAACCGAAAAAGACCTTGCCACATTGCGTTGCACCGCTGAATGATAAGAATGTTGCAGGCGATAATACACGAATTTGTGGCTAATAGTTTTGTATGCATTTTTACAACAGATTTATGATAAGTATGCGTGTGTAAGTGTTTGTGTGTGTATATATTGTCAGGGACTGCAGTGTGGCCATTGCAGAGCCGCATGAAATGCCAGTTGAATTATAGACCATTTGAATGAAATTATTTTAATTGCGTAAATCACTTTGCAGCCAACCAAAATTCAACAATGCTGCGGCATTTAGGGCGACTGAATGGGTGTGTGCGTATGCGTGTGTATGTGTGTGTGTGTGTAAAGTAGGTGTGGGTGCGTGTCTCTATGTGGTTCACTTATTGGCCCAATCTAATTTTATGCGCACCACTTTTGGAAGCTTAAATTTGCCAAAAAAAAAGGGCACAAACAAGCAAAGGGCCATGGCAAAAAAAAAAACCAATGCCAGGGGGTTGCAGCAGGGGTTGGGGTTGGTACTTGGCTGCACTCACTGCTGCAGTTTGAATTGGAAACTAACGAAGGAGCGAGCGCACTGCAAAATTTAAACAAATATTTCAGCTGGCATATTTGCACTCCATTCCAGAGTAATTGTTTTCCCTAGGTCGACAATACAAATAAATTCTGGCAACAATTACAAAAGGGGCAACTGCAGAAAAATAAAGCGTACAATTTGGCCAATACTTGACCATAAGGATACCCCGTAGTGAGCAGCATTGAATGTATAAAAGAGCTACAGCAAATTGCATAACATGCCCTATTGATAGACACTTTGCTGGGTATTTAGTACAGCAGCCAATAAAGTAACTCTACTGGGAACATATTCTGTTGGATTATTGTAATTGCAACCATAATTTGTCCAAATTATCGGCAATATTATAAATTAATTTCATTTTAGTATTCAAACAGAGACACGTTGCCGTTGTTCATGGACATGGGGGACATGGACATTCAAATGAGCACGGTGCGTATGCGTGATATCGGTGCAAAAACAGACGCATTTCGATGCAAAAACGGGTGATAAATGCAATGCCATCCATAAATTATTAACAATATTTGGGCAAAATAAATGTATTAATAAAGCATTCAAACAACATGGAACAAACCACTCTAAAACATTTGTTCTGCAAAACTTTTTGGTAACAACTTTAAACTTCATTTGCTTTTTCTCTGAAACTCTAATCCTGCTGGTGATTTGCTGCTGAGTTGTTTAGTCCTTTGAGGCGTAGCCCTAGACAAACTTTGCTTTGAATGAGAAAGATTTACCCAAAAAAAAGAAAAAAATAATCAAAAAATAAAAAATATGCGTATGGACAAAACAACTCAAGTTGATCTCTCATGCATCCCAATCCCATGCCAGGACATCCCAGGACTTCACACCACAGGCATCATTCGATTGTTCTGCTCGGTATTTGACTTGGGTTTGCTTTGGTACTCTCGAGTGGTTATTGTTGTCACTGAAGCATAATACATGGTCGAATGATATAAAGATATGAGATGTAGTGCGATGCCAGCATAATAAATTATGTGGGTAAGTCGCGTCTCGAAATCAGGCTGAAAGCCCATCAGGCATATGAACTATACACGCTTATGTGGCTTGAACTAGGTACTTAGAGCGTATTTGCTCGCTGACTGCACTTAGCGCCAAGTGTCTTTACTTACAATGAAACCGATTTCAATCTGCCCACGCAAGAATTTCCTTGCCTTGTATAAATTTCCCACACTATTACATTGATTTCCTAAAATGATTACATGTTAGGGTCATTTAAAAGTAGTTTGCGGAAAGGGAAATTATTTCTATTCCTTACGTTATATTTCCTTTTTCCCTTTCGGCCTATTTTATGCCTTTTTTAACTTGTCAGGATATTCTCTTATATTAAGGTTAGCACATACACTGCTTAATGGGGTTTGCAACTCTGCTAAGTTAACAGCGTAAGTGAACGAATGTATGACTGTAGACAAGCGCTTAACGAATTTAGCTCATGTGCTAAAAAGAAGAACTCAACGAATTAACTTCCCACCCAGTGGCGGAAATTCGCATTCGAGAATCGATTACTACCACCATACTTCGTAGCCGGTATGGATTCGAATTCATACCCAAATATGCATTACTTTTCCATAAGGTTGTCCGCTGTTAACGCTGGTCTAACTTCAAAATCGCATACTTGTAATCGAGCCAGTAATGCGATTAATTGAGTGAGTTCTTTCGTGTTGCATTACCGTCCTGTATATTGTTGCGTATAGGATCGTAATGCAGATGCTTTACTGACTGGTATACAATGCCTATAGGATTGTAATGCATATTGTAAACCCACCCCAAAATAAAAGACTTTAATTTTTCAAAACAAAACAATATTTTTTATTAAATGTAGAAATTATATATAAATTAAAGTAAGAAAAAAAAAAAAATTTAAAACTATTCTCTACATTTTTAAAAGCTAAACTTTACTTATATATATATATATTACATCTAAATTAGCTATGTTTACTTGATTTTCCTTTTCCTTGTCGTTGTCCTTGTCCTCATCCTCCTTTCTCTTCCGCTGTATTAAATATTAAATATGTATTATATGTTTAAAACAATGTAATTATCAATAAGCTTACTCGTAAATCTTTTTAAGTTGAAGTGTTGCAGCCACGCGGTAAAACAGAAGTGACACGCGACAAAACAAACAAACAAAACCATATGGGAAAAGAACGAACACAATTTGCACAAACAACAACCCGTGTTTGCAACAATTGTTGCATCTAATACTAACGCATTTGCATGTATGTGAAGCAACAAAACACAAACACACACATATTTGGTTGCAACATGCATGTTTGATGTGTTGGTGTTGTAAGCAATGGTTGCGAACGGAATGATGATGCGGTTCCGAAGATCGCTCACGGAACCAGCAATCTGTTTTCTGCGATGCGTCGCTACGCGTCGTTGCCAGATCGGTTGTTGTCACTGCAGTGGCGCGAACATTTGAAAATTGAAATTTTCAAAAATAAATTAATCAGAAGTTAGTAAAAAACGACAATTATAAATTCGATACAAATTCAACAATAATTTCCCTTCCTACATATTAATTGATTTTTCAAACTGCTTACAACTGTCTTTTGCGCAGCAAATCTGATTCAAAGCTGAGATCTAATGGTTACGCTCACTGTCAGCGGCAGAGATGAAAGCCAAAGGTAAAAAGTGTCCTCGTAGATCACCGTGTTGTATAGGGGACTCTTATCTCAAATGTGAAAAGACACGCTTCACTATGGTTTAATTGCTTTAAAATAAGCCACACCCACGGTGTCGATGCCGAAAATTCATCTTGCACGCACATTACGATCACATCATGGACGGAAGGGGCGCGGTGCGGCGACTTTGATCTGCAGGATCAGAGCGACCGGCAAAAGGGGCGCGCTGTCAATTGCGGTTGGCTTGGAAAGCGGCTTAGTTACGCTGTTGACGTTCCCCTGCACTCATCTCATCTCTTCCCTTCCCTTCCTTTCACTGTTCTTCCCTCCTGGCCATCAGTTTGACCCTTACTTATCCTAGACGAATGAAGTGTGTAATTTGAAATTAGCCGAGCTCAGCGGCACCTTTGTGTGCACCTGCTGACACCGTGTCCTTGTCCTCAGCTACTCAGTTACGCACCAGCCAGCAGCCAGGTCGTAAAAAGGATCCGCATTTGTATCTGACAGATACTTGCAGTATCTATATGTGTATCTTTTAAGTTATTGATTTGTTCAACTCAATTTCGTTTTCATTCAGTTTTTAAGTTGAATTTGCATCTTTCCAATTAATTCGTTACCGATTCAAAAACGTAAAATCAAAAGCAGAATTTATGACCGCACATATCTGTATGTACATTTATAATCTGACTAATTTGTGTATTTGGCGACGGCGATTTTAGGATCCAAAAGACAGAAAAAAATATCTAAGCTAAACCCCAAGTCCGCCTGCATACATTGTGATTGCTGCTAATCAGGTTTTCTTTTGGCCAAATTGATTTCATTTTCATATTTCAATTTCGAAAGACGGCAGCCAGTCGAATAACCAAAACAGTCCAACAAAATGCAAAATCAGTAAGACCAGTAGTCGCGACATGATATAAATTAACTGTTTTGACTTTGTGAAATGAAATGCGGCCTCTTTGAAATTCCAATTCAAATCGATCTCATACAGCAGCCACCGCAGCACAACCAGTGGGTGACCCAACACAGACACAGAAACAGAGACTGAAGCAAGCAAACAAACAGCCAAGAATGCCGACACAGGCACTGGGCTATTTGACTATGAGATACCCTAAAAAGGAACCCAGATGTTTACTCGGGGAACAGCTAAACATTAAATGATGCGAATTAGAATCTTATTCAAATTTTAGTTGCTACTGATAAGTTTAAGAGGATATGGTACTAACATATTAGCCATGGCTTATCTTCAAATTGTATCCTTAACGCGCTAAGAAATAAGATGAATAAAAATTCAACAAATAAATAGACATTTTTTTATGGTATCATAGTAAAGACTTAAACAATTTTAAATTATTGTTCAAAGTAGAGAAAAAGTATCTGCCAAATAGTCTAGTTCAATAAGTGAAATACCCTGTCTAAGTTGTATACAGGGTGTGTACACACTGATATTCAAAATATCATTGAAAGTCACATTTTGGCTTTTTGACTGCTGGCCATATCTTTGTATCTTTAGAGTTGCCAGCGCACCGATTTCTTTTCGGCTTAAATGGTTTATGTGCGTTTGCAACCAGTTTAGGCCGAAGCAGTTGTTGTTGTTGTTGTTGTTGTTGTTACTGTTGTTGTTGTTGTTGCTGCTCTTTTCGTATTCAATTTATACTTTTAGGTGGGCCGTGGCCGGCGCCTTTGAAGCGTGCATCTCGTTTACCACGTGCCGTGCCACACAGCCTCCGACACAGTTGACTCTGTCTGCGACTCTGTCTGCGTCTCCATCTCCATCTCCGTCTTCCACTCTGGCTTTAACTTGGCCAACTGTCTAGAGGGTAGACTCTAGAGAGGGGGTGGACAGGGGGGAATGCCGTTACAAAATATGCCGACGTTGTGGCCAATTGAGATGCCGCCAATGCTGATCCAATGATCCAATCAAATCTGCGACAAAGCGCCATTTGAATTAATAAACAAAAATGTTTATAAATACATCTCGTTGTGGTTGTTGTTTTTTATTATTATTAAATATGCATTTTGAATATTTAGACAATAAAAACAAGCAATTCACGGCGTGCTCTCAAGTCGAGTAGCAATTTCAACGATTTTAATGATGTGCTCAACGTTTAATGATTTAATTATGCCTTCATTTAGTAGCTACTGCTAAACGTTGTTGTTGTTGTTGTTTTTCTTGGAATTAATAGTAGTAGTAGTATATTTCCCATATCAAAGTTGTTGACGCTGTCTGTAGCCAGTGCTATTTGTTGTGCCTTCATTATGTGTGTATTTTAAATTCTTAATGAAGCCCCCAATTTGGCGATTGGCGGGGGAGTCGCCTCTCAGGCTCTACCCTCAACGATGATTTAAATGATAACGAACCCATCTGCATAATGTAGGCGGCCACTATTTTTGGCATGAGTCCACAGATTGGAGTGAAGAGTGAGAGGGCGACAGGTATCCAAAAGTTGGACAAAAGCCCAGATTAACGTGCATTAATAAACCCCATTCATGGATCAATTAGGCGGCTTATAATGCAAATATTTATCTCAAAAGTGACTTTGTGATAAACGTAGGCCTGTTTTGGGGAGAAATCTTTAGTTATCGCTTATAATATTCGATAAATAACAGTCGGTTAAGAAATACTTTAAATAGGACTCATTTAAATTAGGTACAACTTATTTCTAATCTCCTAATCATTAATCTTAACCTGATATGCTGCCTTTCATAGACTTTTAACAAAAAGAGCTCCAGCTACCAGTTTTTCTTTCGCATTTCCGTTAATCCTTCAGCTGGTTTCATACTCATTTCCGCATGCGCTGAACAACAACAACAACAACGAACAGAAATTGGTAAGAAAGATCCAAGCAGAGAGGGAGGAATGGAAGATCAGCATGGACATGGTTGACAGGATGGAAGGGGAGAGGAATCTGGGCTGAAACTGAGGCTGAAGTGAGACTTGCGACATATGTAGGTTGCGTTTTGTAGCTTAGAATCAAAGTCGGATCAGCGCGAATCTCTTGGATCTCTGCATCTGTCGCTGTCGCTGCTGCTGTCTCTGTCGCTGCTTCTGTCGCTGCCTCTGCTGCTGCCTCTGCTGCTGTCGGTTGAACACTTTGATGTCCTAATTGGTTTATTACTTTGTCGGCATCTCGAGTCTTCTTTGTGTTTTTGTGTTTTTTATTCTCTTTATGCTGTTGCCTGTTTTATTTATTTCTTTATTTCCTTGGGTTTTCTTGCGGCCGCTGCGCTGCACTGTGTAAAAAACGAAACGAAACTCGGATCTCAAGTCGAGCTCCAGCCTCGAGCCTCGAGCCTCGGCGAGTGAGCACGCGCACAGAACAAGAATGGGAACGGGCACTGTAGTACGGGTATGGGAATAAGAATGCTACCCAAAAGCACAACCATAACAGCAGAGGATCCTCCCTGCCGCCCCCCTTCCGACTCCCTGCCCGCTCTTCTCTGCCTGAGCTTACAATGATTCCGCGTGTGCGTTCAATCAACATGTTGCGATATCAGCGCAATTTGTCATCCCATAAACAACAATGCAACCTGGCTAAATGGGCACCCTATATCATATGGCTGCCATGGAAATAATCGCTGGCAGAAAGGCTATACTTACGCTTATATGCAGCATTTAACGGGCAGAATAGGTCCTACCTCAACTAAAAGGACGGCCATAAAGTGTACTACAAAACTCACCTCATAAGAAAATGTTCGTATTACAGAGAATATAGATATCTTCCAAACAAAAATCGCTTTACAAGGTTAAAATTTCTGATATGCAATTTTATGACGAATGTTATTAAATTATTTCTGAAATAAGAGCTTGGTATTTCCGTTTCTTCATAGCTAATAAAAATATCTTTTATCTTTAATTTTAAAGTACGAAAATATTTAATTTATTAATATTAGTGAAAATGTTCTATTAAGATAAGAATTGGGATTCATCTTTTACCCAAGTTTAGAGCTATAGGGTTTCCTAATCCCTCATCCTATTTTCCCGCTTGCTGCTGACGCCTGCGCTGCTGTCGACGTAAGCGTCGCAGTCGGCGTTGCTGTCGTCGGCTTCGGATCCTCAATATACGAAGCAATCTAAGATATCTTTGCGTCGGATTAATTGTGCTTCCCACTGTATCAGTCGCAGTAGTAGTTGTTGTTGTTGTTGTCCTTAGTGTGGTGAGCTCGTAGTCATAATCAGGATAATCGAGGTAGTCCTGAGAATCGACCAGCACAATGCAGCTGAGCAGACCAAGAAGTACTATCAAACGCATTGCATTGAGTGCTTAGACTTAGACTTAGACTTTGACTTTACAACTCAGCTTATATAACTGCCTTTGAACTATGAAAGAAACTTGATCAAACAGTAGAGCAAACAGCTGCTATTCTTATTTACTGTACTCAGCTGTTTACGGCGGATATTGAAAGTCACTTTCGATTCAATATTGCTTGACAGCCAATGTCAGAAGAAGTGCGAGCTGTTTACATTTTAAAGGTTAATTTGATCTTGCAGCTCTAAATCTAATCTTTTATACAATTACAAATTGATTTTTTTAGCCTTCATGTATAATAAAACATGTTACAATAATATTAAATAATTGAATATTAATGCTGCGACGTCTTACGTATTTAATCAGGCTAACAACACTGGCGGATGTTGTTTCTTCCGTTGTAAAAGTTTTTCTTGGGTGAATGGCATTTCATAAACTAGACACCTAATTGTTTATATTTTTTGGTTTTTTTTTTATGTATTTTACGTCAAAATGCTACACATTATTAAGAATTCAAAATCTTTAGAGCACATCAAATGTCAGCCTTGATATAGAGCTATTTTGTTGCTGGTTGGACCGATGGTTATATATTTTAATTACCTATAAATGAAACAAATAGGATGCAAAATTCTGCGAGCCCTGAGCGATGGATGGGCGTTCCAGGGGCAGATCGGCAGGGAGATCGTTCCAGAGCTGTCCCACGGGGTCTTGAATGTCTGACGGTTCTGGACGAATTGTTGGTGTCGCAGAAGACCAAGGTGATCTTACTCCAAAACATTGCAGTGGACTATAGATATAAAGTGAAGAATGTATTGGGAGAGAATGTTTACATTGCAAATGAGAAAATTAACATTACCACCGATGATAAGATCAAATTATTAGACCAATTCAACAATGAAGTTATGCAAATTACTTGTCCGGATCGCTGCACTTGGCTCTGTTGCTTTCCCACCTGCATGGACATGGTCGAGGTGTCGGCCCCTCCTGGCCAGGTTATTGGAACCGTGGAGGAGGTTTTTTCTTTGACAAAACCCAGATTTCAAGTCAAGAACTCGGCTGACAATGTTATTTTCAATATTGAGGGTCCAAGTTGTTACTGCTTCGGTAATGTCACCATGCACATATTCAATACAAGCGACCAACCTATTGGCACGATCAACAAACATTGGTTTGGGCCCCACCGTACTTGGTTTTCAGGTTGCAATTACTTCAGTTTAAGCTTTCCACTGCACTTGGAGGTGGAGAAAAAGGCTCTGCTGCTTGGCGCTGTTTTCCTTATTAACAATTCATATTACGATTGGAAATAAACAATGGTCAAGTGGAACAATGCATTCACCATCTAAAGTCGTATTTTCATTTCCAAATTAGCATAGTTAAATCGTTCTAAATTCGTTGAACAAATGGATTCATAAAGAAATGTTTACTGATTTATTCTTAAGAGGGGAGAATTTTTTTTGTGTGTGGGGTATGTGAATGGTAAAAATGGATACCCTGTTAAGTTCGCCTGACCACTTAAGGCTTACCACATGTTGCAGCTCTCAATCAAGATGTTGCAATATCAGATCACAATTTATCATCCTGCAAGGAAGAGCGCGTGTTGTCAATATGCTGTGACTTTGGCTGTGACTCAGGCTGTGACTCTGGCTGCCACAAAGACAGCAGGCAATGTTTCCCGAAATCAATTCAGAGATTTCTTGCAACATCTCGGAGTTTAGTACGGTGGTCCTGTCTGAAGTTTGCCGTATTCAAAGCACAAGAAAACTCAATCAAGGGCCTCGTAAATCTTGGCACAATTTGATGAGCGCACAGTGGGAGACCCAATCTCAGTCTCAGTCTCTGTCTCCGTCTCAATCCTGGCCGACGTCTTCGTCTCGTCTCGTCTCTCTTTTTCGGTTCGTGTAAAAGGTCTTACATTTCTCGCTTTATTGATTATCAATTCTGTTGCCGCATCGGAGACCATTTCCGATTCGTCATCATGCGACGAGTGAAGTTTCAATCTGCTCTGAAAAATATATATACGAAAAAACATAAACTATAGTAAAATAAAATAAGAAAAAACACACTGATGCTCACCGTGTGTGGCATATTCTGAGTGTTTTGACAGCATCGGACACACACACACACACACATACGGAGTGAGGAACACACGCGTACAGTTACCAGTTCCACCTAAATTTGATGCTGCACAAGCCCAAAGCGACGACTTACAGTCAACATCAAAAGTATGCGGCCGAGCGTTATTGATCGTCCATGTCCCGCTGTTGTGATCCATTCCCAGCATGAGACATTACAAAAGGCCCACAGTGATGATAACAATGCCGCTCGTTGTCGCCGTTGCCGTTGTCCATAATCTACACACACACGCACACACACACACACACACATACATAAACACACACCCAGTCGGTCCTTTTGAAGGTCCTTTTGGCCAAAGTTCTCGAACACACACACACACATGCACATACAGTCATACACGGTTACAATGGATGATGCGCTGCATATGCAAAACACAATGAAGTTCTTTGAAGCGCGACGCGTCAGGTAAGCGACAATTATTTATCTTACAAATTTACCTGAAATTAAATACTTATGTTGCAGCTACAAGCCAAAAGAGCGCTATTTGCCACTGATGTACAGGCAAATACCCTACAATGTAAAGAAAACTTATGTAAGCAGTAATTTTAGCTTTAATAATTATATCTGCGATAAATGTATGGCATAATAAAGATACAAATATAGAACTGACTAAAATATACCCTGTAGATGAAGCTTAACAAAACTTAAATCACAAAAATATGGCGATTTAGGTTACATAGAGTGAATAGATTCCTTTTTTAAGTTTCAGGAAATGTTGTTAATTGAATTTACTATAAATTTAAACTAAACAAATATTAATAAAAATTAATAGTCTTAGTTTCACATACCCAACTGTTACACTTTCAATGAACAGGGAATAAGAAGGGCGACAAATTACCCCTTTTTAATCAGCGGCACGCACTTTGATCACCTGACACTTATACTCACACACACACTCACACTCACACACAAGGCCACATTTTGTTGCTGCTGTTGCTGCTGAATGCAGTTGTCGTTGTCGTTGTTGTTGTTGTTGTGTGAACTTACCTGGCCACAAGGTGTGACAAGTCAGCGGATTTTGCGTGTTTTCCAGCGAAATATTTAAATGCAAGATTATCGCCCAGAGCCGCAACAGAGTTGGTAACTGAGAAAAAAAAGGCTCACTTGGCTTAATCCTGCGGCCTGTCCTTTTGATCTGCTTCTGTTGCCTGCTTCTAGTTGCGGCTGGTTTAGTTGGCCAGCGCGTTAACTAATTAGCAGCTGGCCTGGCATTTGGCTCATTTCCGCCACAAAACAATTTCGATTAAGGCGAACTTAAAGCAAAAAGCTACCGACAAACTAATCCAATCATAATCGCGCAATCATAATTACAACAATCTTCCAAATGAAACGCAGACCCAGACAGACAGAGATAAATACAAAGGCAAAGCCGAAAGAGAGACAGAGAAGGCAAGACAAAGACCGATGATGATCGAAACATTGGCCAAGCTAACGGACACAAACGTAACGAAACCTACAAAGCCAGCAACATTGACTTCTATTGCTGCCAGCAGCAATAACTGCATGCAGCAGCAGCAGCAGCAGCAACAGCAACAACAACTGGCAACAGGTTGCCGCTGCCTCAAGTGCTTCGTGGCCAGACAAACGTTAAGATTGTAATAACCATGTTAAAAGCAATTTACGTTTAAAGTGCTACTGTGATACGCCGCCGATGCGTTTCTTGATTAAGAACCAGAGACGCAAGGCGAAAGGAGGCAGGCACAACAACAACAACAACAACACTGGACAGTAGAAGGAGCTGCCTTGTCTTGTTTTGTCTGCATTTATTTGGCGGCAAAAGTTGTTTTTTTTTTTAAATATTTATATGTATATATATATATTCTTACTTCGAACTTTCCTTTCATATTCACAGTCCACTTAACACGCGCGTCGCACAATGCGCCTCAAAACACAAATGAGCAGCAGCAACAGTTGTTGTTGTTGCTGATGTTGTTGTTGTGGTTGTTGTTGTTGCCGCTGCTGCTGTTGCTGCCCCAATGGTGGCGGCAGTCTCAGAAATCTGTGCCTCGGTCGGCGCGCTTTGATGTTGGGAATGGCGTGTGCCCAATGCAGAGATTCCGCTTTGTTGTTTTGCCGGCCATGCAACAGCAATTTGCCGCCAAGTGAGTCGCAGCGAGCGTGGAGCTTGGAGCGTGGAGAGCAGACGCAAAAGTCACAGACTCGCAGAGAGCGAGAGAGCGAGAGAGGGAGAACGCAATCAAGCTAACTCCCAAATGCCCCAAAACACATCTGACTCTCCCTCTCTCGCTTCCCACTTGCCCCCTGATCAGCAAGTGTTTGCCGTTGCCAACTTTACGTTTGACCAAAACTCAGAGCTGCCAACTTGCTCGAATTTTTCAAGTTTTTCAAAGACAAATCACTCAAGATTGGTTTAAAATATAATTTCTTACTCTTAAGCATTATAAGTAAATTTTCAATTCGAAAAGTTTCTCGAACTAAAGACATTTTGGAGCAATATTTGTAGAATTAAATTATAATTCTTTTATTTAAGTTGTATAAAAATAATAATAATAATTTAAATCTTTTATAAACATATTTTAATCAGTTTCCAAAAAAATGCTATTAAAAAGAAAATTAATTTGTTAACCACTAGAATAGTTTTCTTACAGTAATATTTTAGCATAAATAATTTAAATAAAATATACAATCAGGCCTGTTCCAGTTTTCACTTTTTACTTCTTGACATTTAGTGATATGCATTTATTCACTTTGAAATTAGACTAAGTGTTTGAAAAATCATCGTTTTTCGCTTTATCGGACTTAAACTCATCAACTCAAAGTGATATTAATCCGCTGAATATCTCCGAAACGGTATTAGAGGTTAAAGGTTAAAGAAATTCAATTCCGACAAATCTTATGGAAAGTGAAATTCGGAACAGGACTGAATATGTTTGTTAAATAAATAAATAAAAATAAATATTCAATAATTATTTTCTGAGCTTAAATCTGTATAAAATATGTTAGTCACTGGAGACTCCGCTCTAACTGGAAAATTCATATTAATAAGTAGTGTTATTAGTAGTTTTGAAGTTTTCAGGCTAAGTTCCAATAAATTTACATTTTTACTATCTGTGAAATAGCAACATTGGCAACACTGGCAGCAACTGCAATCGAGAGCAATGCAATTATGATGATAATCTGATGAAATTAGAGTTGGAGATCTGCTGAAAACAAGAAGGAGGGAGAGGGAGAGAGAGTGAGGGGGAAAGAGAGGGTAAGAGATGTTTTGAGCTGGAGGGCTGCATAGCTGGATGTTGATCTGTAGCACCTGTTGCTTTTCCCACCAGACATTGTTGCCGTGTATATTGCAAAACGAGCAACAACTGGCAGCTGCAACAGCAACATCGACAACAACAACAGCAGCAGCAACATTTTATGCTGCGGGATGCCCGCATAAGGATCAAAGGCCGTTACCGTAACTCTGGCTCTGGTGACCCGTTAATAAAGTTGTGCAGCATTGGCTGAACATTTTAATTGCTTATCGAGCGCGACCTGTGCACATCTGTTGAGAGATTAGAGAGACAGAGAGAGAGAGAGAGCAAGAGAGGGAGAACAGGCGCACTGAGACACGATTGATGTCAAGCGCTGCGACTGCGGCAACTCTGACTTTGAAGATTATGCTGAAAGTTATGATGCCAGCAGCAACATCGGCAGCAGTAACAGCAGCAGCAGCAACTGTACGACGGCTCCAGGTGTTCTGGCCTAGCATGCGAAATTATATGGCTCAGTGGCAGCAGCTTTAACTACGCAGCGGCCTCTTCTTCATCAACATTGTGAGCATCAGCAACATCATCATGATCATCAGTTGCTGCTGCTGCTGTTGTTGCTGCTGCTTCTGCTGCTGCTGGCGTCGCTGGGCAATGCGGCAAAGATGAAAGGTGGCGGCAACACTTTGATGCGGCCAAGATCAAAGCTGCCGATTGTTTACATAATAGTGGCCTTTGAAACGGAACAATAGAATGCCAGGATCAAAGACACCGACCGGTTAGTGCGCTTAAGCGAAATGAATGTCCATGTCCCCGCAACCTCAAACTTCAACTCCAACTCAAACTCAACGCAACTGCGATCATCTGTTTCTCTTGTTGCTGTTGTTGTTGTTCAGCAAAAGTAGCACTCGTTGCTCATCATCACCAACATGATGATAATGTTGATGATGATCATACTCTCAGTGAGCCAAAGACATCATTATGCTCGGCTTTCAAATTGTGTGCAAGTCGTGTGCGAGTCTTGTAATTGTTGCAACAAGAGTTACAGCCCTAACCCCTCCCCCTCCCCCTGCCCACCTATATCTCCTCCTTCTGCAGCATACTCCCTGCTGATTGCGCGTTAAATGTTTATGGGCATTCATCGCGTGCTGTCCAGCGGCGTTTTAATTGCCCCCAATGCAACTACAACGGCAACCACAACAGCAGCAGCAGCATCGGCAGCAGCAGCGGCAACAGGAACAGCAACAAGTGCCACCACGGTGCGTATGAGCAATGCGAGCATCCAATAATCTCCAGAGATGTCGCCGCATAATAATTGCGTACTCGCAACGAGTACCAACTCGTACTTAATGCAAAATTATTGCAGCGCCTTTCCAATTCTCACTTTCAAGTTGCCGACAACATTTTGTTGTCGTTGTTTTTTATTTTTGTTGTTATATTTGTTTTTATTTTTATTTCCCTGTAGGCCTACAAATTTCTCTATCAACTGGGGAAGACAGAAAAAAAATCCATTTAGTCGCTTTTGCAAAATACAATTTTATGACCTGCCTATTCGGTGGGCAGTTAAAATCAAGTATGCGGCGTTGAAAGATCGTAAAAGATTGAAATAATTCGATTTCGGCAACGGCAAAATATCAAAGCCAAAAGATACACGTATTTGTTGTTTTTAATGATCGTCATTAATTGAATTTCGTATAGAAATGGAAATGAAAATGCCTACCATTAAAAGGGCCCAATAGTCCCATCCGTCGACAGATCGAATGAAAATAAAAAATTAAAATTAAATTAAAGAAATACAAAATTTCATAAGCTAAAATGATTTCTCTTAGTAATTTCATATGGGAATTAAAAGTATTTTTATATTTTATTCATAAGTATATATATTTTTTTTTATTTTTTTTTTTTAGATTTACAATTAGATAAAGAGTCGGGTCTGACTACTTTATTGAGATTTTATGTGCTTAAGCTGCCGTCCCACATATTCCACAAATGTACGAGTATATGCGTATATTCCAGGGCCACATCGAGCCGAGACTCATTCCAAGAAATGCCGCGCGATCATAAAACACAAAAATGCGGCGCATTAAAAGAAATAAAAAATATGCGATGAGCGAATTACGCGTATTTTGGGGCTAAAGGAGCTGAGAACAGGCTTAAAGCTGAGGTGAGAGCGGGGAGCGTAGCATAACTGCATTCAAAATTGCAATTACATTAAATTAGCATTAAATGTGAATTAAAGTGCGAGCAAAACAAAAGACTTAGGCAACGAACGCGGGCGACGAAGCGATCAAAAATGGCGAAGCGAACAAAAAGCCGAAAAGCAAAAAAAAAAATTATATGAAAAACCCGAAGCGAAAACCAGAAGCCATTTCGGCTTTCGATTAAGCAGATCAAAGGCGCTGATAAAAGCGGCCATAATCGTAAGACGATTATTAACAAGTAGCCAACGTCGCTGCCAGTGTCAGCAGAGAGAAAGAGAGAGGGAGATGGAGAGGGAGAGAGAGAGAGAGCGACGCGCATAATTCTTTCAAATTGCATTGCCTTGCAGTTTATTATTAGTTTTGTTATTATTTTGCGTATTCTAAACAAAAACGAAGTTCAAGCCGAGCGCGCCAAGCAACAATGAGCATGAGAGCGCGAGAGAAAGAACTCGAGACAGTGAGAGCGAGAGAGAGCAAAGCGCATGTGAGCAACGCAACCGTTTTATGCTGCCGACAGTGACGCTCGCAGCGACGGCGACGCCAACTGCGACGTTAACGGCGACGCTGGCAAAGAGCGTCAACAAGGCAAGGTAAAAATTTCATTCCGTTTCGAGAATTCGACGTGTGCGGACGTGTGTCTTCTTCCCTCAGTAAAAGTCTCATTCTCAGTCTCAGTTAAATCGTCGTGTGAAACGGGCCAAGTGAAGAATAAATATATTTTAAAATAAATATATAAATAAAAGCATACATACATGTGTGTAGAAAGTGTTTAACAATGTGCAGAAACAAGCATGCAGTGCTACAAAATGTGCATTGATATTAAACAGTGCTGAACAACTCACAGAGCCAAGTCAAGCTAAACGTATCTATAAATAGCAGTTAACATATTATTAATAAACCACATTGAAGCCATGGCAGCAGCTACAAATAAATGGATTAAAAACAACAACAGCAACAACAACACACACAAGCAGGTGAGTTTAAATACTGAATTTATTGGCTAAGCTGAGGCTACTGTGTGCCTCACAAAAACAACAACAACAACAACGACGCCGCAAAATATCAAAAGTTGCCGCAAGCAACAACAAGAAAAACAACAACTCAAATGAGGGACGCAAAAACAGTAGCACGTCAATTAAAATTAATAGCTTCCGACTTAAGCTCCAGTCCCAGTTGACCGAGAGGCTACCCAAAAAAAAAAACAAAAAAACAAAAATCCAAAAACAAAAAACTTAAGAAAAGTAGCGACTGAAGAGAAGAAACCCTACAGCTTTATTTACGACATTAGCATATCGCAGAAATCGAAATCAATTTGAAAATCCTTTGCAGGGGCATTAAAAAATTAAATTAAATTTGCCTGCGTGCGCAAAAACTCCAAAAAAAAAGGCTCAAAAAATAAGAAGAGAAAGAAAACAAAACAAAACAAAGCCAAAAGGCCGACACAGAACGAGACTCATTTTAAGTATAGCTAACCAAAAACCCTCATCAGCAACAACAACAACAACAGCCACAGCAACAACAACAAAGTGCAAGCCGCTTTCGTGTGCGCTCCACTTTGAAGCCTCAGTCGCCAAACCTCAACCACATCCCAGCTTGAAAAGTCCCAGATCCCCAGGTTGAGTCGAGTTCAGATTCAAGCTGAAACTCAAACTGAAACTCGTACTCGTATTCGTATTCGTATTCGTATTCGTAGTAGTCGTAGTAGTTGCTACTGTTTTCAAAGTTAAGATCAATGAGCGCGACGAGTGCCTTTGGGTTTTTAATACTTACTATACGGACTGAACTGGTTGCCTGCTTTGCGATCTGCTTTGCAACATGCCGCAAAGAGCAACGGTCCAATGGGGCGGCAAAGTACAAAGCCGAAAACGGCACGGGTTTAGCGCGCTCGGAGTAAAAAGCGATCAGCGTCGACGCTCGGCAGACGTGCGCACATCCCACAGATACAGATACAAAGATACACAACCAACACACACACACACACACACACACACACACACACAGATACAGCCAGTTGTAGACGGGGTCCGGTCTAATAACGCTGCCTGCTGGCACTTGGCTACATGTTTTAGGCCGCGGCATTGCTTTTGTTGTTGCCCGTTGCCAGTTGCCAGTTACCGCTGTCGCTGCTTGCGGCTTCATTTGAGGCTGCTTCCGAATTACCTGCGTGGCATTGCAGTAGCCACAGCAGCAACAACAACAGCACAGCAACAACAGCAACAACAACCGTCGCGTTATTTCCCTGCCATACAAAGTATTAAATTGCTGCAAACAGGTGTATTTTATGTATGCCTCGCAGGCAGATGTGCAGAAATGGACAGAAGAAAGGACAGGGCGGGAAAGACAGAGCGGGACAGAGCAATAAAAGGTATAGTAAGGTAGGGTTACCTAAAGCAGCTCTAAACGGTGTGCAATTGCATTTATGTACAAGCCAAAAGACCACGGCAAAATCTTTTAGAATTTTGATAGCAATTCTACTGAAAGGAGAATAGTTTTCTTTTTCAATAAAATACAATAAATAATTTAATCAACAATATTTTATTTATGACTTGTAATTCAAATTCAAAATTAATGTCATTTTATTCAAGAGATTCGATTCATAGAGATTTGTTGAACTGGTCTGTAAATAAAGATTTGCCAAATCCAAAGACATTTACCTGTTCTACGCCATTGCACTGAGTTTTCATTTACAATTCTCAAGCAGTTTAAGCCTTAAGTTCATAAACAATCTGAAATATTTGCTGCTGGTTTCCCGGCTTCCTTTCAAATACAACTGTTGTTATTGTTTTTGTAATTTACGCGCGCTCTCTTTGAAAACGCTTCGACGTCGGCGCATGCGAATCAAACAAAAGTGGCAACAACAATACAACAAACATAAACAATAACAACAACAAAACAACAGCAACGGAAGTTTATTTATGACTGGCCCGATATTTATTTAAGCGTATGCGATAAGCCGCAACAGAGAGAAAGAGAGAGAGAAAGAGAGAGTGAGTGTAGTTGTTATTTTTGGAGTAGTTAATGAGCTGAGTTAAGAGAAGACAGAATGGCAAAACAAAAATATAAACCACCGCGTGCCACTCCCCTCGACATCGCCGCCTCCTTTACTCGCCGATTCAGCTCATGGCAGGTTGCAGTCGGTGATCGGTTCCTTTGATTTGACAAGGTCGTTATTGATTATGTTGCGCATTTTTCTCTCACTGTGTATCTGTGAACGTAGTGTGTGTGTGTGTATCTTGGAATGTGTGTGATTTGTAAACGGTAAAGAAAATGCACTGAGCCTTAAATAAACTATATGAATTGACAAATTTTAAAGCTTAACCATTTGAGAATCTTTTTTCATTTTGTTAATACTTAACTGAAATTAATTCATTTTCATTGCTTTCATTTTTGCTTCACATTTTGAATCAGAGCATTTAATCTAGGCTTATCTAAAAATAAATCTATTGATTGATCAATTAAATTTCGCATTTAAATCAATTAATTTGCGTACACACACAGACCAGCACACATTTCAGAGTTCACAAATAATTATAAGCCATTAATCGTTTGCAAATCTATAGTGACAAAATATTTATACAATTTTAATAAATTGCATAGAATAAAAAAAAGGGAAGTGCACAAGTCCAAATGCATTATAATTAAAAGTTGAAATGCCGCATACAATCAAATCAAATCAATTCAAGTCACCACGGGGCGTATGCTTAATTTTTATAAAAAAATATATAGAAATAAAATAAATGAGAAAATGAGAGGAAAAAAAGTGATAAACGCTTAGCGCCAGTGACAGCGACAGAGAATGCGACTGAGACGGAGGCAGCGACAGCGGCACTTGACTATTTGCAGCAATTAATAAAAACTGACAATTTAATCGTCGCGACAAGTAGTTGGCTGCCAGCCAGCCAGCCAGCCCCCAGACACAGCAGACGCCTAAACGCAGCTAGAGAGATAGAGACGGAGAGAAATAGACAGGGAAAGAGATAGAGAGAGAGGTAGGGTGACGGCGCCTTTGTCGGCTTTGCTGGCCGCAAGAAATCGGAAAATAAAGCAACAACACAGCCAAAAGCAAAATATTAATAAGCAGTGCCCGCAATTAATAGCGCAACTTAAGACGCTATATAGGGTAATTAAGCGGCGCTTGTGAACATTTTTTCCTTTGGCGGAGCCGACGACGACAACGACAGAGCAGCAGCTGCCCGATGTGGTTGTTGTTGTTGTTGTTGTGGATGTTGTCGGCGCTGCCGTTTTTTCTCTTAACAGGTAAACAAGTGCAACGTACGCTCAAATCTAAGTATCTCTATCTCAGCGTGTATCTGTGAGTTTTATTGTGTGTGCGTGCCTGTATATGTGTTTTTTTTTATATATGTGTGTGAGTGTCAGTGTGGGCACGCGTTTTGTTTACTCAAGCGTAAATCCGCGCACACACGTAATTTGGTTTTTGGTGGGTCGTGGTTGACATTAGAAGATCGTAGGCGCAGCCCAAAATAAATCGTCAAGCATGTCAATAAGTGAGGGCCGATTCAAAAGTTGACCAAATACTCTACGGAAAAGAGATTAATAATAAGTGAGAAATGAAAACATAACAGTGTATGCAAAGTATAGTTTCAAAAGTGATTGTTATTTTCTTCAATATTTTATTTGGGTCCTTAATGTATTTTCTATTCTTTTTATATTCATATTGGCACAACTTTAATTGGTGTTTATTATATATAACTATATAAATGGTATTATTATATATTAGTAATTAAATTAATTTGTAGTCCGTAAATATAATTTACTTCTTAAAATTACTTACAAACAGGGATTGAAACCCTAACTGAAACCGCAACCGAAAAAAAAATTTCATTTGACTGAAACCTTAAAACCGAAATAATCGTTTAGTTACCGTTCCATTTATAAGGGTAAATTTTTCATACATCTAAAAAAATTGTATTTTATTTTCTTTTTTTCAGTTTTAAATTCTGATTTTTGATTTTAATTTTCTTTTCTTTTCTTGTGATATTCATTATTGAATTTTCATAGCACGGAATAAGCGCAAAAAATAAATTTGCTCAATGAAATATTAAAATTATTAAAATGTAACTAAACTGAAGAATATGTGAAATAATTGTGTCAATGTAACATTAAGAAAGTAATTCCTTTTTAATTATTATTATATTATGAATATAACTATATTTTTGCAAAGAAATTTTTTTGATAACCAAAACCGGTTCACCGTTACGAAACCTTTATTCTGAGATTTTGAGTAACCGGTAACCGGTAACCGAAAACCTAAATGCGAACATAACCGAAACTGTAACTGAAATATTAAATATTATATCTGTATTTTTTGATAATTACATAAATTCTTGGTTGACAAACTGCTTGAGCTGCCCTCGTAGACTTCAATTCTAGCGTTAGAACTCTTGTCAATTTGTAAAGCGGCAAACATCAGAGAGTTGTGTTTTTTTTTGTTTTTTATTTTTTCGATTTTTTTTTTGGTTTCTTGAGTTTTGTTTGGCAGTTATGACGAGGGGGAAGGCCCCACAGTGCCACAACACACACTCCTCTTGCTCCCCTCCCTCTTGCCGTCACATCGCCACTCTTTGGGAGTATTGTCGGGGGGTAACTCTGTCTGACAGGCAGCAATCAAAACGGCAGCGATAGCAAAACTCAAACGAACAGATTGAAGGAAAGTCGCTCACTTGAAAACAACAACAACAATAACGACAACAATAACGACAACTACTTCTAAGAGAGCAACAACTGCAAATTGAATGAGAGCAACATCAGCTTAAGGCTGCAACTAAAAGCTATGGCTTAAAGCTTAAGGCTTTAACAGCTACCGTTACTCTGCCGCTGGTCAAGTTCAAATCCGAAACGAACTTGCTCAGCAACTGGCCAAGTTGTCCAGTGTGTGTGTTGTCTGTGTGTGTGCATGTAAATAATTGTTCTTGCCTGTTTGTAGGCCTCCACTCAAATTGTCCGTGTCATTTGCATTTTGTCTGCAAATTGTCGTTGCTAGAGGCGACGACAACAGCAACCGCGACTGAAGCAGCAACTGCGGCAGCGGCAGCGACAGCGACTGAGGCAGCGGCATAACTTCAAAGCCAAAATAAACATTGATTGAAGATTTCTTTACGATTTCTGAATGGTTATTTATGCAGAGACAGCGGCGCAGACAGGCGGACACAATTGACAGACTGACACACTGAGACACTAAAATCGTTGCCTTTGACTTGACTTGACTTGACTAGTTGTTGCTGTTGTTGTTGTTGCCGTTGTTGTTGCCGTTCTGATTGTTGTTGTCGGCACGCGTTTTGTTGTTGTTTGGCTTGTATCATTTACAAATTGCTGGGCAATAGCGTAAAATCAAAACAACAACAGCAACAAATCGCCGCTGCTCATTTTGATTGATGTGCACAACCGACCTTAAGTTCAAAGCCAAGAACAACAACAACTACAACAACTGCAACAGTTACAACAACAAATGACCGACGCTGATTACCACGCGTCAGCGGCCATGACAATGTGATATTTTTGAATTTGTGTGAACCACGAGGCGTATGATTAATACAAAAAGTTCTAAACAATTCTCTTGTCTAATGTTTGCCTAAATACTTTGCTTTATTACCCGTATCTTTCTCTCTCTTCTCTCAATCTTTCTCTCTCATCTCTCTCTCCCTCTCTCTTTCTTTGCTCTCTAAAACTTACGACAAACAAACAACAACAACAACAACAGAAACGTAACGAAATACGCGGCAAAAATTTCTTTGATCTTATCGCAAAGCTTCTTGCTCGCATTTTGATCAAAGCAAGTTTTTCCGCCAAAATACAAAGGTAACAACAATAACAATAACAATAACATCAACAGCAACAATAACAGAAAACCACAAGAGCAACAGGCAGCAGCACCAAGGCAGAAAGAGAGACACAGAGAGTGAGAGACTGAGATAGAAAATGCGCACGTTGTTATTACGTTGACAACAACAAAAAGTTATGAATGAGTTTTGAGAGCGGCAGTACTGAAGAGAAATAAACAGATAGACAGATGGAGAGAGTAGTTAAAGGTTAAGCAAAGCTCTCTCCCTCTCTCACTTCAAGATACAAAGCTTAACACTGTAAATGATTATATAGTAGATTACATATTTATTTTATTCCTTAATTTTTGAAACTATCAAATTTACACATTTTTTGATGTTTGTATATTATTAAAATTTCAAATTTTTAAATGGAATATCAATATCATCATTGTTTGATTTTGCATTAAAATGTTATTTTTTTAAATTAATTTTAATTTAAAATTTCTCGATCTTTTCGAATATTTCAAAATAACTCTGTTAAAGTTTTTAGAAGTTTTCATGGATAATTTGATATAGGGCTAAAATTGCATTAATTTCATAATATTTATATTATTTTTAAATTCGTAGATTTTGAACTTTAATCATTTATTAATTGTTTACTATGCTCTCTATCTCTTTCTTTTCCAGGCATCGACGTCGACGTCAACGACGACGCAACTGCGACGTCAGCATACGCTGTCGCTGACGCTGTCGGCATTGTTGTTGTTGCTAGTGCTCATCGTGTTGCCGCACAACGCCAGCAGCAGCAGCATTAACAGCAGCAACAGCAGCGACAACTTGGAAGCACTTGGCGTGGCAGCAACGCAACTGGAGCTGGAACTGGAACTGGAGCACGAGCAGGCGGAGGCAGATTCAGAGGCTGGAGTTGGATCCAATGCCAATTCACTGCCATTAGATGGCAGCAGCAACATTGCCAACAGCAACAGCAATGCCGTCGCCGGCAGCAGCAACAATCTGATACAACGCAAATACATGGTCATGCATCCGGCAGTTGGTGACGCCAAAAATGATCACAGTCGATCCCTGAAGCGAGCTGCACTGACCAATTCGAGCATCATGTGCAACGATGGAACCCACGCGGGCTTCTATTGGCGCAAGCAGCCCAACTCCAAGAAGTGGATCGTGTTCCTGGAAGGCGGATGGCATTGCTTCGACAATCGCTCGTGCAAAGCGCGTTGGATGCGCCTGCGCCACCTGATGACCAGCTCCCAATGGCCAGAGACCCGAGATGGTGAGTTGGCTTTGAAGCCTGACTCCTTTTCCTCAATTTGATTCTATATACGAATTTCGAAAAATATTACTCAGAATACGGAAATTAGGAAAAAAAAATTAGGTATCCAAAACTAGGAATCGAAAATCTTAGGAATCTAAAATTGCGAATCCGAAGTTAGGAACATAAAAATTTAGAAAGAAAAAATTGGGAAGACATAACAAAAATTGGGAAAACAAAAATTGGGAAGCAGAAATTAAAAATCGCGATATTCAATAATTTTTTATTAATTATAATTGCTTAAAAAAGTTTCGGAATTCGTATGAAGTACCCTCAATTTAACATTTTCTCATCTGTTATTCATTTCAGTTGGAGGCATTTTGTCGCCACATGCCGAGGAGAATCCCTATTGGCACAATGCGAACCATGTGCTGGTTCCCTACTGCAGCAGCGACTCCTGGTCGGGCACACGGGCCGAGCCGGCTTCTCGGGATCAGGAGAACAGCTGGCGCTTCATGGGCGCTCTGATATTGCGCCAGGTGATTGCCGACTTGATTCCTTTGGGCCTGGGACGCGTTGCCGGCGGCGAGCTGCTCCTGGTGGGCTCCTCTGCCGGCGGTCTGGGTGTCATGCTCAATCTGGATCGAGTGCGTGACTTTCTGGTCAACGAACGCAAGCTGCAGGTGACGGTGCGCGGAGTCAGCGATTCGGGCTGGTTTCTGGACAGGGAACCCTATACGCCGGCAGCTGTGGCATCCAGCGAGGCAGTGCGTCTGGGCTGGAAGCTCTGGCAGGGATTACTGCCCGAGGACTGCACCAAGGCACATCCCACAGAGCCCTGGCGCTGCTTCTTTGGCTATCGCCTGTATCCCACACTAAAAAGTAAGTTGAGATCTTCGTGAAAATAAACGAGGAATGATGCCAGTGTATATATTCTTGATCAGCATCAACAGCCGAGTAGATGTAGACTCATTCATCTGTCCGAGTCAGTGTTGCCAACTTTTGTTTGAAAACAAAATCGGTTTTTGACGGGAGGAACAATGCAATCAAGCTGAAAAATTGATTTAATTAAGCCATCAAAAAGCTATGTTTTCAATTCTACTATAGTGCCGTCATTATTTTGCCATTTCACGAAGTGATTTTTGTATATTGGACTTTAATTTGCCCAATAACTTGGCAATTACAAAAACATCTGAAAAAAAGCATTTCAACAAAAAAAACCCAAACTTTTCTAGCAAATGGCTCTTGAAAAAACGCCGAATTTGACGGGAAAAAAGCGAATCTGGCATAACTAGTCCGAATAGATAAAGATCTGCACCTCAGAGACCGTCAGAGCTAGAGCTATCAGATTAGTGTGGGCTGTCGAGTTTCTCTCACATGTTCTCTCCTATTTCGCCGTCACTAACCAGACTCTTTCCCCGTTGCAGCTCCGCTGTTCGTGTTCCAGTGGCTCTTCGATGAGGCACAGATGCGAGCCGACAATGTGGGCGCCCCAGTGACGCCCCAGCAATGGAACTACATACACGAGATGGGCGGCGCCCTGCGCTCCTCCCTCGACAACGTGAGCGCCGTGTTCGCGCCCAGCTGCATTGGCCACGCGGTGCTATCGAAGCGCGACTGGGTCAACATCAAGATCGACGACATCTCGCTGCCGGCCGCGCTGCGCTGCTGGGAGCACTCGACGCGCCAGCGACGCAAGCGACACGACAAGCTGAAGCGCTCGACGGAGCCAACGACGGCGGTGCAACATGCTCAAGGTCATCCCAATGCCAATGCCAATGCCAATGCCAATAGCCAAAGGCATCAGCGTCATCGTCAGCGTCAGCGTCTGCAGAAGCTGAACCACGTGGCGCAGGCGTCGACGCCGACGCAGGCGCAGCGCAAGCGCAATAATCTCAGCAAGGAGCAGCGCGAGGAGCGCAAGCGGCGACGTCAGGAGCGACAGCGACGCAAGCAGCGCCGCCGGCAGCAGCAGCAGCAGCGCAAGCGTGAGAATGAGGCAGCAAACAATAAGAATAACAGCAACAAAACAACAACAATAAGCAGCGACGTCGCCCACCGCTGACCGCAGAGCAGCAGCTGGAGCGCAAGCAGCAGCGCCAGCAGCGACGCCGCAAGCTGTTGCAGCAACAAAAGGAGGAGCACCACAAGGAGCTGCAACAGGAGCAACCCATTGGCGAGCCGCAAAAGCGACGCGCCTCGAACAGCGCCTCCAAGTTGAAGGCGCATCAGCGGCGCGTGCCGCGCGTGCCGGAGAGGTGCAACCTGCGGCTGCTGGAGCGGTGCAGCTGGCCGCAGTGCAACCACTCGTGCCCCATGCTCACCAATCCGCTGACCGGCGAGGAGATGCGCTTCCTCGAGCTGCTCACCTCCTTCGGACTGGACATTGAGGCGGTTGCCGCCGCGCTGGGCGTCGATATGCATACGCTCAACAATATGGATCGCACCGAGCTGGTGAATCTGCTGACGCAGCAGGTCAGCTGAAGATGCGAGCGGAAACGGAAGCGGGAAAGCGGAAACGCAAGCGGAAACCGAAAGTCAGCTTGTATAAATTAAGCTGCAAGTACTGTAAATAATTGGCCTGTATATAGATATAGCCATAGACTGTATAGCCACCCCAACCCCCTCGACACCCCACTCATCCCCCTCCCCAAACACTCTATCTGTATATAGTACATCAGCTGTAAGGAATTTTATATACTCGTACGATTCCTAAGCAAAAACAAGCAAAAGACATGCGCATAGTACCCAGTAATTAAGCAGAATTTATTTATACACATGCACACACATACGCACACATACATAGTTATAAAGATACTCGTATTTAAATTCGTATTCGTTAACGTATTCGTAATTTATTCATTCGCATCCATTTTTCTGCGTAAACGAGAAACTAACACAAATGCAACCACAAGACTGTTTTTTATGTTTTTTTTTTATAAAATATTTTTTGTGTAATTAATGGAAAACAAAATAGGACAACTAGCATACGTAGCAATTAAATGTAATTAATTTAATTTATTTATAATTAATATAACTAAGACAGGAGCTGTATTTTTTGTATAATGGAAGCTAGACTGTTTCAAAAACCCGCAGTTAAACAAAAAAAATACAAAAAAAAATCAATGAAACTAATGAAATTAAATTGTTAATTACAAATTACGAATTACCTACCTCAAGAAATTAATTAAACAGCTGCCTAGAACACCATTGCGTACCTGTGCAAATTAAATCAAATAACAAACATACAAAAAATAACAAAACTAAATCTATTTATTTATTTGTACTTTACTAGTGTGTTGAATACTTGCATTCCGTTCAAAATAATCGTAATTAAACATAATAATTAATTGTACATTTTTAATGCAATTATCCCGGCAAAATAAAGCGAACGAACAACTCGAATAATTACATGTATAACTATGTTACTTATAGATATTTGTGTATAGAATCTATCCAACTTAATGCTAAGTATGCTTACAACTATTTTTTAAAATACGATCATTAATTAATTACTATTACTATTAGTTTGTAATTAGCCTGTACAGAAACCGGTTAAAGATTAGACTAAGAATTGTTGTACTTAAATTATTCCTAAGCTAGAACTCTGCAAAAAAAGCTGGAGATCATAGAGAAAAAGATGAAAATAATGGATGATGGATAATCAGCTAATGTCATTGTTAACTTTAAACTGAAAAAGAGAAAATACCAAGAAAAACAAAGAAAAACCATCTGAAAACAGACAACAATAAATAAAACCGAAAATATTTCTATTTGAAAATTAACTAAAGTCTTTTAAATTCATTTCTTTATGAAACTCAGAAAAGAAATCTAAGTTAAAAACATATTATTAAAATTTAAAATTGCAGTGTAACTTTTGAATGTGGACCTCTAAATGTGGCTCATATGTGGATCGTATAATGATCTTGAAGTCGTGAGAGTATTTTCCCCTCTTTTCATTTTAAATTTCCCCACTCTCGGCATTCATTGGACTTAATTGAATGAGGCAAGCGCCGCTGACTAGATTAAGCTCAGCAAGCTTGAGACTCTGCTCAATCTTGGCGAGGGTGGGGGCGGTGGTGGGGTGGTGCAGAGGTGCAGAGTGAGACATAAAGGTTACGAATCGTCGCTCGTCTTTAATTTTAATTCAACGCGAGCAGCCAAACAATCAACACGCGAAAATAAACTTGCAGCGAATTAAGCAGAAACGTGAAAAGTGTAGGCGATAAATGTGGAAAATTCTATTGATGTGGTTGCAGTGCCACCTGCTTGTGGGCTCACTCTCAGGTGAGTTGTTAGCCTGGTGTCTTAACCCCAAAATCGAACACTACAGCATCTTCTTAGCCAGTTGTCCCATCTTTCTGACCATTTCGTTGGCCGGAAAGACGCTGCACGATGCCTGTCTGGAGATCAACTGGGGACCCGATTGTTATGCCCCACCAGAATGGATTGGCATCTATCGGGAGGATCCGTCCGTGTCCAATCTGGCGCCGGAGGTCCACATCTCTGGCATCCAGAATCGCACGGGCAAACGACAGACGCCGTTCAAACTGGGCAAACTGCATTTTCCGGGTGGCTGGGATCGTCGCGATGCGGAGCAGGCGGTGTCAGCCACCGATTATCCCAAGGGCAAGTGTCTGCCGTATTATGCCGCCAGCTACAATGGCACCGAGCTGCTGACCATCGATTGCCTCAAGATTCAGCCCAATTGGCTTTCGCATCTCAAGGATGCAGCTGGCATGCCATTGAAGCGTCTCTTCCTGCCGGGAACTCATGCCTCGGGAGCCTTTATAACCAACTACAGCAAGACCAAGTCGCTGCTGGTCAAGGATTACCTCGTGGCCCAGCACTTTGATGTCTGGTCGCAGCTGGTGTTTGGCATACGTTATCTAGATCTGAGTGTGGGGTAAGTGATTTGGTTTATGAGCTAAATAAATAAATACCCAGGTCCGTCAGTCTGCATAGATGAGTCGAGCTCCCGACTATAGAATACCCGTTACTCATTTAAATAAATTTATAATAGTTTTTATTGCATGCTTTTAGGCACTTGCATTGCTTAAAAGCTTGTTATCACCCACCTTTCTATTTGACCAATCTTGTTACGATTTAATTGGTTGCTAGGTCATAATAGTAGCTCGCGGTTTACGGAGGCGGAAAGGGGCGTGGCAAAAAAAGGAAACAAATTTTAGCTGCATGGGGTTTATAGAAATCTGTGTGCCAAATTTGGTTGCTCTAGCTCTTATAGTCTCTGAGATCTAGGCGCTTACACAAACGGACAAACAGACTATATTGACTCGGCTATTGATGCTGATCAAGAATATATGTACATTTTGCGTTTGGAGATTTTTCCTTCCTCCTTGTTACATACATTGCGATTAATAAACTATACCCCTTTTATTAATTTATTATTTTTATTTTTTAAGTAACGGGTATAAGTATGAATACTTTCTTCCTTCCCAAGTTAATTTTGAAGAATCGATTACACGAGCTAAACCAATGAAAAAAAATTATTGTTCTCCACGCATCTTTCAGATATTTTAAAAAGTTCGTTAATAACTTCATTGTTCCTTACATAGAGCAAGCTGTATTTATTAGTAAGGTGACGTCGTCCCCACAACTGCTCTGCGGGGGGGGAAATTTTGTGGGCGCAAGGGGGGGGGGGGAGGTGGGGTTTTTTTTTTTCCTTAAAAAGAAAAACAAAGAATGAGCGGGGGGGAGAGGGGGGGGGGGGCAGGGCAGGGGGGTTCTGGTTTGGGTTTTTGTCGCCCACGCTCCCTCCGGGGGGGGGGAGAAGGGAGAGAGAGAGACATAGGGGGAGAGAGGGGAAGATGATGTGTTTTGTCCTTCGGCGCGCACGACGGGATAAGTGGGGGTAGAAGGGGAGGGAATATATTATATTTTATTTTTTTTTTTTTTTTTTTTTTTTTTTTTTTTTTTTTTTTTTTTTTGGGGGGGGGGGGGGGGGAGAAGGGAAACTTATGATTTATGTGATATTCTATTACATTATTTTTAATCTTATATAATTTATTCAATAATAAAGCTGTCTTAATTAATTGAACTCCTCGCCGTCTCCTCCTTCAGCTATAGGACTGCGGACTCTAAGGACACTCAAGTTGACAAGTTCTGGGTGGTCAATGAGAACATGTTTATAAATCCCTTGGCGGGTGTCCTGCGCGATGTGCGTCGCTTTGTCGAGCTATCGAATGAGGTGGTCGTCCTGGACTTTAGCTCGTTCCCCATTGGATTCTACAAGCACCCGGAAGTTTACAGCAGTCTCTTCGAGCTGATACGCCAGGAGCTGGGCGACGTTGCCTACGAGCGCAATGTGACCAGCAATGAGCATTGTGCGGATCGAAGCTTCGAGGATTTGCGATTGGTTGGTCGACAGGTGTTGCTGCTGTTTCCCACACAGGAGCTGCCGCATCCTGAGAACGGTTGGGTTTTACACCCTGTGATTTTAGTGTGACTTTAATTGATCATCATTCCATTGCAGAATCTGTGCTCCTGTGCCCGCCCTGGCAACGCTTCAGCACCAGCTACATGAACATCTCGCAGACCCTGGACTACATGCGTCTGCTCTTCAGCAAGAGACCAGAGTCGCCAGTCCAGGACGACGGCTGGATCTTTCATGCCGTGAAGAGCATCGAGCAGGCTCTCAACAACAACAAATTGCTAACGGCCAAGGAGCGTGCCGCCCTCATTAATCCCAAGGTGAATCTCTGGCTCACTGGACCCTGGGGATTCAATGCCAATGTGGTGGCCATGGATTATTTCAGCAATACGAACCTCGTTGATCTGGCCATTCATGTGAATGCTCACAAGGCATTCCTGGCGTCCAATCAGAAGTTTATTAATCTTGAAATTCTCAGTCGTTGATAGAATAAGTATGCACATATTTGAACAACGTTTACCATTGGCAGGCACTGTAACCTCACAATACATACGTATATCTTGTTACTATATATTCTATTTTAACTATATATTCTATATTAATAAATTGTAAGCCATTCCAAAGATATGAAGCTCTCCTGCGTTATGTACAGATTCATGTCATCGTACACGTCGTTTTCTGAATCCATTCGTGGCGGTCAATTGGTCCGAGGTTGCACCTAAAATGCACCCAAATCTAAATATTTTTACACTTATGGGTGGGGTGGTGTGGAAGCGCTGTCTAGGACTAAAAGAAAAACCTTTGGCAGCCCCGAATTAAAAAAGGTGGCAGCCCTGGCTAAGACTTTCAAAAGTGAGCGTTTTTCGTTATAAAAAAATTAACTTTTTTTTCAATTTTGAAGCTAGAATTTTGAAGATTAGACAAGAATTTTTGTTTGATTTTTCTCGAATTTACAATTTTCTTATTTTTTTGATTTTTACTAATTTCGCAACGCAAAGAGTGAACTGCACCAAACCAGTTTTTGATTAAACTTAATTAATTTACAAAATTTTGGATTTTGTTGTTTTTCTGAATTTGTTTTTATTAAATTTTTAATTGATTTTGGAAAATTGCAAAAAAAATTTAAATTGTTGCACTGGCAATACACTTAGCCAATGCACAAACCACTTAACTACTGCAAGCAGTTAACAACTTAACTATTGCAAGCAGCGCAACTTAACTACTGCAAGTAGTGACCAACTCAACTACTGCAAGCAGTAAACCACTTAATTTTTTAAAAGCAGTTTAACAAAGCAGTGCATATCAAGCAGTTAACACTGTTTTCATTTTACTGCAGAAGGCAGTGCGCACGCTTTGCAATTTAAACCTGCTTTCCATTAGAATGAAATTTCAAAATTCAAATAAAAAAATTGAAAAACAGTTTTTCAAAAAACAACAAAATCCAAAATTTTGTAAGAAAATTAAGTTCAATCTAATATTGGTTTGCTGCATTTCTCTTTTCGCGTGGCGAAATTAGTAAAAAAAAAACCAAAAAAAATAAGACAATTGTAAATTCGAAAAAAATGCAAAATTTTCAAAATTGAAAAAGTTCCACACTCACCTCGTAGCCAGAGTCGCGACCATCGCAACGATCCTCTTGTCTCACAAGCTGATCCCTCCTCGTTGAATAAGAACTGGGAAGCTTTTGATCAGTTGGTCATTTTCATATTATGATGGAACCGTAGCTTATATATTGCACATGTATCAGTAAAAATACTACTATATATCACTGAGGTACAATTCACTTCAGTTCTCATGATCTGCCGATTGCGCAACTTTGTTTGGTTTTGTTTTATTTGTTTAGCTCATGTCACTAAAAACAGATTCGACATCAACATTAGATACCATAAATGTCGAGAATGACGTAACAGAAACAATGCAGGTTTTTTATTATCACATTAATTAAAGTCACTAGAGTTGACACATTTTGCGGATCTGCGAAAATATATACGAATTTCTATAAATCAATTGTAAATATGGGTTAAATTTAAAAATGAAACTGTCATTATACGAAATACATATTGGATAGATACGTATGTATAATTGTGTACCTATGATATCATATACAGCTGCATATTTAAATACGCAATTCGTCATAGTCAACTTATTTGGCTGTCATTTCTGTGGCAATTAAAAGACTCGCTAAATATAGAGTAAAGCAATCGATACTTGAATTATATATGTACATATGCACGTATTGGAATTAAAAAGTTTTATAGCGACCTTCAGGAGCTGCAAGTTATGCATGTGTTGTTGTATTAAGATACTTGTTTAATGGTTAATTAAACGCAACACGCAACGAAAGGTCAGAATCGAGTATATATGTATATAATAGCAAAATGGAATAACTAGAGCATTGATTTACATAATATCAAGGTATCGATTTGCTTGAAATATGCTGAATATTCTGAGTATTTCAGTTATTTTCACACAATTTGTAATTAGGGTATTCACTTGACCCTAGCAGCGTTGCAGGTCGAAAACGTTGCAAGCTTGCTACTTCAGTAGCTCAACGCTTGTAACGTGCAATCGCGCAATGCACAATATTCACAGTTAAGCTGCTTACTTTGGTTCGAAAATTTTTTGGATATGTGCAGAAGTGTTGTACGTAAAGCGCTGCTCTAGTTGCAAGCTTTGCAACGTTTTACGACCTGCACACTTTGCTGCATCAGGGTCAAGTTGAATGAACTTTATTATTCATATTTTCTTTTTTCCCTACGCTTGTGTAATATTTGAACTAATTGTTTCAATGGCTAATTTGATGTGGTGGACTGATAATGATTCAACTGCTAGAGTTCATTCAAGTTGCTCAAGAGTCGATTGTAGTCGATAGACATCTAGTGATGCAACTTTCGGTAAGCAATCGACGTCAAACGAGCTGCGATTGTCGCAATGCCCGACTGCAAATAGCGCAGATAACGCAGATAGCGACAGTAGCTGCCTTGGTAACACTATGATCCGAAACCGGATCTGGCAGAATCAGAATGCAGTCAAAACTAATTGAAATGCACTGTAAATTTATTTGATGATGTGGTGGAAAATGTCGAGATACTGTCCTAAGACTCTAGCACGGAACATTCCAAAACACTTGTAGCCCGGCAACAGCCTCAACATAGTTAAAAAATGATGATCATGATGATGATGATGATGCATTGCACATTGCACATTGCAATTTACAGTCGGCAGTTGAACGAACTTTGCTTTTAAGGCGTGTGCAGTGAATAATCCCAGAAATAACCCTCGATAACAGCGGCGCAACCGACCGATAACAGACAACAAAGACCTGAGTACTTGCTAATTGAGAAACGTGATCTTTCTCCTTTGTTTAGCGAAATGTCCCAGACACAAACTTTGCAAATTTGAAATAAAAAAACAAAGGCCTCAATTGGTCATAAAAGATTATCAAAAAACCGATAAAACTCCCAAGAAAACAAATAAAGTTACACATTCCTGCGATTATTCTCAAGCTATGGATAAATATCGTAGATAAAATAAACTTTGTATACAGAGCAATAAATAGAAGCAAGTTCAAGTATTTCATGCATGTATTTAATTGTTAATTAGTTTGTGGTGAAACAAAACAAAACACTTGTTTGTGACTGTAATAAACACATTTTTAAACACATTGGTATTTTTATAATCTTTGGAAATTGCGGTTATTTCCAGTTTTAAGTGCAACTTTTATGACGATATATCCATAATAAGAATCTTTAAAAATATTGTATTTGTTATATTGAACTGATTAATTAAAATCAGTGTAAGGATCAAGTCATGTTCAACAAGACATTCCATATACAGAGGCTCACAGCTTATTTCGTGCAAGGGTAGGGTCAAATTTTAAGATCGAATTACTCCCAAACTATTAAAGATATTAACAAAATTTAAGTGCAGTTATTTTCAGCGGACTGTCTTTATTAGTTAAGATATTTAACTGTTGTTCTAATTCCGAAAGTAGCCTTTAAAATTAAGAAAAACCAAAACTATTGACTATTTTCAAGTCACAGCTTATTTCGTGCAAGCACTTGGAGTAACTCTAAATCTTTAATTGTTATTACAATGTAGCAGTTTGTTCTTCTATCCTTTAGGACACATCATTAGCTAATATTATTTTACTTTGAATGGGTTGATTTCCGTTTAAAATTTTAGTTTTCAGGTGAATTCCAAAATTAGCCCTGGTACAAATATCAAACAGTAGAAATCGGTCCCAACGAGATTAAAATTAAGCCTTACTTGGTGGTATAGTGTTGAAATAATTAAAATAGGCCCTAGCGCAGTATATTCCGTCATCCAATGTTTGCATTGAGCCAACCAAGTGGCAGAAATGGGCCAAGATTATCCCAACTAAGTTTTCACTGATACCGATATTAAACTTGACGGGCGGATTATCAAAGCTAATCCAAAATTATCGGTTCCAAAAGTGACTTCGTTGTTGAAGGCACATATTCTTGACCATGTTTCCATCAATAATACCCCTAATTTCAACGCCTGAAGTCGCCATGAGTGCCCAAACCAAAACACTATCACCGTCATACTCTACAGTGGATTCTAGGTGCTTATGCTATAGCTCGGTATTCCGTTAATGACAAACCTTTTGCATTCCATCAATACCAAAGTTGTTTAATTTTGACTTTTCTGCAGATATAAAGTCATTCCTGAAGAAAATCGGACGATTTTCGTGATTTTTGGTAAATTTTGGTCTGCATAGATGATAACTTATGTTAATAAGTGGTTTCTTTTACTGTACTTGGGCATACAAGTCATTATCTCGTATTATAAGACCAACTGTTTCTATAGCACATTCATTGGGTATTTCGTTCTCAACATCCGAGATCAGTTTTGGAACCGATAACTTTGCATTAGCTTTGATAATCCGCCCGATAAGTTGCCTATCGGTATCAGTGAAAACATAGTTGGGATAATCTTGGCCCTTTTCTGCCACTTGGTTGGCTCAATGAAAACCTTGGATGACTGAATGCTGTACACTAGGGCCTAATTAAATCATGTCAACAACATTCCGCCAAGTTAAACCTAATTTTAATCTCGTTTGGACCGATTTCTACTATTAAATATTCATACCAGGACTCATTTTGGAATTCAGGTCAAAACTAAAGTTTTGAACGTGAATGAACCCATTTAAAGTAAGATAATATTAGCTAATGATGTGTTCTAAAGCATAGAAGAAGAAACTGCGACATTACAATAGCATTTATAGATTTAGAGTTACTCCAAGTGCTTGCACGAAATAAGCTGTGACTTGAAAACAGTCAATAGTTTTAGTTTCTCTTAATTTTAAGGGCTATTTACAGAAATAGAATAACAGTAACATATCTTAACTAAAATAGACAGTCCGCTCAAAATAACTGCATTTAAATTTTGTTAATATCTTTAATAGTTTGGTAGTTATTCGATCTTAAAGTTTGACCCTACCCTTGCACGAAATAAGCTGTGAGCCTCTGTAGTTATCGGTACAGAGTTCTTTGATTCATAAAATGTTATCTGTCTATTTTATTGAAGACTAAGTCAGTTCTTGGTAAAACCTAAAGAATTTCCAAAGAACGCATTACCAAACTAAAATAATCGATCGATTGACGGTGACTGTCACTCTATAAGCAGTTTATATCATCGAGTTTAGTCGGGGCCCGTGTTAGACGCCTCCACGCAAGCAGTGCATCCAATCCACTCAGTCTTCCGGCAACCCGTCATCGGTTCATGTTGTCATGTTGTCATGTGGGCGAGATTCAACTTCTCCTCTTTGTCGGCAACTAATTGCCCGTTTGGCGGGATGGTGGGATGAAAAGACCGCCCAGTGATACGTAATTGGTAATTGGAAACAAGACTCGTTTATAGTGTGTGTTTTGTTATTGGTTTTATTTTATACATAAATAATGCAATTTTATAGAAAAAATTATAATATTAATAGGGACAAGCTAAATTTACACAGTTCACTTAGATGAACTTACTTGTGTGAACTTAGATATAAGTGTATCTATGTATCTATTATTATTATAATCATAATTATTATTAATCATAGATTTAAATGTTATAGTTATATTATTTGTAATATTATCATATATGCATAAACTGAATTATTGTGTGAGTCTAACGTAATAACTATAGTTCTTGTTATAGTTGAAGTTTCTCTTCTTCATTTCTTTTTATACATTCTATTCCCGGACATTTTCATATTTTTTTCTGTTTTTCTCTGTTGTTGTGCAACGGCCAGCTGGCGGGTATCCCAGACCAGCTGGCCGTTACCATCGAGGGCCAGGATGTCGAGTTGTTGTTGTTGGCGATGCGGGTGGATTTTTTACATAGCATTGGCCAAGAGCAGCCTCGCTGGCCGTCGTTTGGGGTAGATGAACGGATAGAACTGATGCCATTTAAGAAAAATATACACGCATGACATCGGTGAAGGGTTTCCGGCACAGCGGGCACTTCGTTACGGAGGAGGCACATTTGGCGCAGGCCACCACATGACCGCACGGCAGGAATGCCGTATTGTATTCGGCGCCATAGCAGATCTTGCACAGCTTCTCCTCCGGTATGGCCACAGTGGGTGTTGTCTTGGCCAGCTGGGTTCCCTCTGAACATCCCTGTGCCACAATCTTGTCGAAGATGCGACTGGCAGCCGTTGGAGCGACGTCGCCAGCGTTGACAGACTCGGCGGCAACATCTACGGGAGCCAAGGCAGCTGGAGATGTACTGCTGCTGGCTGGATTGCTGGCGGTGTCTGTGCTGGGACAACTGCTTAGCCCGGAGCTTTGCTTCTCGTCGACAGTTGCCGCTGGCTTGACATCCTCCTGCTGCTGGGCAGCCTGGGCGGCGGCCACATCGTCGATGTACTTCTGACCCTTGATCAGCTTGACGAACCGGCAGTGGCTTAGCCAAAGGGCGTGCTGCTCCCACGGCTCGTCGTTGTCGTCCCAGTCCTTGAGGCCGCCGCCACAGCTGAAGCATCGGACGCGATCGCCGACGCCCGTGTAGAAGAAACCCGCCTCGGCGAGCTGCTGCGGCTTCTGCTTCATGTTGCGGGGCCAGTCCTCGAAGCTGCGCAGGCGCGCCGTCTCGATGGCATATTCGGGATACTCGGGGTAGTAGTTGCCCCCGTTGTTGGCCACGGCCCGTTGACTGCATGGTCCCTGCTGGCCCTGGCCCTGCATCTGGAGGGGCATCGAGTGTGCCGTGGACACCACTTGCTGCAGTGCTGGCGCGAATGTTATCCCTGTTGGCGGATTCATCTGACGGCCCTCGGAGTAGGCATGCTCGCGCACCTCCAGCGCCGACGAATCGTTGGATCCACAGATGTCGTAGCTAATCGGCGGCAGGATGCGCTCGAGTGCATCCGGATTGATGGGCACATTGTTTGTGGTGCGACGACGCAGCAGGGGGCAGTTGGGGGACCAGCGCAGATGCTCGTTCACGGGATGATCATCACGCTCCCAGCGACCGATTTCCACCTCACAGAAATAGCACTTGACCTTATCCTCCTGGTTGGTGAAGAACATGCCCGTCAGCGCCAAGTCCTTCTTGTCCAGAAACACCAGTTTCCAGCTGTCGAATGTCCTCAGGCGCTCGTCCTCCCGATGGTATTTATCGTTCATTCTGTTGACAAAGCACGCCTTGAAGATCTGCGTCGTATTCGTCGAGTTCGTGTTGTTGTCCACCTGATCCAGCTGGAGTGGTATCGTTGCTGTCGTCGTTGCTGTTGTTGCCGTTGGCCTACAAGGTGGAATATACCTCGATTGCGTTGCTACATTTGCCATTTTGTTGCTGTTGTTGCTTGAACTGCTTTTCTTGCTCTTGTTGCTGTCGCTGTTGTAGTTGTTCTGTTTGTTGTTCTTTCTCCTTGTCTATCAAACTGCAAATAAATAGATAAACAAAAACGAATGTTATCAGTTTGATAAGATATTACAGGTGAATGAAGTAAATAAAGTATTTTATACTTTTCAATACCCTCGGCGGCAACATGCATTCTTGGACTTTCTCGACGAGCGTGTGCCACCATAGCTGCACCTCAACTGGAAGACTCACAAACGTGGCCAGCTATTATATTTTACTCAGAATCAGAAGCAACGAGTCACCCCCACTCACTAAGCGATAATAACTCAACCACATTTCGAATAACGTTTACAGTTGAGCTAATTACGAATTTAGTCGAGAAATTACTACAGTACTACAATAGTAATAGCAATAACGGCTAGTTAGTTAGTTGACTTTTTTGATTCTTTTTCTTTCATTATTTTACCTGTGTAAATGTGTTTTTATTTTTTTTCAAATCTAGCTTATTTATATACTTGCAAGGTTCTCAGCGCACTGCTTGCTGCGCATGTATTCCACGACTATTTAGGTCTGGAGAGCTTTCAGACTGGCGCTTAAAAGCTTTTGCAGCTGCAGTGTGCGTGTGCAAAAAAGCATTTCTATTCAACAATTAAATGGAATTGATAGATAGATAGATAATTATTTAATTAAAACTCACAATTCATGGCATTTCCAAGTCTGACGCAACATTTACACGTGATATAAATTTCATTTTATCAGCATTATAAGTAAAAACACACTTCCCGTGATAAGCAAAATATAAGAATAGTAATACTTTAATCTAGAAAAGGTTTTTACTGCTAATACTCCTGGTGTTGGTTGCTTTTTGTCGACTGAACTGAACTGAAACGCAGTTCAAGCAACTGACGATACAGCATCAACGAACTTTAAGCATCCCCCTCCGTCAGTGAAGAACACAAATGGGGAAAATCTGCTCGTGTTGTCCCGCTCGCACATGGGAGTAACAAACGAGGCAATGATGATAGACAGGGGTGGTTTTTTCGCTCTCACAGGGTTGAAGAACCGTCGTGTTGTGCAAAACGTAGCGTACGTAGAGTACGCAACGGTCTTACAACCTCGATGATTCCTCGAGTGTAGATTGCACTGCGCCGATGCGTGCTGCATGTGCCACAGAAGGTGGCAAGCAGTGGGGGAGGAGGGAACAGCATCAGCGACTCTTTAACGACCAACACAGCTGGTCGGTCGGTTAGAAACTTTGGACTATACGCCCACACACACGTACACACACATTCTGGTATTTTGTGAGTGAGAATGGAACGGCGCCTTTCCAGACGCCGCTTATTTGATAAGCAGTAACAACAGTATTACTCATGGCGTGTATTTCTGAGAATTTGCATGAAAAACTAGTTTTGTACAATAAGCGGAAATATATATTAAATATGAGTACATAACTGATACTGTAAGGCATTACAAATAGTTAAACCAACACTACAACTAACAATGCACTTTCAAAAAGAGAGACAGAGAGAGAGAGAGAGAGAGAGGAGGAAACAAAGCGTCAACAAAAGTCAAGGATTGCCGTCTCACAATACGTGATAGTTGAAAACAATAAGTAAATGTACATAATATAAATATTTATAAAAGAAAAATCCGAATAATCAGTTCAATTGCTCTGACAATATTTATCGCCGACTGTGCACAGCAATCGATAACTATATGTATATACATATGTATGTATGCATCGGGCAAATCGATAGTTTAACTTATGCCATCGGCGTTAAACTGTTGTGGTGGTCTTTTTTTTTTTCTTCTCATGTGCAGCCAAAGAGATTGTAAGCAGTTTTTCGACATTTACTTCTTGGCAGGCAGGCAGGCAGGAGGATGAGGAGAAGACAGGAGGCAAGCAGGGCCAGCAGCAAACACGAACGAACGCCGTGTCGGGACGTTGTGTTCAAAGTCCAAATTTCAAGCCAAGCCAAGCCACAAACCAGCCAAACTCGCCAAACAATTGCAGCAGCTCACGACGGGGCAACGACTGGGAGCCGCAGGGGCAAAGAGGAGGGTGGGTGGTGGTTACATGTAGCTGGGGCTGCCAGTACCATGCACTCGTGCTGCCAGCTAGCCGAATGCGACTGTGAGAAAGTTTTAATGGAATGCAGTCTAACAACTCGGCAGCCGCAAGCAGACCCACAGCATAAAAAAAGCAGTGCAGCATAAATGCAGTAACGATGGCCGCGTTGTCGGCAAGCGTGTGCGAGCGGGATAGCAATAGACACCGAAAACCATCAATGGAAAAACGACTATGCACGTACACACTACCACACATGCATGCGGACTTACACATGTGTGTACACAGACACAGGGCTCCAGCATACAAATGCACTCACTGCTTGGGTGCAAGGAAAGAGTGCACAAAAAAGTCGCACACACCAAATGCAAAATGAAAACAAAAAATCAAGCAAAAACAAAAACAATTGTAAATTACAAATGCCCGACGCGCTGTTGGGGTTGCTGCGCTCGCTTGGCAGTCGTGGCAGAGATTGCGCATTGTTTTTGAAGTGAAGCAACAACAACAACAACAACAACAACAACTGCAGTGGCCGCAGCTTTAGATTGAGCAGCGCAGACAAAGATGATAGCTTCGAGATGCTGCTGGATGGATGCTGAAGTTACAGTTTTTCTTGTTTTTGATTTTGTTATTGCTGTTGCTGCTGCTGCTGCTGTTGCTGCTTTGCTTTGCTTTGCTTTGCAATGCTTCAATTGCACAGGCACCGTTGTTGTCTTGATTCTTTTTACCCAGTACAAAGTGCAGAAGCTTGCAATTATAGCTGCATTGCTGCTCTTCTTGTTGTTTTTGTTGTTGACGTTGTGGAATTCATGCCCATTAACAATTGTAATGCAAACGCTTTGGCATTTTGTTCTTATGTATTGCTTTTAGCAGGAAATTCAAGCAAAAGTTCAATGCAATCAATTCAGTGCCACCACATGTCAAAAATTTGCATTCCTAATGTATGGAAACACTTACCAATATAATATAAATCGAATCGTTAAATTGAGTAAAACCGCATTTGCTTAGCAAATGTGCACTTGAAAATTAAATTTAAAGCCAATAAAGAAATGCCGTGTATGTGACTTATCACAGCAACATATGTGAACTGACAAGGTAGAAGCGTCGTCTATTCCAAAGGGCCTCCCGGCCGCATGAATGACATGAGAACCCAGAAAATACCAAAGTGGAAAGACACACAAATGCAAGTGGAGTGTAAAGCAAAGAAAAATCATAATCAAAGGCCAGACAGTCAGCAACAGCCCAGGAGGCAAGGCAACAAACAGAGAACAGAGAACAGAGAACATAGACAAACACATACATGCATACATACATAGAACAGAGCGCCCCATGCAGCAACAGCAGCAAGCAGCAACCTAACGAACCTAACGAGGCGCGCATTGGAATGCAGTCCAACAACTTTTCTACAAACTCCGCGCCAAGCAAAATCCAAACAAACTGACAACAACAACAACAACAAGAAGAACAACTGGAGTTGCTGGTTTTCTGATTGGAAACCAACCTAAGCTGGGCTCACGGGTTTAGATTGGAGTTTCAATGCTGTCTTGTAAGTGAAGGTAACCGCAGCTAGCAAAGGTCTCTACTGCCTGTATATGTGTGTAGTGTAGTGTATATGTGTAGGTAACCTCAACGCTGCGAGACTGTGGGAAACTATTATAAACACTTTACCATTCTTTTTTGTTGTTGTTGCTGCTGCTGTCTCTAAACCGAGATTGGAATGCGGTGATACCAGATACGAGTGGAGCCCAACATAAAGCAGCAAGAGGAATAAAAAGATAGGGAGCGAGAGAGAGAAAGAGAGGCACAAGGCAAGAGTCTTCGTCACGCAGAACTTGAAGGAGTGGAGAAGGAAGGCTCTGCTGTAAAGAAAACAACAACAAACACACACACAAAGAATATTCTTCCACTTCGCTCAGCATGCGCATGTGAGAGTGTATACGTGCGTGTGTGTCCGTGTGCTGTGTCCTTCCAAGAAATGCAGCCACAGCGCACAACAAAAACAAGAAGAAGAGCGAACGAAACGACCGCCGACGACGACGACATCGCCATCGATAATAATAATAAAATACTCAAGCTGCGGATGCTGTGTATGGCCTGGCCGTGTATGTACTTAAAGAATGCCCAACACAAAGGGCCGTATCGGCGTAATCATAATAAATGCGACTGAGCCGCTCTCAAGCTGCAGAAATGCATTAAGAGCGGCTCCAACTGCAACTGCAACAACAACTGACACAGCAGTCTGTCTCTGTCGCACTGCTGTCCAGTTACTATTGAGCATTGATCGATTGCCCAAAAACTAACGGCGGCTCAGTTCAAAGACCCAACGCGACCGCCGTTTTCCAAAGAAAGAAAATTGTTCTCAAACCCAAAGTCAAGTCGTGTTGTTTGTCTTATTGTTGTTGTTCTTGTTGTCGGCATGGCATCTCTATCTCTCTGGCAACATCTATGAGACTTGGAATGTGGGTACGCTCTCATGAAAAACACACACACACCCTCTCACATACACACACACACACACAGACGAACTCGCATTTAATGCGCCTCGTTAGTGTGTAGGATGGATGAAAGGTCGTTTTTCACGCGGACAAGATTCAAAGGTCGTCTCGCATTCGAGATGATTCAGCCCAGAGAATTCCGGGAATTCCAAAGTAATTTTCCTATACACATCTTATGCTGGCATTTGTTCTTCTTCTTCTTAATTTTATCTCTTTTAAGGGCCGCCGCCGCCGCCGTTTGGTCCATTCTTATGCCCATTCATACTGATTGCCGTCGCGTCTGCTGGCGATAGCAAAGGGACGACAACACAAAAGACACTATGAAATCTTCTCCAGTTTGTTCTCTTTCTCTGTTTAGGAACAAATTCCATGTTACTGAATTTCTACGTGAGAACGAAAACTGTTTATCAAGCGAGTTATCTATCGTTTTATTGGTGAAAAGCGAGGAAAATCTACTCAACATTCAGCTGCATTGTGATTTGTGTGAGTGTGTGTGTGTTATAGGGGAAATAATAATAATCGTAGGCGTTGTTTGTGCCAGGCACCCAGAAGGACCACCAGCGTTGGCCCCTGCACTCTTTTTGTGTAGGCGTCGAATTGTTGTTGCTGTTGTTGTCGGACTGGGTGCGGGCTTTGTTGAAGCAATAACAATAAGTTGCCCAAGCTTTGCCAGAGCCAGAGCGCGACAACTTGAGCTCAAAAGCTTGAGTTGAGACTTTCTCTTTGTTGTTGTTTGTTGTTTTGTTTGCTGCTTTCTGCGAAATGAGCGCAAAAGTTCAAAGCAATGAAGCATAAAAACTGCAAAAGCCGTTGTGAAAATTGGCAACATTGCATCGCTGCTGACTTGGACTGTTCCATTGGTCTCTTAATGTCGTCTTTGGCCATGGTTTACGAGTGTGTTTCTTTTAGTTGCAGAGTGAAACGCAGCGTACGCATGAGTGCACCACTTCCGCTCCAAACGGAAATGAGGAACAAAGAAAACAGCCCAACATGAGTGTAAGTTTTGTATGTATGGTAGATTGAACTGAACTGGGCTGGGCATGGGCTGTAGAGGAAGTAGTACATACAGACAAACATAAACACACTCAATTGCATACATACGTATGTACGTACATCGGATGTAGTAAAAAGAAGCGTAACAACCAAAGCGACGCGTCATCAACTAACGAACGCAATGTTTATTATTGTTATGATGAATGATGATCAAATGCTGAGAGGAACGGAAGCAGAAGACGAAGAAGAATAACAACACAATTAACTTAATTAGAACGTGTGTCATAGCAGCTGGCCTTCTAGCATTGCAAAAAATTGGGCTACATTGTTTTGAATACTATAGTCATCGGGTAAATATATAAATACATCGCCGAAAATGGCGTAGTCAAAAATTCCACTGAAAACAAATAAGTGTCTGGCATTGTGTATATTGCCAGACCAATCCCCACCGCTTCACCCCTCTTCCTATGGAATGGGGAATGTTGTTTTCAAGCGCCAGCAGTGCGGTGCTGATATCATTCACACTGAGTACGAATAGGGTTACCATGTGTTCCCAATGTTTTGTTTAAAAACTTTCAATATCCAATGAGAACGTGGTGTGTCATGTGCAGTTTAATTTTAATGATAAACAAACCAAATACTGAGTAATTCGTAATGCAAAAATTTGTAATATTGTAAACAATTTAATATAAAACCCAAACTGAAAGCATTCAGCAACTCTGTAGCCGCCATCTTTACGAAACGACCTCTCGCTATCGTCTGCCGAACAACTGAGTGAACGAGAGAGCGAGAAAACGGGAACAACACAAAACAAATGTGAATTCCACCCGGCAAAATAGTCAAAAGCGTTTTGCGATAAATATTAAACAAATGGCGTTTTTTTTTTTAATTTTTACACACTTTAAAAATTATTATTATTAAATTTTAAAAAGTTTCTTTGAGCTTGATTATTTATGTATCACTATATTTAAATTTAACAAAACAGCTTTTGTAAGTTTTGTCAGTAAACAAAATACTTGATAGCGCTTAATTCCATCTGTGTGAGTTTTTGAGCTTTAATTAATGTTCATTGTATAAACATATGTACAAACATACATACATAGAAGAAAAATAAAAAAACAGCTTTGTGATGTCACGTTTTCGTTATTTTGGGGTTATAACTTAAGTCACTTAATTTAAATGCATTTTAAACTCAAAAGTTCAGCTCACCTTGACAGTTTTTCTCTTTTTGTTGAAAAACTCAAGTTTCCCCACCAGTTCTGCTTGATAATTTATTAAGTATTGCCGAGTTTCGACACGAAAGTCTATTTTTGCTTTTCTCGCAGCAAAATTATTGATTTTATTTCCCGAGCGACAAATCGACGTTGACGGAAAATACAAAACACAGAGACGAGAGCACAACTAAAGACGCACACACGTTCTGTATTCAATTTCTATTGTTGCTTTTAAAATACTACCAATATCACAATTTAGATTAGGCCGTTAAACCGAAATCAAAACATTTTATTTTTGTACTTTTATATTTTATAATAATATTTTATTAATAAATGCGTTTAAGTGTTCAATATAGCTGAGTTTGCGTATCCATAGCTTCTGAACCATTCGAGTTTCAAGACTGAACTGAACTGAAGAGAACGAATTGTACAAAGCAATCGAGCAGCGAGAAACTGTTAACTCAGGCACTCAGTGTTTAGTATGTTCAGCTTGTTTGTTCGCGTTGCTAACGTAGAGAGGGAGAAAGAGAGAAGCATACAGATATGCTTGTGTACGAAAATATGTATACGTATGCTGTATCAGTGTATGCATGTGTATACGTACGTATGTCATATAGTGGTCGCTCTGTAGTTTTTCGTACATTTCATTTGGATTTTGCAACTCGGTTTATTTATTAAAGAGCCAAGACTAGTGATATTGCAGTAATAGTTGATCTACTAATTTTGCAGCAGTCTGCAAATAAATACATGTACCTAAATGTGGAATGTATGTATGTACATACATACATAAGTATAAAAAAGCCACACGCATATTTTTTCTCTCTTTTTTGGCCTCATCTGCATCACAATGACGTACCATGCACCCGTACAACTTCTACTACGGCAAGTATTAGTACGCAAGATGGCGTACCGTACAACCGTCTACGGATATTACACAACGGTTATCCTTTTCCCACCAGCTGTGGGTGCATCGCCAACTGCAACAGTCTGGGATAATTGATTTTTTTGCAACCGAAGGACAGACGGACCGAAGGACCAAAGGGAGCATGCGCCTGTAAGGCAAAGCAGCCTCGTCCGTCCACATTGGACTCTTCTGGCGCGTGTCAATGCACCGTCAGCTGCAGCTGCTTTTTATATGTATTTATGTTCATCTCTCGATGTATGAATATAACATACATATGTATGCTCCACTGCACACGTTTACCTACCTGGACCTGGCTTAAATTTCTGTTTTAGACATTGGCAGCTGCAAATACCAACAACAATTCGATAGAAACTATGCAGGCATTCCTTATCACCAATCAACTTGGCTGAAAGCATGCCAAGCTTCGTATTAGTTGTTGTACTTGGAACGCAGCCCAAAGATCAACCATAATCGTCAATAACTTTACACTATATATAAAATGCATTTAGCATGCGATAGGAATGGCATTAAAAGTCATCCTATCTAAAATATACAGTGGTCAATCTAAACTAGAACACATCGATTTCTCGTTTAATCTGGAAAGATTATAATTTCGAAATAATATTTATGATTGCCATACTATTTATGAGCATCTTTTTAAAGCGTTTTACTTTCGTAAATACAAGAAGCCTTTTCTAATCTCTGGAAACGTCTAGTTATGCTTCAGTTTAATTATATCAATTAATTTAATCAGAAAAGAGATTCATTTAAGTATAAGCTCAGTTTTTTGTTACTGGTCGGCATATTTATTTTGACAACATTTTAAGATCAATCTGCTCATAATTTGAACCTGCTACTTCATGTACATTTTAACATCAATGGAAAGGTCATTTAAATTCCGTTTGAATGATACAAAACTTTCCTTAACCCTTTAAGTATCCAATTTAGAATTTTTAAAGGTCTACTTTAAAACTTTTTTCCTCGATTTAAAGAAAAATGTTTTGACTCAAAAATCTTCAAACAATTTTAAATTTTCTTTGATTTTTTTTGAAGTTGCTAAAAGTTACTATTTCAACCCTTTTTCCCTCCTTTTCATACAAAAAAAAGTAAATTTTAGCAATTTTCAAAATAGACTAAAAAAGTACCTTGTAGTAAATCAAACTTATTATGTTAAATGTTATTGCAAATTACGCTATGTTTTCTTATTTGGAATTTTACTGTGCCTAACAATGATAAAGCTATGTACATAGAAGAAAAACCCCTAAAAAATTAATTGGTAAAATAAAAATAGGTGTCCATGACATTTTTGATATGATATGAAAAGGTAGCTTGAAAGTTAAATCAGAAATACGACAATACGAGTATATAAATGTGGCAATCTGAAAGGAAATACCAGCACGTACATATTGTATAATTATAAGGAGTATAGTACACATGCATATAAAGCTCGTTAACAATAGAATTGCAATATAATATGAATAATAATAATGTAAAAACCCACAAACAGACAGAGAGAGGCAGAGAGAGAGAGATACAAAGCACGTCATTCGGTTAGCAACCAACCACATTGATGTACATAAGTGCAGCTAAAATTATCAGGCGAGACGTCGCGACGCATTTTCAAAACTGCGTCTAGACTACTTTGACAAGTTGTGGATGCGTTCAAAATCATTTTCACTAAAAATTACAAACACATACACATATTCTATTTGTGGCCTACGAAATGCGTCGACTAACATTTTCATAATTTGCAGAGATTGCTTAAGGCGCTAAAGATACAAAATCTGAAGCGATCCGCAGTTAGTTGTAGCGTTGAGTTAAGGCAGCTTGAGGTAAATGTTAGTGCTTAAACGGCCTTGCAAGGCCTTTTAAAGTTGTTGCACTCGCTTTTATTGCGGTAGCTGTTGTTGTTGTTGTTATTGTTGCTGTTGTTGTTGTTAGTCACCAATATATGCAGTATGTAAGAATACAAGCGCAACTCGCATGCGCAGCTCTGCTCAGGTGTGTTTAGTAATTTTGTTAACTTTTATTGATACACTCACAAAGGCATTGATCAATGTATTACTAGGTTTGTGACACTACTAAATTTTAGCGATCAAAATAATATTAAGATTACTTTGGTTTTATACAATTTGTGGTTGATTTAATTCGAAGTGATTGAGCTTTCGCACTGCTTGTAAGCTTGCCTCAAAACTGCATGCAAGCAGTGTTCACATACTATATAAATAAATATCTGCAAGGGTATTGAAACTTCGTCATTAGCAAATTAATTGCGCCTTCTTGTTATTCGCCTTAAGTGACAGCCAAATGCAGACAAACCAGTTTTATTGTATCTTATTTTTATGCATGTGTATTTATTGTAAATTTGTTTTTGCATTCGCTACTTGCGAAAGGTGTCATAACAACAACAACCAACAACGATAGTAATAGCAAGCACTGCTTGGCACGAATTCATTAGATTGTCTATTGCAACATCTGTTTGTCGGCCCTTTGCAGCTGGAATTACCTGCCTCAATCAGGTTCAGGACACGCATTGAAGACGTGTGCCGGCAGCTGCCCGCAAAAGGATCCCAAATCGGCAGCTGATTCATGTACTACACACGCACACACACACATTCAGATCCTCATTGTCTGCGCGTGAATGTGTGTGTGATTCAAGGAACGCGGCACATGACGTTGCCAGCTGCCGCACTGCCTCACTGAACAGGATCGGGATCCTTTTTGTTAGGTCGCTTTAAATGCTGACAGCAGTTGGCGGCAGGCCATCAACGAGGGCCGTACGATTAGTTATTAAAAGAATATACGAGTTTGTAGCAGTAAGAAACCAGCGGTGATCGTCGTTTTAACCCCAGTGGACCAAGCAACGGACGTTGAGCGAGAGTCTCGCCAAACGCTCGTAGACTTGTTCAAAAACAGACAATTTGCGGTCAAACAACGTGCGGCGATCAAACCTCCGCCAAACATGCGTTGTCGAGTCAAAATGTGGGCCAAAAACGGATCATATTCGAGAGAATGCAAAGTTTTACACGTTCGAGATCCACAAAAAATATAATTAAAGTTCTGAGAATGATACGTTTCCGTGTATCCGTTTTTGAGACTTTTGCTGCCACAAACTGAGCGACAGATGGCTCATACTTCTATTACTTCAGATCTGAAAACGGACGTTTTGCACGTTCGAAATCCGTAAAACTATCATTTTCGCTATCATAAATGAAATTTTGGCCCGCTGGGACATTGTAATAAAGCAGTTAACTGCATTGCACTGCTTGCACAACTGTTTGAGTTCAGTTACTTTTAAATACCAGCTGTGTAAGCTTTTTGTTGTTTTAATAAACAGCTTTGAGTATCTTATGATTCACAATCGAAAATTTCTATAGAATAATATCGGAAAGTATTAATATACCATTTATCATTTGATATTTTGTTATCAGCTCATTACTTGATAGCCTAAGTATGCAGATCGATCAAAATTAAATTTAAAAATAAAAATGCTGCACAAACGCGATTAAGTTCAAGGAAAACGAATTGGAATTGATTAAATTATCTGATTCTCATTTAAAATAGTGATCACTTGAATTAAGATCATTGTTCACTATTAAATTTCTCATTTGTTTGAATTATTTCACTATTTCCAGACACGAATGTTTTATGTTTCCCCAATTGAGTATTATTTTCTCCAAGTGTAAGATTACGCCCATGCACGTTGTGCATGCATTCCTTAAAAACCAGATAGTAAATGCAATTGCTAGCCAATGAATGGGGAATGAGGTAACAGCTGATTATACGGCTAAAACAAATAGACGAGTCTGTCGTTACACGTGTAAAACGACAATAACAACTAAATTGAAATATTAAAATGACATTGGGCGGTAATTAAAAATAGGAAAAATGTTCTCAGCATTCAAACGAAACTAGAAAACAAACTGAGAGCTTGTTATAGTATTGTCTTTGCCCTAGGCCAAGTGGTGAGTGGGGGGGGAAGGGGTAGTTGTGAGCTTCACCCCGGGGCGGGGGTTGCGAGGCATCATGAATGAAATGAGCTCAGCAACATTTTTTCTAGCGTAAAGCAGTGACATCAAATATTTCGCAATGTTGTGCGAATGTGACAAACAAGGATGGCAATACAGCTAGGAAAAGAGAGAGAGAGAGGAAAAGAGTGGGAAATTGCAAGAAATTGGGAAATGGGAAAATCCTAGAACTCGCATGCTCTTTGGTTGCATGAATGAAGAGGCATCAACAACAACAACAATAAACAACCCTCCGGCATTGCCCTGTTAAATATGCAACGAATATCCTTTTGGAATACACGCCACAATGATGAACAAATTTACTCACCATATAAAAATATATGTATGTACATGCATATGTATACGTTGGCACTTACCGAATTCATTATGATTTCTTATCTTATCATTGAATATTTGTTTGGAATTTTTTTTTGATATATCGAAGTAAACAACGGAAACTCACTTTTGTTAATTATCGATACTCAACAATATAGTATACTATATTTAAGTGTATATTTAACAATTTAACAACAACTATTGTGAACCGTTTGGTTTGAGTGTCACTCTGCGACTACGAATGAAAATTGTGCGGCTCGCCTAGTCTATTTCCCATGCCCATGCCCATAGAGGTGTTGTTGTTGTTGTTAATAAGTTTTTGTTTTGCTTTCTATAGACGCATCGAGATGGAACGAGCGAGCAATAAATAGTTGCCAAAGTGCTGCGCAATATTTTGGGTGGTGACTTTAGGGAGAGAGAGTGCGCGCTCTGAGGGGTTGTGCTTTGAGCTTGTTTTTATCTAAAATTACAGGGACTGAACATAACATTTTAGAAATGTTTTTTAAATAATTATTATTAAATCTCGAGTGTCTACTTTAATTGCAATCGGCGCTCATACTTAATTCTTTTTCATGACGTGAGAGCAGCGCCGCTATCATCACTTCTCTCCTCTCTCTCTCTCAGAGAAAACAAGGCAAGTGTCTCGGCATGTTGAGTTATTATAAATTAATTAATTTGCTTCCAGCGCTTCCCTTTTTAACGGTTAAACAAAAATCATCTGGCAGGCCCGGCTAGGACTAAAAAAAATCATCCCGGCAACGCCGACTTAGAAAAGGTGGCAGCCCAGCCAAAAAAAAAGGTGGTAGCCTCTGGGCCCCACTTTTCGCACTTTCAAAAGTGAGCGTTTTTTCGCGACAAAAAAATTAACTTTTTCAATTTTGAAGCTAGAATTTTGAAAATTAGACCAGAATTTTCGTTTAATTTTTCTCGAATTTACAATTTTCTTATTTTTTTTATTTTTTACTAACTTTGCAACGCGAAGAGTGAACTGCACCAAACCCATTTTTGATTAAACTTAATTGATTTACAAAATTTTGGATTTTGTTGTTTCTGAAATTGTTTTGATTTAATTGATAATTGATTTTGACAAATTGCTAAATTTCCTTTCAAATTTTAGCGCGCATGGTGGCGAAATCTAGCGGAATTTTGGCGCCATGGCGAAGTTTAACTTTCGTTAATGCAGCCCTGGCGCACAGTGTTGTTCGGTTTTTTCTTGTTTGATGTGTACACACTGTTTCTATTTTGAACATGACTGCATTTTACGTATTTATCGAGGCGACATGTTTCTGAGACAACATTCACAATTTTAGGCAACATTTTTCAGCATTCACAATTTGCAGCAACATCTTTCTCGAACAGGGTCGCCCTCTTCTCTCTGTTTTCTCTGTCCCTCTCTTTCATCAGTTTCATTTTAACATTTGTCGTGGCCGCACGGAATGGCACGGAATTGTGAACGAAATTAAATTGAAAATATATCCGAAATATGCACAATAAATATAATTATTGTGCATTGCACTATTTAACCGCTTGACCCTTTTAGCCCTAAAATAGTGTATACAGTTTGCGCGTAACAGAAAGCAAAGTAAGTTTGTGGCTTTGCGTGCGTTTCGGTTTCGATGCCGTTGTGTGGTGTGAAAAGTTTCTACTGCAATTTGTACATTTTTCTCTACGTTTGCGTATGCGTGCATGTGAATGTGTGATGTGCGTGTATATGTGTGTGGATGGTGCTCTGTAAAATGCCTTTACATAAGTACGCGCAGTGTATTTAGCATTACAATTGACCTAAAAATTCATTATATAAAAAAGCCGAAAAGATTGAGTGAAAAATATAAGTTTTCGTCTTTAGTTGCGTTCTTCGTTCTATTTACTCGCTTACCGACGTCAGCGTCGCGGCTGTTGAATTTATGTCAAATTGGTAACACACACACACAGTGTTGCATATTGCGTGAATGTGTGTGTTGGTGCTGAGAGAGAAATAGAGAAAGAGAGAGAACAAGCGCGCGAACATACGTGCAATGATAAACAAAGTGTAAAGAACATCAGCAACAAAAGTTCTTTTATTTAATTCAATAATTTGTACAATTTAACTATGTGCATTGTGCATAGAAAGTTTGTTTAAAGCAGAAAAAAAAATAGAAAATGCGACAACCCTGTGCTTGAACCATAATCAAAATATTAATGCGTGTGTCAGCGCCAGCAGCGAAGTCGGCAGAGCTAAGGCCGCAGCCGCAGTGTTGTGTTTTATGTCCATCGTCAAAATTATTTACGCGCAACTTTTTGCCTCAATTGTTTCTTTGCAGCCAGCAGAAGCAGCAGGAGTATCAGCAGCAGCGACAAGCAAATGGATAAAATGTTTGTTTTTAATGTTAAGCGAAAACTAAGAATCAAAAGAGTGTGATAAATGCTAACAGGCAACAACAAAAAACCGAAAAATTGTTTTGCAAAAGCGTGTAAGAAAAACGGCCGAGAGAACGCGCCAGCCTGCATGCGCTTACGTGTGTGTGAGTGCCTGTATGTGTGCGTGTGTGTGTAATGTGTATGTGTATGTGTGAGCGGGAGCTTGAGTGAGTGAGTGAGTGTGCAGTGAAGTGCAAAAGAAACACGATAAAATAAAAACAAAAAAGGAAGAAAAAAATAACACGCCAGCCATGCAGTTGCGCCCGTTTTAGCTGATAAAGTGTACAAAAAAACACACAAAGCAGTAGGCACGAAACGAGTGAAAATAGAAAATTAATAATTAGCAAGAAGAAGCAGCAGAGCACACACACAGCTAAGCAAATTGTAAGTGATCAGTGCTAAATCAAACAACACAAACAACAAATTCAATGAGAAACTTTTTCTATAATTAGTGAAAATCAAAATTCTCGGTGCAGCGGTCAGTTTAGATCGATCGCAAATACACTTGCAATTGCAATTTCAATAATAATAATAACAAATTGCAGATAAGAAATAATAAAAGTGAAAACCAACTGCAGGCTCCGACAGTGCCGTTGCAGATAAAAAGGAGAAGAAGAAATACAAGATAGAATCAATAAAAACAAAAAGTGTCAGTACTGCAAAACGTCAAAATGTCATCGCTGGACGTACCGAACAATTCAGCAATGATGAAGCGCGCGGAGCAGCTGAAGCGCTGGGAGGAGTCGGACACAAATCGGGCCGCTCCGACGCCCCGCCGCACGCATAACGGTCGTCACATCAAGTTCAGCTCTGGCTGCGTTTTTCTTGCCGCCTGCCTCTCCGGGGACAAGGATGATGTGCTGCAGCTGATCGATGATGGCGCCGATATCAACACTGCTAATGTGGATGGCCTCACAGCGTTACATCAGGTGCGTATTCTCTCATTCTCTCTCCTCCCTGTCTCACACAATCGATATCGATAAACAGTGTAATATAAATGGAGCACATTACGTCAGTGATTGCGAACACGCGACCCCAGCCACAACAACAACAGCAACAACAACAGGGGGTGGGCACAGTGCAGGGCAATTTCGAAACTGTTGCGCCCAACTGAGTAGCGATGTCAGCGTTGCCATATTTTCTAGCTGTTCATTCATTGGTATTGTTTGTTACGGCGTATTTCGTGTTCTCGCTGTGGTTTCCAAAGCACCGCAAAACCACTAAAACATTAACAAATATATTTCTAATGCAAGCCGACGATTTACAACAAGTCGAAATGCCGAAGCAACAACAATAGCAATAGCAATAGCAACAAACGGCAAACGGCGCAAGCATTAAATAAGAAAAATACAAAATTTTTCTATTTTTAAATGCCAAGAAAAATATACAATCCACACACACACACACTTACACATGCACAGATACGAGTTTGTATATAGAAAAAGATTTTCGCAAAATCATTTTCATTTTTCTTTCAATTTCATTCGATTGTTCTTTTGAGCGCCTTCACATGAAAATACTAAAAAGAAAATAATTTCAAAATCTTTGTTGAAATTTATATCATGTGGAGCCTTTCAATGCGAATGACTGTGCACAACACAACACACAGAATTCCATACCTATGAACATTTAAATTTGTCTATATGCTTAGATATGTATCTCACTTGTTTATATTCCAATATCAGGATCGGAATTTGTTATTAATAATAACTCACATTCTGTACATTGCATTCTTGGCATTCGAGTCAGAGACCTCGTTGTTTAGTAGTTTGCAATTGTTTTTTCAAAAAACTTCATTATAACATTTCTTTTATCGTTATATCATTTATTTAAACAAAATAGAAATTTATAAATTATAATTCATATAAATTTTTGAATAAAACCAAACCAAACCATCTGGCTTCTAGAAACAATTGAAATGTATCTTTTTATAGTTAAATATGTATTTAGATATCTCTTGAGGGATATTAAAAATAACTATTGAATGTTCATTAATGAAACTACATAAAAAAAATCTTTCAATATTAATACATTATTTCAAGCTTTGGTTTAACGTATCATGCATGTGTCCACAGACTTTTAGCAGCAGCTGTCGCTTTAATTCAGCTAATTGATTTTAATTATGCTGCGCCCGCTAAGAGCAGCAGATTTTCACCGTTTAGCCGCGGCGCACTTGTTAACCAGATGCTAATTTGTACATAATCACAAGATAATAGCTGATATAGTATATGTATTTAGTTGTACAAGGCGTGGTGTTGAGGGGCCTGGAGAGGGAGGGACTGCAATTACAGCAATAATAATAATAACAATGGGAACTGCGCAGAGTCTTGAATTACCTGCGGCTTGTTGTTGTTGTATCTGCTGTTGTAAATAGTTGTGTTGTGTGTTGTTGTTAAACCGCAAACTGAATTTCCATTGCATTTTTTACAATATGTTGTAAGCTTTAAATATTGTAATTAATTAATTCATCGCTGTATTTGATGAATTTCAAAGACATGTCGAGTGCTTTCTTTTTATTTTCAAACAAAAACGATTCAAACACACAAGTGAAAATTGTTTGTTTCGGCTTTCGTTAATAAACAACAACAAAAAGTAGCATACCTAACATTAACAAGTAAAACACCTGCATGCCATTTTCAATGGCAACCAAAACGGCTGCCACCTTCGACTATGAATGATGATGATGACGAGCCAACAGACGGCCAACTGGACAGACGGATGGACGGAGACGGACTTTGGGGGTGTCCATGGCGGTGCGTTGACATTCAACTCACTTGGGGGACGGCCGCCAAATGATTAAAGAAATTGCAATAAATTACATATGTTTATTTACATCTTAAGACACATGAATCTATATAGAATATGTTCTATATGTATCTGTTGCATATTTCAATGTTCTATCACAGTGTAGTTCAAGGATAATGTGATTGGCGTTGTTCAGCTTTAATATATTTATATTTTCATACCATATTATATGGTATTGGTATTTCTATATATTCACTTATATATATTTAATGGAATGCGCTATATTTAAACATTTTTTAAATGTACCATAAAATGTATACTCACATTCTATACCATACAAAGTTTAAGAACCAAGAAAATAAATATATATTAAGAAATTACAAATTACAGTTTGTTTTTCGCATATCTAATCTCAGCTCATAATAGCATATTATGTTACTCTGTAAGTACTGTGAACATCTGTAAAAATAGTTGTTCTTATCGATACTTAAGCTTAAGCCGAGTATATGAAAATATGTATCTTAAAGATACTTTTTATAAACACACCAAAAAGTAATCAGCGGATTTACTTACTTTTGCTGCTATTTTCAGCTACAACATTTTAATCATATCCTCTTAACGAAATCTTTTTAATTCCATTTAAAACTTCCGCTAATACTGTTTTATTTTTGCATTCAAGAAACACGCGTTCAAATAACACTTAAACCAATTTGGTTTTATTATAATTAAGAGATCTAAAATATGTTTGTTATTTTTATGTTTGTTGTTAAAGCGCCTTTTATAGAAGCCTTGAAAGATTGAGATACAATTAGTTTAAACTATTTGCCAGTAACTTGGCTTCAATCAGTCTTGACAATCGGCTAAATTGTTGTTGCATAAATTAGCTAATTATTTTGTCAAGTATTTTATTTTTTTTTTAGATTGAGCGATATCTCCCAATACGAAAAAAAATGCATAAAATACATAATAATAACTACAAATAATAGCAACAAATCATGAACGTGATCGTTAGATGACCCCAAATGTGTGTTGTTGTTGATCTCTAGATGATTGTTGTTGCTGTTGCGGTTGTTGTTCTTGTTGTTGTTGTTGTAGTCCTGTCTCGGAAATCTGGCAGATCAGTTGCGTTGCGTGAGTTTTCCAAAAACAATATGTATTTATGTAAGTATTGAATGTTTTGAGGTTCTAACGCGTTTTATTGACGTGTTTTGTAACCTTGGCCCGGTTCTATCTCTGCTCTGCTCTGTGCTCTCAACGGGGTGGACAGACTAGCTATGGGACGGACGGATGAACGCACAGACAGATACGCGATAGACGGCAACAGATACAGATACAGATACAAATCAAACATCCTCAAGAATTCACAGCGCGTGTTTCATATATCTGACGATCATATATGTATATAGTTGTGTGTGTGTGTGTGTGTGTGTATATATATATAAATGGCTGCTGTGGCTACATTTGATTTGATTTATTTCTCGTTTGGTGTTTTACACCCAAAATAACAAACGATGCTGAAAATCTTGCGAATTGTGCAAACTGAAAAATCATTCTGTGTCTGCAATGAGTTCATGTGTGTGTGTGTGTGTGTGTGTGTGTGTGTGTGAAGAGTAGTGCATTGCATAATACCATTTCAAGCAAAATCGAAATAGCAACAATAACAAAAACAACAGCAATTGCTAAATGTACATATGCCATTAAATTTGTACATTTTACAACCGCCTGCCGACGTTGGATTTGACTCCTCGCTCTCCCAATCTTTCTCTCAGTTCTGGTTGTATTATTTGAGCTCATTTTATTGCTGCAAACTCTTACACACACACACACACATACAGAGATAGGGTAAAATTTATGGAAAACCAAAAGCAAAAAAAAATTGAAAATTGTATTTTGCTTTTAAGGCGAGCCAGCATGAACATTTTTCGAAAACTACAGAACTTTCTTGCAAAAAACCATGACGAAATGTGTATAAAAATAAATAGTTGAACATCTATATAACATCATGTCCAGATTGTGGGTGGATCTAGACAATATATGCACTATTTATAGACTATAGATGAATGTGCACTACAAATCGTTCACTTACATATAAAGTCAGTTACATTCTTGCATTTATATCATTGACAGAGTTGCTTCTTGCATCTTATACATAATATGGGGTCTAGCTTTTTAAAATCTCCCTCTTAAAATCGCTCTTCATGTGATGATTTACAACGAATGCTGGTCAACATTCTAATGCCCTTTTCATACACCTCATTAATTACAAAATGTGTGGAAGTGTAAAAATCATTTGACCCAAAACATCTTTAGTTGCTTTCTTTATATATGAATATATTTTAATAGTCTACGCACTTCTGGCTATTGGCTTAACTTTGTCCTTGGCCAAATGCTTCTAACTGAAATATCACTCAGCTCACTAAATGACAGACGACGCCTCCCATTTGGCACTTATTTTTTTATTTCAATCTCTTTTTATTAATATTTTTTTGGCAGCTTGACGAGGGCGAGGCATTCAAGTGGCATCAAAAACATGAGAACTTTCACAAAAAAAAAAAAAAAACAAATATAATGAAACTACTAAAGTTATTTGAAATTATTATGAAGGCTTGCCATAAGCCACAAGATCGTTTTGCCATGTGCCTCATTATAGTTATTGTTTTTGAATAAGTGTAGTTTATGCGTATATGTACAAGATACAGATATTTCTTTGCATGTAGGACAAATGCCGTCAGTTGAGCATTTTAAGCGTTAGTTACTCTTACGCAATTAGTTGGAACTACAATTTTATTGCTGCATATATAAGAAGTTGTTCATGAGTCAGTTTGACTTGGAATTACATCCTCAGATAAAAATTCTTATTTTTAAAGAACACTTTGTGACTTGTATTTATACATCACTATTAAATACTAAATGAGACTCTTGAACTGTTTGTAAGGATGCCTTAGGAGTTAATAGGCAGCTTAGGTTGTTGAGAGGACGCCGGGATTAAATGTGTAAGCCGCTTTCTGTCGTTTCAAGCCGTTTCAACAAGTTGCCGCAATACGTGGCGTATACGTAATGCGGCGGGGTGAATAACATTTTGGGCGCAAAGTGGCCAGCAGAGACCGAGAGAAGGGAGTGAAGCAGAGTGGCAAGCAAATAGTCAAAATGCCGCTCAATGGCGTGCCAAAAACAAAAGGCTAAACTTAGCATGCAATTCGTAGACCTTCTCTCTCTCTTTCTCTTTCTCTGCCACTGACTCTCTCTTTCTCTACTCTTTAGCTGGCCAAGAAAAAATTCGCTTTCAATGCAATGAAAATAGCACAGAATTCGGTTGCCGTTTGTTGTTGTTGCTAGTTTGGCTGACATTAACACCAGACCAGAAATCAAAAGTCACAAATTTGTTCGCCAGATAGCTCATGTCAAATTCTGCATGCCAACCAAGAGTCCGTCAAAGCAACAGACACAGAAACAGGATGATGATTACTGTGTGGGCGATCGCAATGTTGGCTTGTTTGTCGATTCGTTGGCTCGCTCTGTCAGTTTGTCAGTTGTCGCTGTCGTCAGTTGGTCAGTTTATCAAAATTGCTCATAATTAATTAATTGGCTGCGTTCCAGATTTACAAATTGCTCAGCCTTCCCCCTTTATTCGTTTTGTTATTGTTTTGCCCCTTGCCCCCAGCGTCTTCTTTTTTATGCGTTTTACTGCGAAATGGAAATTACTTTTGCAGTTTTCAAAACGTCTTAAAAGAGTTATAAAATAACAGCAAGAACAAAATAGAAGTCAATTAACATATGACAAATACAAAAAGAAATCAAGAAATAAAATGAGAAATACTTGTGAGCATTTGCAGAGAACGTGCGCTTATCAAGCCAAAACAATTGGGGTATTGGTATGTGAATTGAGGTTTGGCGCGTTCTTCTTGCTGTTGTTCTTTGGTTGTCGTTGTTGTTGTTGTTGTTGGCGCAGAATTCTTATCGAACATTTAACAGTGTGCTATAAGCGTCGCATTGTTATTGGGTGGGTTCTTAGTTAGATAGCAGCGCATAGAAGCCGACGAGTCGGAGTTGCTCACGATGATATCATCAACGCCATCGTTGTCGGTTGTTGCCGTTGTTGTCGGTGGTTGTTGTCGTTGTTGTCGTCGTTGTTGTCGTCTTCGTTTTGCACACGCCGACTGGCGGCGATGTCTTCGCTTCAACGGAAATCCGCATAAACAACGTTGTCCATGTGCCACAGTCAGAGTTCCAGACCCACTCAGTCTCTCTCTTTCTTTCACTCCCACTCTCTCTCTCACTCCCTTTCGCAGTATGTTTACATTAGCGTTTTTAGCAAGATAAACAGAGCAGAGCTATTAAAACATGGCACAATTACTTATACGAAAAACAAGTGAAAAAAATCAACATTATACTGTATAAGAGTCTTTCATCAGCAACTGAATAATGAAATTCGCAAAAATTGAATACATTTTCAATATATTGAAGATTCAATTTAGTTCATCTACAGACTGAAATATTTACAAGAACTGGCAACGGCATAAACAATCAAAAAATGTAAATTTATTTTGCCGTAAGACAGAATCATCAAATACTTTACTTTGCATTTATTCCAGTTTCCATTCCAGTTTATTATGCCTCTTTGATCATTCCATTAAAATGCTTGAATTGCGAAAATCAATACTGAAATCATTCACATTTTGAATTGATTAGCATACCAACCAACACCATATTCCGAAATTCTCCGATCTATTCATTTTTTAACATTCTTTGTAGCATAGTTTTTGGGTCTTATTATTTTTGGGTCTAATTTAATACAGCCTCAAAATTATACTTATTCCGAAATTTTAATCTTCTTTCAAACACCATTTTTTTAAAAATTTACAACTTTCACAGCTATGTCAAACCATAACCGATTTGTGAATATTTAACCTCTGCATTTAATTCAGCATGAAAAGTTTTTAATTTGGAAAATTTCATAATTTTTTCAACATGTAATTAACTAATTATTATCTTTATTGTAATCTTTTTACAGGCCTGCATTGATGACAAGCTCGAAATGGTTGAGTTCTTAGTGACACATGGAGCCGATATTAATCGACAGGACAATGAGGGATGGACACCTCTGCATGCGACTGCCTCCTGCGGGTGAGTAACTTTCGATAACATTTAATGCAAGTTGTCGATAACACATTCTCATTTACAGGTTTGTGAGCATAGCACAGTATCTGGTAGAGAACCATGCCGATGTGGCTGCCGTGAATAGTGATGGGGATCTGGCGCTGGATCTGGCAATTGATGTACAGCACATTCCCATGATTGACTACATGGAAAAGGTGGTGCAGGAATTGAACATTGATGTGGATCAGGCGCGCAAGGCCGAGGAGAAGGCCATGCTCAATGATGCAAACAAATGGCTGCTTAGCGATGCCGCTGATGTGGATCGTCCGAATCCAAAAACTGGTGCAACGGCGCTACATGTGGCAGCTGCCAAGGGCTATACGAATGTGCTGAGTCTGCTGCTCGCCGGACGTGCCAATGTCGATAGACAGGATAATGATGGCTGGACGCCATTGCATGCCGCTGCTCACTGGGGCCAAAAGGAGACAGCTGAAATGCTGGTGGAGTCGTGGGCCAACATGGATATACGCAATTATGCTGGCCAATCCTGCATCGATGTCGCCGATCGCAAAATGGTCAAATTCCTGGAAGAATTGCGCGCCAACAAACGCAACAAGCGGCGTCCATCTAGTCAAATCAGGTGAGTTTATCACAGAAGTGTTAAAGTTAATTAATCGACTAATATTTTTGTATTGATTTCACAGCAGAATCTCAGATGCGATTGAAAATCATGTGGACAAAACACCAACGAAACTTGTGCGCGTTGAAGTGAGAACTGATGCCGCTAAGGATGGTGCGTAGACTGAACCCAGAAACCCTAGAAAACATATCTATATCATTCGGCACAGCAGCAGCTGCTGCTGCTTCTTCTTTGCATAATTATATAAAAAAGAAATTTGCTTTTAATTTTATATTTCTATGCCAACTTTGTTGTGTGTGCGTGTATCTTTTTGTTGTGTCTGTCAATTAGGTTCTCATGCGCGTTAAAGTTCAGTTGAATTGTTGCATTTATTATGTTATAAACATTTGCCATAAATACCGACACAGACACTGCCCTGTCCTCGTCATCGTTATCTCATCTTCAACTGTCACTTTGTGTATTCTTTTTGCGTCTTATTATCGACATTAACATCATTATGATCATCTATAGATCTCATCGTCTAGTTTGTATAACTCTCTCAGCTTGCAACCTCTCTTTCTCTCTCTCTCTCTCTCTCTGTCTCTTCCCTTCTTTCCTCACTCTCGTTTTCTGCGTCTGTCTTTTCTCTATTTGTTTGTGTCTTGTCTTTGTCCACACCGCACACTGCAGCTGCCGGCAGTTCGCTTGGCGCCAGCGTTGAAGCTCCAGTTGAAACCGATGATGTTGCTGCCACAATTGCTGCTGTTGTTACGCCTACGCCTGCTGCTAAGGATGTTGTTAATGATGATGTTAATGATGTTGATGTTGATGATAAAGATGATTCTGATACCGATTCAGATTCAGATCTCAGCGATTCTACAGAGAGCTCACACAGCACAAGTCTATCAGAGAGCGAAGGTAGTCTGGCAATTTGTTTAGCGTCTGTCTTTTACCAACTGCCACCCTCCCTTCCCCTTCTGCCTGCATTAAGCCAAGTTTAGCCAGCTAATATATATATTGTATATGTGTTGTATATACTGTTTTAGTGCATTTCTTTTATTAACATTTTACTCTCCATCTTGCAGCTGAAAACGTTAAGCCCAATCAGCATATTCATGCCGCCGAACACTCTGCCGAGGATGAGGCGCCCTGGCGACGCAAAACACTGCGCACACCCAACGACAGTCCCACTAAGAATCGTAAGTGATTGATTGTTTGACGAGGCTGCAAACCAAAAATTAAAAACATACATATATTTAAAAACTATAATTGAATCCTATTCCTAAATAATTTTCATGGCTTGCAGTCTTTATCTTAAAATATCTTTATTTAAACCATTATTAACTTGGGTTTGTTTTCTTTTTAATTAATAGAAGTTCCTGACAAAGAGCTAAGCGGCAAAAGCGGCAATGAAAGCGCCAACGATGTCATCTTGCGACGCACGCATAGCTTTGAGAATGATCAAAAGTGAGTTTCAGAATCCACAAAGACAAGCACAACAAACAGACACATCTAGAGTAATTTGACAGAAATGCGTGCCACACACATAAACACACACACATTGCAAATTAACCCGCATTTACTAAATATATACATAAATATATATTTATAATTACTTATATATAATACGAGTAACAAGAACAATTTGTATATTTTATGTGTCACAAATTGCACAACATTTTCGGTTTTGTTTTTGCCGTTTGTGTTTCACCTTTTGCTGATTGCGCGCCGCTTATCACACACACATTGTACATCAATCACACACACTTTTCTCTCTTCACACACACACACGCACACATACTTGTACAGAACCAGACACCATTGAATTGGTCATTATCGAAACGCTTTATGCAGTAACTCTTTAAATTTAGCCGCACTATCAACTTGCTCAACTGTCGTCGCTCTCTACGCGGAATTATTCTGAATCACAAATCACAAAGAAGCAAAATGTTAAGAAAAGAATAAATAGCAAATATTGTAAATAATAATTGGAATAGAGCTGGTGCAGCTGCCACATGTGGCACGGCAAGGTGTGAAGCACAAACAAATAACAAATCCGAAGTTTAATAAGAACTTAAGAAGTTTGTTTCGTCTTATTATTTGAAATTTGATTTCTTTTGTTATTTATTTTTTTTATGTGCAACCAAAAACAACAACTACAACTACTACAACAACAACAACTACTCACCAAATCGCACCAAATCATCAAACGCTTATCGAAACAAAAAAAAAACAATCAAACAAATCCAATTCTAACCTGCCTGCCTAACCAACCGCCCGCCCGCCTGCCTGTCAACCAATCCACCCGCCTGCCCCCGCCGATCTCATCATGATCTCGATCCGTGTGCAGATTCTATCAAAAGTACAATGAGCTGCGGGCACGCATTAAGGCCAACTCGTGTCCCATTCTGCTAGCGACGACGGCGAACGCTTTGCCCGGCAATGCCAATAACAACAATAACCAAAGTAGCAATAACAACAATAATAATAACAATAATAACAACAACAACAACAATAAGAGCCTGCTGCTGTTGGGAAAAGCTGCAAATACAACCGGCAGCAGCAACAACTATAACAACACATCATCAACAACAACATTAAGCACAACAACCACAACAACATTCAACAACACACACACAACAACAGCAGCAGAAGCAGCAACAACTGCAACAGCAGCAGCAACAATAACAACAACAACCACATCTACAGCAAATCCAAGTCAAATTTATAGCGTACAAAGATCGGCATCTCTCAAAGATAACTCTGTGTATTTCAGGTTTGTTTTGTGCCCAAAAGGGCCAAAAAGAAAAACATAATTACAACAACAAACACTCGTAATCATAACTGCTAACTGTAACTAACTAGAAAGTATACTTAATAATTGTAATTTGTAATCAGTAATCTATACATAATCTCTGCTTTTGCTTAGCTTCTCTATATTTATACCCGATAAATTCTCATTGCACCAACAAACAATATCTATACTTAACATTTAATTAGGCAATGCGCACAATGTCGTCTACCTCTCTTAGATATGATATTACCACTTTAAATGACTCTCGTTAATCCCAAACATTTTCTCTTTTTTCCATTTCTTTCTTCTATTTTCGATTTCTTGTAGAAAACCGATTGCTCCAGCTGCGATGTTAAATGCAGCGACAACAACGACACCAACAACAACAGTGCTCAGCTCACCCTCAACAGCTGTGCATACCCCACCAATACGCAGGTGAGCAGGGTGTAATCAAATAAATGGAAAAACTTACATATGTCTAAGATCAGTTTTGTTGACGAGTACACTTATCGGATTTTAAAGATAAAGATAAAAAGGGATAAAAGAAATTAATCGATATCATTGGTATTACTGTCGTTACTTCAACGATAGTATTTAGACCGATTATTTGTTCAATTACTATCGAAATTGTATGAAACTATGAAAACTGATCTTATGCATATAAAAGTTTAAGTCTCTTTAGTTTTCAAGAATATCATTAAGTATATTGCTTATGTTATCGGTTGTTTTTTTATATACACCATATACATATACTCATATAATTCCGATAGCAATCCTGCTGCCCAAAGCAGCAGCAGCAGCAACAACAATGGCAGCAACACAGCAAGTGCCAGTGTCAGCGATGTGGAGACTCTAAAGCCCAAACAATCGGCGGGCAATATATTCAAAAACTTTTTCAAGTAATGAACGAAATTGTTAACTGGTTAACTATTGTTTGACTTATTAACCCGAAGAGCCGTTAAGCTTTGTGTGCCAGCTGCTAACCTCACAACTTGCCCCAAAAACAATTGCCTCTTTTGATTATAATTTTTTTGAGTTGTATTTAGCATGAGTTGTTCTCTTTGTTTTGATTGTATATTATGGTGTTGACATATACTAATCTGAATTGAAATGTCCCTGTTTGTAGATCCTTTGTGCCTCCAGTGCGCGACGAGGAGAGCGAAACGCAGCGAAAGGCGCATGCGAAGCGAGTCCGTGAGACGCGTCGTTCCACACAAGGAGTTACACTCGATGAGATCAAGAGTGCCGAGGAGTTGGTCAAGAAGAAGAATCTGGGCATGAATAAGAACAACAATAACAACAACAACAACAGCAGCAGCGTAAGTACTTTGTGTGCCCAATCCAAAACACGAAAAAAAAAAAAATATAAGAACAAAATCAATCAAACATCAATAAACCAATTCATCCAACAATTTGACACATTTCAAAAATCAGCAAAGTTCGTAGATCAGTTCACATTAGAGAGTTTCATGTTATCAGTAAACCACCATTATCACTTAGAGATCGATTAGACATACATATATACGTATTTGCTCGTAATCTGTAGCAAAAAAAAAAAAGAGTCCACACTTCACACACACACACACACACACATAATATGTTCACAATGCAGTTTTTAGCTCGTACACCAGCAACAACTTCTTACGGTTATGGTGTCTATTTCCCCTACCCATTTAATGTATTCGTTGTTTGCCCCTCCCAACCACCCTCTCACCCCATCAATCTACACTTGTCCGTGTGTGAGTGAGCATCACACAGCGTTCTCTCTCTCTTATAATTTGGTGTTTGTCGTTCTCCACTTATGTATACATACAAATGTGTGTGTTTCCTTCTATGTGAGTGTGTGTGTGTATTATTTATGTATGTCTGTGTGTGTGTATGTGTGAGCACGTTTGTTAAGCCTAGTTGTTAACAATAAGCTGTATGGTAGCGCCTAGTTCATTTAAATCAAAGTATCCCCGACATTATGCAACAAGACAAATGTAAACTGCAATGAACTGAAAATTTAAATTCTATCACCTCGACAACAAAATTCTAAAGTTATAAATTAGAACAAAATTAATATGTAATCATAAAATTACTAAATATTATTGTTATTCTCCTTGTCGACTAGCAAGATAAATAAATCGCCAATTCATTAAAAGTAAAAGAAATCTTTCTTTTTTGCCAAAGATTAATAAATGGAAATTAAAATGATCTTAGCTCTATATAGAGGCTCTAATTATAAATAATTTTAGACTATACAGAATTGACAGGAACAATAAGTTCTTCTCTTCGACAGCTTACGCGTCTTTGCATAATGTCAATTCAGTAAAAAACACTTTCCCCAAAAAAGTAGTTAGTTGATCACGTTTTCAATCAGCGTCTCATCAATCAATCAGCCGCTCGAATCGATCAATCAATCAGCTCTCATTTAGCTGCAACAAATTTAACAAACAATCAAATTGCGAGCCAATCAAATTGAGTTTTATACTGCGATTGCGCTTTTATGATTTCTGTCTGCATCCGAGTTTTATATTATTGCGCTGATCAAATTGAAATGCCCGCACCACCGCGCACCACCGCCCATGCCAAAGCAACCGCAATTGCCGCTGCCGATCGCCGTCGTCGTTTCATTTACTCGTAATATCATAATATTCATTCATCAAGTGCGGTTTATAAGAGTAGCTTTATTTTTATGATTTTCACATGCAGAGAATTAATTGTATGTATTTTTAAGTTAGTTTATTTACTTTTATTTATGTATATGAAAGAACTGATTGAACAGTTTCTTACACCATATGTGTATTGTATATATTTATGTATTTCTGCATGTCGGATGTTTGCATGCGTAAAGTTCTCTCTTAAAAGTATATCAAAGTGCTGGGAGCACTCTACGTATGTATGTCGTATGTCGTATGTATCGTATATCGTATGTCGTATGTTGTAACTTACTATATAGTATATTTGATAGTTATCGTTAGATTTGATTATTTGAGTCCAATCCACGCCCAGCCCGCCCCTCTGAAAAGTCATACAGAAACGCCATTTGATTTTTGTTTTTTTTTGGAGAGACGCCGCAGAATCGAAAATTTGTTTTTTTTATTTGTTCCAAAACTAATATTATTAACAGAATGAAACAAGCTCCACATCAAGCACCACAACAACAGCAACAACAACAACAACCACATCAATTACAACATCGCCCAGCACAACAACAACAGCAACAACAGCAACTGCAACAACAACGACAACCAACAACAGCAACAGCAGCAATAACAGTGACAACAGCGACAACAGCAACAGTCCACAAGAACCGCAACCACCGCCACCACCCACAACTCCACCACCAAGCATAATACCAAGCACAACAACAACCACAGCGGATGATTCGGATGAAATAATTGAGGCTGTGGTGGCCACATTGGCGCCAAGCGATATCGTTGGCGATACCACAGCTAGCTTCACATTGGCAGCGCCAACCACTCGAAGATCGGATGACCTAGTCGCAAATGAGGACGATGATCAAGAGACGGCGGTCAGCGCCAGCTACACGATAGTCTCACGTCGCGAGAAGCCCGTCGAGGAGCAGGAAATATCACTAAAGACTGAAACAGTTGCCAAGGAGATTATTACTTCGCCCAACTCCGAGTCGTCAGCTGGATTGGCAGCCCGACCCACAGACTTGGCGATAGCAACCACAACAACAGCTGACAGTAAACCAGTTACACTGACACCCGCAACCACAACACCCGCTGTACTAGAGAGTCCCGTGCGATTGCGGGACAAGCGTAGCCTGAGCACCACTGGAGCTGGTGGTGCGGGTGGTGCTGGCCAAGAGCTGGATGCCAAGTCGGATACAGCATCGCCGGTTTCTACGCACGCTGATTTCAATGCACGCGACTCGTTGCTCAGTTTATACGCACGTCGCACCGTGGAGAGTGGTGCTGTTAGTGGCGGTGGTGGTGGTGCTAGTGGTGCTGTAGCCAGTTCAGCTGTTGCACCATCCACATCGTCGTCTTCGACTGCAACTGCAACGGCAGCTGAGCGGCGTCCTTCGTGGCGTCTCAAGTTCGATGCGGGCTCAAAGGTAATGCACACAACAACAACAACCAACAACAAGAACAACAACAATTGAACTAAACTCAACCCAACCCAACTGACCTCTGACCCTAAATCGTATCTAGACAGCAAACGAATCTTTGACTATCTCGACTCGCTTTCAAACATGGCGCGTTTTTTGTACAACTTTAAGTGTAGCATGTATTTTGAAACTTCAATTGAAGTACTCGTATTTAAACACTAAATTTAATCAATAAATAATCTAAACTATTCACTTAATACCCTAGCAAACTTTAAGAATTTATAAATTTTGATTTGACTTCTCTTATAAATAAAAGAGTATTGTAAATATTTTAAACATTTTGCCAGGGTATTTCTTAGACTGAATTCTTTATATATTTTCTATAGGTCTTACAAACTATATTTTTAAGTATATTTCTTATTTTTTAAAAAACTTATTTTTGGTCTTGAGTTTGCTCATTTTATTCGCCTGTTCCAATTACAACGCATCTGCATATAAATGTGAATATAACTACGACTATTACTTATACTTATACATTGTATATTGTATGTATTTATTTATGTTTTATTTATTGTAGTGCTCTCTAAAGATATATATCTTACCATTATGTATTATCTCTCAATGAAACATGATATCACACACATTCGGCTAATGAACATTATTGTATATACATTTTATTGCGACTTCCATTTGGAATTTTGTGTTCAATTAACGCTTATTAATTATGCTATGTTTGGCTTGCTCTTTCTTATGCCCAAAATTATTTTATTTTAATTCTTAAAACAAACAAATTTTAGTTTATAACTAGTAAGAGGAAATGACAGCAATGTTCCACTTGACATTATAATTTAAATTTAATTGCATGCAACATTTCTTAAAGTATAGAACATTTAAATATAATAATAGTTATGAGAAATTGGGCTTTTAACGATAAGAGACTGGTTTAACAGGCTTTTAAAATACCCTACAAAATTGCAACCGGTGTCTGGCGTATTGACAATTAAACGTCTACTAAAAACTAATTAAGGCAGCTAATTAATTACTTATTTGATTTGGTTCAAGACAGTGCAACAAAATAACAACATTTGCCAGCATAGCTTTTTCAAAAACAACAACAAAACACATTCACACAAACAACAAAAACAATTATTACCAAAAGAAAATAATGAAAACAATATATTTGTATATTTTTTATTTGTGAGATATTTGTTCAAAACTGTTGCTAATAATTGTTGTATGTCTTGTGCAGTTCAAGCTGGAGGATATCACCAGCGGTGGCACCTACACGCCCAATCAGAGCACCATTATACCAAGTGCACCGGCTGTCATGGCAGCTGTTAACTTGGCCAGCACGGCTGGAGCCCAACGTCGCATCAGCAGTGGTCCAAATGCGCGTAAGTTACAATTGAAATAATGATTTATGTGTCATTTATATTATTGTTTTTATAAACGTTGTGTAGGTTAAGTTGGAATTTAAACAAATATTGTAATATTATTTCCAATATAAATATACTAACCCAGAGCTGAAGGCCTAAGCCGCCATTGCTCCGTAACTCTAAGCTAGCTTGTCATTTTACATTATACGGTAGCTCTACATTAATAAATAAAAAAAAATATTTCCAATATATAATTTATTGTTATGTCCCTTTTGTATTTTACACTTGCAGTAAATGCCTCCAATCAATCGCTCAACTCTGTCGGACGTCCTGTCTCAGCGCCCAGTGAGACGATCAACAACAGCGCCTATGTGACGCCTCCAGCGCGCAGATACGCAGAGGCGACATCTGCTGCCACAGCAACAACCACAACTGCCACGACAACAGCCAACAATTCGGCGTCTGCAGCAGCCAGTGCCAACCATGCAACGGCGTCCAGTGCAACAACCAGCCATGTTGATAAGGGTAACACACACACACACACACATTCTAATTTACAACTGCCTCACTTTAACTAATTCATTAAATTTTAAACAGATAACGACAAGGAGAACGATAATCGCACACAGACTGTCATACAACGTCGTCGCAAGCCCAAGCGCAGATCCACGGGTGTGGTGCATCTCGATATGGATGTAAGTGGAGCATCATCTCTCGTTCCCTATCTTTCTCTGTCTCTTTCTATATTTCGCTGCATGCTGCCTGCTAATTAGCGTGGCCATTTGTCAAACTTAATGAGCCGCGTGTGGGCAGCATGTCAAACTATTTTTAATACATATACTAATTAGTTGAAACTAATCTGGTGCTAACTTTTTGCGTTTTACAGGAGCTTGATCCGGAGCGTCAACACGAAACGGCCAACAATGACAACGATGATAAGGAAAAGGAGGTGAGTCAACAACAACTAAATGTATTAAAATGTGTTAAATATTACAATTAACTGTAAAGACTTGTTCCGAAATTTAATAGAGAATATCATAATGTAAATAGCGGAACTAAATTCGCTTTTCTCAAATTTCTGAAAATTCATTTTTCGGAATATGCCTCAACAAATTTATTTTTAATTATTTTGCTATACCTACAACAACAACAACAACAACTACTACTTACACAATGAGACTAAAACAACAACAATTGAGTGTATATAAATATTTTCACACCTTGCAAATTTGTAATTGGGTACAGTTCTTTTTGGTGCCGATTTTCCGAACAGCTGCGCCTCCGTTTCCTCTAATTGCGTATTCGATTGTGCACCTGACACACACTCGCACACACACTACTTCCACTCTCCCTCCCCCCTTGTCGTTAATTCCGTCACACCTTGTCACAATTTTAGACAGTCCCGTGCGTCCTTCAAAGTAGCTGCTGTTGGTCTGCTCTCGAGCTCTGTCTGTTCCAATTAGCAGGCGACCCATTTGTGCGTAAATGCAAAAGAAAATTATGATTGCCATTAGAAAATGAAGATGAAGAAGAAGGAAAGTGTGTGTGTGTGCGTGTGTGTGTGTGTGCACGTGGCATTGTGAATGCCATTGCTCCAATTGTAAATAAGTGTGGAATATTCAAAACGTATTCATTGTGCAAGGCAAATGCATTTGCAAATCCTTTCATGGCCGAGGTCAAAACTATTAGTGCACATCCAATTTGTGATAATATTTGAAACATTTGACACTCTCAGCCACAGCCAAAACCTGTTAACAATTTATTAAATCGTCTATTAAAGCAAGTCGTCGGCGTGCTTGCCATTTATTTAAACTGTCAAATTTTCTAAATGCATTTCTGTCATTCGTTGCTTAAAACGTCGTTCCTCCCCGACTACCATATTCATATTCATATTCATATTCATATTCACTTATTCAGCAGACAGTTTGTCTGCTCATCCGTCTGTCTGTGGATACGAAAGCTGTACGTAAATGGTATATATTTAATGTATACATATATCACAGAAACTGATTTGACTTTCCATTTTTTCAATTTCTATTTTTCACTTATAGCTTTTTAATGGTTTCATTAAATTTATTTTAAATTTTTGTTTATAAATAACGGAAAGAACTAATTTATTGATGATTTTATTTTTCAAAATAACCATATCACCAATATCAAATGTGGTATTTCGAGAAAATCAATCTCAAATTATAGTTTAAACTAATTGATTTGGTCCCATGTGAGAGTCCATTTAATTTCTCCTACTTTAAATTATGCCAACTTCATCTACATTTTCATGAGTACTCATTTAATTAACAATATTCAGCACACATAGAAAAGTTATCCAAGATTTGCTTAATAAACTTAAGAGTCAAATCTGTGTTTAGTATACAGTCAGTTGGTCGTTTGATGTCTTCTAAATCTGTTCGCTTAATCATGTCAAGCATTGACGCTGATTGACGATGTCAAGTGTTTTAGCCATAAGAATACAATACATATTTCTACATAAGACTTATGAACTACTTGAGTATAGTCGTAGCTAGAGCTATTAAACACTTTCACAATGCATTTTTCACACAACAAATTGGGCACTTAGAAAAGCATGTCCCATAACAACATCAGCATTTTACACATCCATTTGCTCACACGTACATTGAACTTTGTTAGAGAATCGAATGAAAAAGTAAAAATGAAGAAATATAAATAAAAATTGTACAACATTTGCGCCGCATTTGTCGCTAAATTTAAACATTTTGTAAAATTTTGCAATTGCAGTTTCAGTTTTAAGCATTTGTTTCCTCATTCCCTGCCGGCTGCACTTTCTACCATTTGAAAATGGGGGGAAACGCTTCGGGAAAAATAAGGGAAAGCGGGAAAGTGATGTTGGCTTCGTCATGGTATATTTTTAGACAATACTTTTGGCCTAGTTATGAGATGTACTTTTAGGGGAGCAAAAACATGGAACAACTTTCAAATGTAAATTTAGACATACACTTCCCAATCTCCATTCTCTCTCTTTCTCTCCTCTCACGCACTCCTTAACTCTTAAAACTGTGTGCTCTGTCTGTGTCTGTTGGCTGACATGTGTCACGTGTCGTTGACTGTTTCGCCTTTTGGCCCAGTTGCTGCGACTGGGCTGCATAAGCTGACCCCAGCATAGTTTATACTTTTGCGTCTCGGACATTGGGCCAAATACGTGTGCGATTTACTAAATTTAGATGGCAACACACAGGTGAAAAATAAACACACACACATTCAGCATGCTGTGTGCGCAATTCAAGTGAAAAAAGTTCAATTTGCTGCCAAGGCTCCCAATAGCATTCGCAGCAGATTTTCCAACTCTTTGTTTTCCTACAAATTATAATAATAATTTATATTCAACACTTTTTCCGGCTTTTGAATGCGTGTCTTGTGCTCTCTTCAACATGTGCTGACTTCTCTTAATTTGAGTGTTTCTCACTCTCTTGCGTTTTATTTCTGATCGTGCGCCAAGTTTTTGGTTTTCGAATAAAACATTTCAATACTTTGTTGGGTCGCCACAGTTGAGTTTTGTACGTCTAACGCAACGGATCAACGGATCAGCCTCAATTATTTCAACAGATCAGCCCCAACCTCGACAACAATTCAAATTGAATACTGTTTTTAAGTAATTTACAATTAATTACACCCGAGTGCATTGACAAAACCACAAAAGCGCCTGTCAAACGTGTGAAAAATATGTGAATTGCAATATTCGCTATCAGTTTACCAGAGACTCGAGACTTGAGATTCGAGATTCGAGACTCTCGAGAGACACTCGCGAAGAGACTCTTGCCCACAAGCGGGGGCAACTTTTGGTTGTTGTCAGTTGTAACGCGTTGTTGCCTTTTTTAGAGAATCGCTCACAATTTTTTTTTTGGATATTTCAAGTTGTTCGTCTTTGAATTACCTCTCAATATGGTCAAATATTTTGATCACTTTTTAATTTGATTTCGTGCGCATCGCAAAGTTTGTTTTTGGTTAAAGGTTAAAGTTCAAGTTAAAGTTTAAATTGCATTCTGAATAAAAAAAGCTAGTGTGCAAACTTGTCAGAGAATAACTACAAATTGTCATCATGATTAATATCTTTTATATTACTTCAAGCTAAATATTTAGATTCTAATCACATTTATAAAATATTTAAAACATGTTTTGGAATCAATTTCTCATAAATATTGTTATTTTATTTCATGTGCATTCGATAATTGAAAACAAAACTAAAAAGTTTCAGCTCTTTTTTCTTTGAAAATCCCAATAATTTATTTAAAAATTCATAGTTTCTAGGTCTATTATTTATTTTCCATTTCATAATCCCTTAATTCGTGCTCCTTGCTCTTGACATCAATATGTCTTGTCATGACACAACACAAATTCTCTGTATTTTTGTGAGAAACGTTTTATGTCTTATTAGCCAAGTTAAATTGCGGAATTTCCCGAAATCAGATGGGTCGTAAAAGATATTTCCATTTTCATCTTGCAAAAGACCTCACAACAATGAAAACTTTCAGTGTATTTGGAAAATCTAATAGACGATTCCACGATTCATTCATGGACGTTTTCTTTGTGGATAAATTGTAGATAGACTGATTATATATGAGGAAACACACAACTCATAAATTAAATGCACTCGACATTTTCAAAAAATGAAACGTTTTTATACCCTTTAAAAAAGAACTATAGGATAGTTCGTGATAGACGATTATGTTGAAAATCTTTCGAATCCACAAAATTACAGAAAATCTAACTAAAAAAGCACTCGATTTGAACTAGAAGTATTTTTAATTATAGTAATATTTATATTTTAAAAAGTACTTATTGCAGGGTATTTCGTAGTTAATCACAGCCAACTTGTTTGCTGTTCTTCATGTTTGCTGTTGGACTCGCGTGGGTGAAGCATCAACTTAAAATATTAACACTGAGCGGTAAATAAATAGAACACGCCATGGAGTCCCACCCATAGATTAGTGCTTTTCTTGTATGTGTTTTCAATATTATTATTATTATTATTAAACAACGAGTAGGAACAACAGAGAGACCGACCCCCACAGGCAATACTTGGGGGACTGTGCAGGGTAGCGTAATGTGGTTCCTTCTACCGCATTGCGGCAAAATTAAAACAAAATGTCAAAATTTATGTCTTGACGTCATTTTCTTGCTCGATTGAGTTGGCCTGAAGATTGTTGGGAAGGTCTGTGTGGGAGAGAGGGGGACTGGAGGTTCTAGGTGGCAACGGTGCGAAGCACGAATGAGAGAACCACATGTCAATATTGCGTTTTCCTTTCATACACAAAACGATCGTTTCAAAAGGAAATTTGTTTGTTTTTCCACTTTTGTTTATGCCAAAAATAAAAGAAAATTCACAAAACATTTTTCGCTTCGCTAATTGTAAAATGTGAAAATGGAAAAGTTCTTGCTCCTCTTCACTTCCTTTCTCGATTCTCGTTCTCGTCTTCGTCTCTGGCAAAGCGTAATTGCAATTTATTGGCGTCGATTGAAATACGAGTCGCTTTTGGGCAATTAAAAGAGTACAAAGACTAAAGGCACATGTTTTTATATTATAGCTGTGTGTATAGTTAAGTGAGTGTTGGAATCATGTCCTTTCGCTCAAGACCACGCACACAGGCGCCACTCGCCAGTCGACGGCGTTCCTTGTCCTCCAGCTCTCGAATGGGAGCCACAGGAACAGGAAGCAGCAGCAGCGGCTCTGGTGCTTACAACTACAATGGCAGCAGCTACAACTCTCGGCCCTTGAGTACAGGGTATTTTCCGAGCACCAGCAATGGCAGTGGCAGCTATCAGAGCCCCTACACAAGCATGTACAGCTCCAGGGAGAGTCTCTATGGTGGTCGTGGCTCCTCTGGCTCTGCTTATGGCGGCTATTCGAATGGTAATGGGAGCAATCGTTATGATTACTCCAAATATCAGCATCAGCCTGGAGCTTATTCCTCATCATCAGCATCAGCAAATACATCCGCATCTGCATCTGCTTCCACTTCCACATGCTCATCCGGCAGCAGCAGCACTAAAAGTAATCATAGAAATGGCAGCTACTATCAGTTGCTGGCTTCCTCAGGCAATCATCATCAGAATCACTACCATATCGTGGTCAGCAAGCATAGCAGCAATTGTTATGGCAACGCTAAACCATCCGCTCTATCCAACTCCAATTGCAACTCTTCAATCTCCTCTTCCTCCTCCTCGTCGAACACAGCAAGTTCGGGCTATGACAATTCGTCTCGATACGGTGGATATCCCAGCGCCTCGACATCGAGTTCCGCCTACGGCAGCGATCATCGCTATGTCAGTCCCTACTCCAGCAGCTATGACAATGGTGTGACCACAGCTTCGCTCAGCTTCAAGTCGCCCAGTCTGAGTGCCTCCAATTCGTTCAAGAGTTCGGCCAGTGCTCGCCTGCTCAAGACCAAGTCGTTGTCCAACTCCAACAGCAGTCTCAATGCAGGATTCCCCATCACCGGCAGCAGCAGCAGCAGCACGCCGAGCAGTGCCGGTGCCACAGTGGCAGCCATTGCTGCCACACGCAGCAATTCTCTGCGGGAACAGGAGCGCAAGTCACGGAATCGCACGCGTTCCCGCAGCGCAGCCCAACGTTCGATAAGTGCATCCTCGGAGAAGAGCGAGGGTTATGAAGTAAGCCGACAGGGAAATATACACAGCTACGGTTGTTGTTGTTGTAGGCATAGTAAACTAAATGAAATGACCAAAGAATTATCTGTTTAAACAATATTTAATTTATAAGAGTTAATATACAATTTAAATTTAATTTATCTTGCATTCTCTCCTCAGAGCGGCAGTGAACGCACCTCTCGCTCTCGCACCACAAGCACAGCAACAACGAGCGCCGCCAGCGAATCGAAGAGCGCGAGCGCGAGCAGCAGCCGCAGCGACAAGTCGGAAAATGGCGATGGCATTGACTATAAGGCGCTCTGGGAAGCGGCCAAGTGAGTATGATTAGGCCAGGTGGCAAGTATGGCATAGGGCAAAGACTCTGTGTACCACCTTAATTGGTTGATATTCGATTAAAAAGCGAAATTATTAGAAACCTTATTATTGACCCTTAACAAGAAGTAAATTCTACTGTACCATAGCTTGCAATTTATTCCGTTCAATTCATAATGATGGTCACACTTTTCTGTAGATTCATACACAATTATGGCGACCATGAAGGAAATAAAACACTGCCTCAATAAATTATCTTAACTTCATACCACACTTTCCCCTTCATTTTCATCTCTTTCGCAGAATGGAGAACGACAAGCTGAAGCAAATGCTCAAGCAGAAGGACGACGAAGTTGTTCAGACGCGTGCGACGCTCGAGCGCTTTGCCAATGCCGTAAGTAAACCGCCTAACATACCACGCCCACAACAGCCTACTACTACCAAATAATACTACTTGATAAACTGTAAACAAAAAAAAAAGAAATGAACAAAAACTCTCTCAGCAGTAACAAACAAAACAACACACAAACCAAAAGCCGTTACAACACAGCTTTATCTCTCTTTTCCATTACACTCCTCTCTCAACAACTGTTTGGGGCCTCTCTTCTCTCGCTCGCTCGCTGTCACTCTCTCTCTTTCTGACCGTCTCTTTGCTATAACACCCAAATACCCAGAAACACTCTGCCTGCTATATACCAATAATATCCCAAATACTCGGCAACTCTGTTACTTCTACTTTTATGTTATTTGGATTTAGCTCATCCAAAATTTAGCCCGCTTGCCACTCGCGCTCTATTTCTTACGCTCTCGCTGATCTGTTTCTATACATACAACAACAAAAAAAACCCAAAAACAACACTACAACTGAGCAACAACAGTAAAAGTTACACCCGATACGATACCGTTATCCATCCCTAATACATTACAAATTTGAAATTGGAATGCAAATGTAAAACAAACCCAAAATTTGTTTCATTTTCATTTGACATTCGCAGACAACTAAAAATTCACTCTCTGAGATTGAGAAGCGTGAAAGAAGAGCTATGGAACGCAAGCTTTCCGAATTGGAAGAAGAGCTCAAGGTAAATACAAATAGTGTTCCAATCCTAACTATTCCCAATAAAAACACAAAAAAAAAAAAGTAAACAACCGTTAACGTCTTGTGCCTGTATGCCGTTTTTGTGTTTTATAAAGAGTTCCCGTAACAGGTATCGCAAATCTATTCCGTTAGATGCCTTCTCGAGATCTCTGCCAACATATTGAATTGTATTTATTTTTCTGCTTTTGTTTTATAATTTGGCCGACAGATTTTTCTATTTTTCTTAAGTTTTTTTTACCCTGTTTATTTTTGTTCGTTTTACCTGCCGCATGATGTAAGAGTTGCCTAAAGAGTCCTCTTTAAAAAAAAAACCACAACGACAACCCTACCTACTCCTTAACTGTTATTTTCCACCTTGCAATAACTGTAACCATTTGAAGCACTCTGAACCGTTATTCCCGTCAGCGGAAAGTTTGAACATTGTACAAAAAATATAGTATATTTACATTCCTTTTATCATCTCGCTTTATATTTTTGGCCAATTTTGTGGATGTGTTTAACCGGCACAGTTGTAATTGACTTAAAAAAAGTTATCATGAGTTCGTTTTTTTTAATAGTGAAAGCTGCACATAAGCCGCTGCTTTAGTTCGTTTTCTTATTTTGTGAACCTTCCCAATATCCAATAAATGTCACCTGTACATATGTGTACATTCATACATCATTTTTTCATGTGTACAAAGATACATACATATATATTCATTGTGTGTTTTGTTTTTGTAGTGACTATAGAACAACACCGAAGACATAAACTCATCAACACTTCAATTCATTTGTCCATTTTGTTGCACTTCTGTCACCCTTACTCTCTGTCATTGTCATTATTGTTGTCGCCATTGTCATTCATCCATTCATTCACTCACTCTCGCTCGCGCTTTCGTCAATCATTTTGTTATGATTTGGTCACACTCCCATGTGTTATACGTTTACGTTATACGTTTTACGTTATACATTTTTGGCGTGCTCTTTTGTGCGCTCATTTCGAAAAACAAAATCAAATAAAACGCTCACTCAAATTATGTTTTTCTTTTCTCTCTCTCTCTCTTCCCACGCGCGCCTCATTCATCGAATCAAAAACCGAAATATCGAAAAACCAAAACATACAACATGAAAACCAACAAAACAAAACAAAAAAATAACAACAAAAATATATACAAAAAACATGCGTTTTGTTTTGTATTTTTTTCTTCTTTCTCGCTGTTGTTGTGTCGTTTTAGCTCTTGCAGAAGCTAAAGACTGAGAACGACCGTCTGCGTGCCGAGAATCGTGCCCTCACGCGAGTCGTCTCTAAGTTGACCACCTCGGCACAGAGTCAACTGGCCAAAAGCAAATAGGCTCCTACCGAGAGTTGAATAATTTTGTTAGCACCACGAATATCGTAATCGTACTCGTACTCGTTATCGTAATCGCAATCGTTATCGTTATCGTTTCTATATACTTCTATACCATATACTCGTACAGCATACATACAATACATACTCACATTACATACTCGTACATAGTTAAATGCAATATCGTAAATATTATATCGTAAACTGGGACACCAATTGATACTATATATAATTTATTAGGCTTTACTAAAGAATACTTATTACTACAATACATAAATAAACATTTATATAAACATTTGCATTGTTATTGAGCGCAACGTACATACATATAACAATAATTAAATGTATTTTCTAGCTAAATTAAGTTCACGATTTTTTGGTGCACATTTTCATGAATACCCAAAGTTTGGCAGGCAATTAATATTTTTGCACCACTGTACTATTAGCTTTAATAAAATTTATAAAGAGATTTATAGCTAAAATTTTTGCAAATTTAAATTGTATTAGAAAAAAAAGTAATCACATATTAAGTACTATATATCAGCAAAATATCGGTACCAGAATATAACACAACATATGGCAAAAACTGTACCCACAAATATATCGCAAATATACTCGAATACTCGTATAATCAAAGACTACATCAAAAACAAAAGTTAGGAATAAACACTTGGAAACTGAAGCAGCTCAATCAACTCAACAGCAGCAACTATTGTGGCACCGGCAATATCAGCACCAATCACCGCCAGCATAGATATCACAGCACAGTTACAGTTACAGTTCTTCAGTTCTTATATGCAGTGAGCTTAACGGTAAATGTCCAACCACCTGCCACAAAAGAACTTGCGTCATTTATGGGCTGGCTGTTGTTTTTCTGTTGTTGTTGTTGCCTAATGAATAAATCAACAAATATTTAAGCAATATTAGTTTATAAATTGTACTCTCTAAAAGTGTGTTTCGAAATGATTTATACAAAATTCTCAATTTGCCTGAAGATCGATTTATTTCGATATCTAAAACATAATCTCGAAAATTGTAAAGTTTTGAAGCACTCGACTGTAAATACCTATCTATGTATAATTTATATTACAACTAAAACTTTAAAAATTTATACCAAATTGTTCCCATGTTGTTAGTATTGTTAAAAGTTTTGCTGAAATTTATTCTCAATGTGTGTGTTTTGATCTATACTAAGTATATCAGAGTTATACCAATAAACGTTTTGCCCAATTGCCGTTCTTTTGAATACTGTTTATTGTTTGTTGTCTATTTCGATTTATCGATATTGCTATATGGCCCAAAGCACAAGAATTGTGGCTTTGGGTTGAACATTTTACATTCAGTATCAGCATTTCAAATTCCCAAGTATTTCGCTTATCGTACACGTGTCATAATAAAACATATCTTCAGTCTTCTATCTCGGGGAAGGATGGGGAAATTTCCATAAGCGATATATAAATGTTTCACTCGTATTTGTTTATATCTATGCATGTTTTTTAGGGCGTTCTATTGTTCCTATAGTATTTGAAGGTTCCAGAGATACTTTTAACTAAATTTGTTTGTTGTTGTTCTTGTTGTTGCTGATGCTGAGATGCTTTCAGTTAGCGCAACCCCAACTAAACCGCATGAATTAATTAATTTAATACCCCGCCCGCCCCCTTTTAAGTCTATAACTAAATGTGCTAGTTGCATTAACTATATTCATTAATTTGATACTAATTACTTTTGATTTTCTTTTAATTTTTCCTGCACAATCCGAAAAAATCCTTATACAAAAAAACCAACAGCAACTTGATGTCTACAAGTCGGATAATCATCGCCTGAAGGAGGAGAACGCTGCGTTGATTAGAGTAATTAGTAAATTAAGTAAATGAAATTATGTTTTAACTTAAATTTACTTGCGCCTTTATCAACAAAACAAAAACAAAATCAACAAATTACAAGCAACAATTTCAGTTGAGCGATCCCGTAATCGCTGGCAAAACGAAATTAAATTAACTAAATTATATGATGAAAGGAAATGGAGAAAGAAGATTAAAAGAAAGGAAAGATTTATCTTACTATTATTATTATTATTATTATTATAATTTTTATTATTATTTGTGTGTTTAGACATTTAAGCTCTAGATGAAACCATGTTTCGAAAATCGTTGAAAATTGTTTGTTTTTCTTTTTAATTATTCTCTTTCTCCTCATCTCTCTTCCATAATAAATTATATAGTAAAAGAATGAATGGAAATTTATTTCATGTATTTGGTCAAATTATAGAGAAAATTATAAACAAAAAAAAACGTAATTATAAACATAAATGTTGTATAACGGATAATTTCAAGTAAAAAAAATAAGAATACAAACAATACCTTTAAATACAAACGAAAAAAAAAACTGAGAACATATTCATCAAATGAACCCTAGTTACAGATTAGTTTAACTATAAAAAAATACATATATAAATATATATATATTTTTCATATATACACTCACTCACACACAAACACATATATAAATTATATACACAAACACATACATACATATTTGAGAGAAAACAAGAAAGTTTTGTGAGAAATGTTTTGAAACCAGCCCACGCAACAACAACTTACTAATTGTAATGCTGTAATTGTTTTTTAAAAAACGTAAAAACTCATTTAGTTATAAACAATAAACATGTAATCAATCAGTGGTTAAACATTAGCTATGCATATGCAATATTGAAGCATTGATAAACCAGATATGCAACTGGAATCTGAGATACTGTATCTCACATAAGAACTGGCGCTCTATATAAATGCAGACAAATGGTATATGCCACATCATAATGTTGCCCATGTGTATGGAACGATTTGTTTGATTATTATGTTAATTTTAGTTGTTCACTTGAAGAACGTATTATATATATCGTACTATACTTATTTGACTTTCGCTTATACATACATACTATATATAATTGTAATGAAAACACATGATCATACGCATATTTCTGTTATTTATTAAATTCGTTTAAGAGATTTTGTGTTACTCGTAAAAGAAATACGATAAACAACAAAACTGAAAAACAAAAATACATATGAAAAATCAAACAAACAAAAAAAAAAAAAAACAAGTGAAATGTGTAATATGTAAAATTGTGAGAAAATATTTAAGAAAATTTGATTCAAATACGAAACTTAATAAATGTGATCGCAAAGTAAAATATCATTTGTGTTTTCTTTACTGCTAATTTGCAGATATCAATTTGAAATTATCTATATTTGCAGCTGAAAATTAAATTAAGGGAATGTAAAATGAATTATAGGAAATGGCCTTCAATTTTAATTTCTTTGCGTTTGGACCGTAAAGATAAGCGTAGATAAAGATACAGAGTATTCTAGCGAAAATGATGCGATACTTGTGTCAAAATAGTAATATAAATTATACAGTTCTGCAAGAATGAGTCGATATTGCTTTATGATGAGTAAACATTTAGATATTATGACGGGACTTATAAAACTTGCTCTGAAGGTTGCGTATTTTGGGTATAAAAGTTAAGGCGTTCGGAGGCATTGGATCAGTCAAATCTAAAAGTCAGGATGATTAAGTTCGCAATAGTTGTCGTGTTGGCCGCGTTGGGAGTTGCCAAAGCTGAAAGTCAGTGCGGTGTTTGTATGCCGAATGGAGTTTCCTGTGAAACGGAGAGCAGTTATTACGTCTGCCTTGGTAAGCAACGGCTACGGATTTACAAGGAGACTTGACTTAAGGATTTCATTTCCTGCAGGTAATAACAAAGCTGGACCCTACCTTTGTGAAGCCGACGAGGTTTGCACCAATTCCGATAATGTTTGCGAGAAGAAGACGGATATGCTAGGCGACACTAAGAACGTTTGCGGTGATGACAATGGAGCTTGTCAGGCCTGCGGCACTGGAAAACTATTCACCTGTGCCAGCAGAACTCAAGGCGCTCGTTGCGTCAATGGCGCGATGTCCACGTCCATAATCTTTGATTGCGGTGACGATGAGATTTGTGTCTCTGATGCAGAAGAAAATCATGGCACCGTGTGTGTACCAAAGTGTGCCGCCGAGTTTGTAAGTATACGTTATAATTTAAATGTAGTTACCAACTTAAGTACTTATTATTATTTTACTTGTAGCTCAACAAGAATGCCACCTGTAGTAATGATGTCTATACTCCACCAACTTTGGAGCCACCAACTACACCAAATCCAAATGAGCAGCAGAGCATTTGTGCTGAGGCAGCTGTGGGAAAGACCACCAGATTCTTCTTTGCGTACGCCGACTGGAGTTGCAGAAGCTATGTCTACTGCGAGAAAAACAGTATAAGCAACACCCACTTCGAAACGACCTTTGCCCGCAGCTGCTCATCTCCTAATCCCTATTTCAATACGGCCACCGGAAGATGTCAGGCAAGAGTTCCAGAGAATTGTCGCACTGATGCCCCCACTACTACTACCCAAGAGCCAATTATCACCACCACCCAAGAATCAATTATCACCACTAGCCAAGAGTCAATTATCACCACCACCCAAGAGCCAATTATCACCACCACCCAAGAGCCAATCATCACCACCACCCAAGAGCCAATCATCACAACCACCCAAGAGCCAATTATCACCACCACCCAAGAGCCCAATGGAGCAACTTAAAATCCTAAGGAAGCACCCTGAGGATCATTAAGCAATGGCATCCCAATCAAAACTGGTCTAATTACATATTAACTTTAAATATATTAAAACAGCTACAGTTATATAACATACATAAATGAAAGCTATTCAACTATTGTGAAAAAAACTTTATATAATAAATAAATACTGAAACTGAATGTATGTAAAACTTAAAAATATAACAATCAATTTGTTGTAACAATTGAAAACATTAATTTATTTGTTAGACAAATGAATGGTAATTAAATGGATGTGTCGCCAAATTGAATGGGTTAAGATCTGTTTGGCCATAAACAAAACAACATATATGTGTGTATGTACATTTCTAATATATTGTATTTTGAATGTGTTTGCACATACATTGTACGTCATCATCTGTCTAAATCTGTTATTGAATATGATATTCACGTTTTCACTTGCTCTCTTGGCTGATTTATAACGCTGGCAGATGCGTTACGCCTTAGCTTAGATCAACAAGGGGGAATTATTCTTACTATATACTATAAATATATATATGTATAAGTGTACATATGTATATAAACTTATTTTATTGCTAGTTGTGTTGCATGGCCACACAGACATATTGTAGAGGCATATGTAGACAGAAAGATACATAGATACATTACATACATAAGTACTATACAATAAAAAGATATTCATTTAATGATTCTTAATATTTCATCGAGACACAAATGAAATGTTGTTGTTGTTGTTGTTGTTGTCGGTTGGGCGTTGCGACTGCAATGGCAGCAGCGATTGTCGCGGCAATTAAACATTAAATCAAATGAATTGCAGAAAACTGCAAAAGCTGACACTGAATGACTGACGAGGAGGAAGGAGCAGGCGGAGACTTGTCTGTAGTGTCTGCATATAATATGTACATTATGTAGTATGCCCAAGACTGAGGCAGAGACTCTGGCTGGTTTGCCTGGCTGGCCAAAAACTAAATGCGCAAATGGAAATTATGGCCATTGACGACGCACGATCTGCCCGGCACACTGTACGTGGGCAGCGGCGAGTGTACAAACTGTAAAATAATAAATATATATTTAAGTATGTAGTTAGAGCTTAATGATGGATTGCTGCAGCCTGCATTTATGGATGGCAAACAAACCTTAGGCACTTTCTGGGTTGTCGCCATGTAGCCGACACAGAACGATTGCGTGGTGTGACTCCACATCACCTCGCCGCTGCTCTGTTTGGGATAGTAGAGCAGTGTCAGGGCGCCGGCATAGAGATCCTGCTGTTGTGGCAACAGTGGTGAGTCGAGGAACTTTTGCTTGAACGTCCTGTGCAGACTCGTCACGGCACAGTCACTGCTGAAGGCACCGTTGCATATCTCTCTGGCGAGCAGGGTTTTCATCAGGTACTCACCATTGCCCGTCGTGCACGTGGCAATGGCCAGCTCATCGGTATCGGTGGCCCAACAGCCGGCGCCGTACGTTGCCGCCTGTCCCACACGGCCGGGCACCTTGAGCAGAATGCCACCGGAACTGCAGCCGGCGGCAGTGTTGCCAGCGCCATCGACGCACACAGCACCAACCGTGTCCAAGGCGGCCGTAAGCTCCACTTCGTTGCCGGGCTCGGGCACCACATCGTCGACGGATTTGTGGCTGCCAACAACCATATCGTATTTGCTCTTATAATGATTGTAATGGAATTTCGCCTTCGATGAGATCAGCACATTGGGCTCGACCATGGCACAGCCCGTTTGCTCGGCATACTGCTCCGCTCCACTGGCCGCCAGCACCATGGGCGGTATTCGTTCCAGAGGCTGTTGCTCCGACTGTCCGTCACAGATGCGTCGGGCCAACTGTATGGGATTCTTCACCCGGCTGACATTCGTGCAGGCGCCAAAGTTTAATGTGGTGCCATTCATAATGGCTGCGTCGCACTGCACGGATCCATCCAAACAGAGATTCGACCCGAAGCCGGCGTTTGTGTGGCCACAGTTCTCCAGCCGCACAATCGCTGCCTCGCAGGCGTCGACTGCGCTGCCTCCATTGCGGAGTATTTCTGTGGCACGTATGCACGCCTCTTTGATGACGCGCTGGTATTTGGTCTCGTCGATGCAGTTGCCAGCTCCTGAATGGAATGTGCGTGCCAAGGCATAAAACGTAAATAAGCGCACATCTCATCAATCACAATCAATCAAAACGAACCTGTGTGCACCGCTATGAAGCCAGCCATGTTGTTGTTGCTGTTGTTGTTTCCGTTGTATTCCACGCCAACTGCACTTGCGTTTTGAGGCCTTTGTTTACGTCCGTCGAATGCTATTTTCGTATTTGTTTGTTTAAACAAAATTTGGAAACTGAGAACTGCAACGACCGTTTGTTGAATGCGCCAAAATACTAACTTCAAATATTCGATCAAAAAATACTGCACTGCAAGATGAATTTATATATAGGAGATGTATTCGCTCTCTCTCTCGGGGCGAATCTGTCAGAGAGAGACGACAGAGATGGATATGTAGAGAAACTTTTTGGTTTGGTTTTCTATACTCTTCACTCATTTTCGTTTTGAGAATTTGACTCGTAAGACTGTGCAAGGTGTATTTATTAATAAGTACATCTTGAGACTGTGCTGTGAAAGAAAGCAGTATTTTGATTTATCTTGCATTTTGAATAATTTATTTTAAAAATTTATTTTATTTTATTATTTTATGTGCATATAAACATTTTTGGCGTTTGGCTGCAAAGCCTTGCGCTTGCATTGCTGTAATATATAAAACCACCTTCATTAAAATTATTTTCACAAATTGTGCCCCGAAAAAGAGCGCACGTCAAACGAATGTATACACATTACCTATAATACAAATTCATCTTGAACCCGCTAAAGAATCACATTAGAATTTCGTTGACATTCATATAAGAGCTAAAAGCAAAAGGAGTTTAATTTATATAGTTGTAGAAATTGTACAGTAGATTAAGATTAAATAGAATAAATTACATGCACTCTTGATTTTTTTTAAACAGCAATAAACAGTCTTAAAAGTGACTCAACCGGATTTGGTATTTTTGTCTTTTTTATTTATCTGTTTACCGTACTTGGTCACACTTATCTGCGACCGTGATTTTTGCAATAAAAAAATTGCAACAAAAAAAAGTAAGAATAAATTATTTAAAAATGCAATTAACCTATACGACACTTTAATAATGCACGGGAAAAATGTACCGATTATATTCTAATTGTATTTGAAAGAAAATGCACACAGGAAGTGCAAGTGAAATGTGAAGAAAGTATTTGTTTGTTCAGGCTCCAACAACTGTTTGTGTGCTTGTGTTTTTGTGTGTGACGTCTGACTGCACTTGTTATACACTAATACCAATCAAAATATGTAAAAGAAAGAAATAAAAACCATTGCAATATTGCAACGCAGAAACAACCCAGCAGTTCAATCCAGCGCATACTCTACTGCGAATATCCAAAATCCACGCAAATAACTAAATACGCTTTTAAATAATGGACAAATTCCCATTAAAGGGTAGCAGAGAAGCTGCAGCGGAAGGCAACAGCTATATAACCGCATATCAGACAGTCATGAAAAAGGTATGTAATAGTCTCTTTTTGTCTTTGTTTTCATTTATATGATATTTAACATATCAATCTAGAGGGTTACGAAATGCGTGCGCAATAACAGTTTTCCAAATTGGGGGGCGGTAATACCACTACAAAAAGTGTCTACGTGGGTGTGTGACTCTCTGTTTAACTAAACAGCTGAGCAGCCGACTGCCTTGTGAAGCAACATCTGCACGCTCCCACCGTTCACTTTGCGTATAAAAAGAACCGAAAGTCCCACTTAATCTTATCAGTATCCGTGCGTAAACAATGAGGGTGATTTTAACCATGTTCTGTTCAAGTCTAGTATGCTGATGATTTAAATGATTCACGCAATATACAGGAAAACCTTTTGCGGATCTCAATTACGGCCAGTGTTGCCAACTTTTGTTTAAAAAAAGCTGTTTTTGACAGGAGAAAGAATGCAAAAAAACTGAAAAATTAATTTAAGAAAAGCCGTTAAAAAGTTAGTTTTTTTATTCATTAATTCCTGTATTTTCTCCCGTGAGGGGAAGAGTGAAAGAAACTGAACAATTTGAGCATATAAATTTAAATATTTTTAGGTAGATATTTTAGTAATGTTGAATAAATTAACTGATTTGTTCATTTTTTTTTTTTAGTCCAATGGTCACACTACTGGAGCCGGCGAAGGCGATCATCCGCTGGCGCCACATTCAAATATTTCCTATGCGGCAGCAACCACATCACTCACAGCAGCCACAGACGACGAGGATATGATCGATATAACGCCGCGCTCGAGCCCAGGCGAACTAATTGGCGGTGCTGGCAGTTACCATCGTGAAACAGCTACTGAATCAGATACGGAGCGTGACTATGCGCCAAAACAGAGAACAATGCATCATCATCAGCATCAGCATGTGCCAACTCATAGCGCTTTCGGTGATCCAATGGATGGTGAGTTGTCAGCCAAAGCGACGGCAAGATTTCTACGATCCATGGGTGTGGCGTGCTCGCTGTGATTTACTTAATCTTCAGTCGCGATCTCGTGGTCAGCTGCGACCTCACGACAATTGTGACCGCGTGGCGCAAGCTGTACTGACATTTATTGCTTTTATTATAATTATTATTATATTGTATGTGCAGATGAGGGAGTGAGAGCGAAGGTTGGAAACGGGGCATTAAAATTCAGATATACATATGTATGCATAATTCCAGTTGCGCTCGGTTCGTCTGTATTGTGTGTTTAATATAAATAACTGCGAGCTGCCAATCGGAAGACGCATATAGAATTCGGCTCGACTCGCATATCTGTCCGTCTGACTGTGGGGCTTCGATTGCAGTTGATTATTCCAAGCTGTTACTAGAGCATACAAGCATATTAAAAATAAATTCCTCTATTTATTCAAACGTTATAATTTTGACAATGTCTGTTTTTTTTTTTTAAATAAAGATATACAGTTCGTCAAGTAACTGTTTTGATATATACTATAATAAGCATTTCATAGTTGAAAATCAAAACTAATCAGAAATTATCTTGGTTTTTATTGTATTCAAACAATTGCTCATTTTTCTGACAAATATTTTGGTTTTAAAAATTAAGAACAACTACATGAATTATTTATTTGGTCAAACAAATTACGTGATCAACTGTTTATAAATTATTGGCTACAAGATCAGGCACATAAATTGATCCATTGCACACCCATAAAGCTGCCAGATTCCAAATGTGCCTCGACAATAAACATTTGTAATCAAAGTACCTTTTATTTTGCGCTCATGTACGCCGTTTTAGGAGCACTTTCGTTTTATGGCTCCTCGGATGTGCAGGATGATATTCCCGGCATTGGACAGTATGAAGATTTCCACACTATCGACTGGCAGCGGGACATTGCCCGTGATCGGATGCGGCATCGTTATATAGTCAAAAAGCGACAGGATTCAGTATGGGACTTGATCAAGGTGACCAAAAGAAATATCTCCACTTAGAAATAAATATACAAATATCTTGTTTTATTGTTCCACAGGGATCCATAGATGCCGGCTCCGGTTGGCTGTGCGTTCTACTGGTGGGAATTGCGGCGGGCTGCGTGGCTGGAATGGTGGACATTGGCGCCAGTTGGATGTCAGATCTAAAGCACGGCATTTGCCCGCCCGCCTTTTGGTTTAATCGCGAGCAATGTTGCTATCCGGCCAAACAATCTGTCTTCGAGGAGGGCAACTGCTCCACGGTAAGTTGTTTAATTACAAATGAAAGTCACTTATTTGATGGGACAACTTTGATTTCAGTGGAAAACATGGCCGGAGATCTTTGGACTCAGTCGCACTGGCACGGGGCCATACATCATCTCGTATATTTGGTACATCTTGTGGGCATTATTGTTTGCCTCGTTGAGTGCCTCGTTGGTCCGCATGTTTGCGCCATATGCCTGCGGTTCTGGCATTCCGGAGATCAAAACCATTTTGTCGGGCTTTATTATACGCGGCTATTTGGGCAAATGGACATTGCTGATCAAATCGGTGGGCCTGATGCTCTCCGTGTCGGCGGGCCTGACTCTGGGCAAGGAGGGACCCATGGTTCATATTGCCAGCTGCATTGGAAACATATTCTCGCATCTTTTCCCCAAGTACGGACGCAACGAGGCTAAAAAGAGAGAAATTCTCTCAGCGGCATCCGCGGCAGGCGTTTCAGTGGCTTTTGGTGCGCCCATAGGCGGCGTGCTGTTCTCCCTGGAAGAGGTGTCCTATTACTTCCCACTGAAGACTCTCTGGCGTTCCTTCTTCTGTGCGTTGATTGCGGCTTTCGTGTTGCGCTCACTAACGCCGTTTGGAAATGAGCATTCCGTGCTGTTTTTTGTGGAGTACAACAAGCCCTGGATATTCTTTGAGCTCATACCATTTGTCTTTCTCGGCATCATGGGCGTAAGTAACAGACTGATGAATTAACTGCCTATTTGTATGCTTAATGTCTGTCTAATTGGTTTCATTTTAGGGAGTCATTGGCTCATTCTTCATCAGGGCTAATTTATGGTGGTGTCGCTACAGAAAGTTCAGCAAGCTGGGACAATATCCAGTTAGTGAGGTCCTCTTTGTCACCTTGGTCACCGCTATCATCTGTTATCCGAATCCGTTTACTCGCATGAACATGAACGAATTAATCTTCCTGTTGGTTAGCAAGTGCTCACCTGGTGACACCAGCAATCCCCTGTGGTGCGTATTAAGACTTGGATTATGTAAATATAATTTAAACCAATTCGTGTCTTTATCTTTGTACTTACAGTGACTACAAACGGATGAACATTAGCACAGGAACTGGCTTCACTGAGGTCACTGAGCCAGGTCCCGGTGTCTACAGCTCCATTTGGCTGCTCGTGTTGACTTTCATTCTTAAACTGGCACTGACCATATTTACATTTGGCATTAAGGTGCCCTCGGGTCTATTTATACCCTCACTGCTGTTGGGCGCCATTATGGGCCGCATTGTTGGCATTGGCGTGGAGCAGTTTGCGTATAGTTATCCCAACATCTGGTTCTTTACGGGAGAGTGTGCAGACAGCAATCTTATAACCCCTGGACTGTATGCTGTTGTGGGTGCGGCCGCAGTTTTGGGCGGCGTTACGCGGATGACAGTCTCCCTGGTGGTCATCATGTTCGAACTGACGGGCGGTGTGCGTTACATTGTGCCCCTGATGGCGGCTGCCATGGCCTCCAAATGGGTGGGCGATGCATTGGGCAGACAGGGCATATATGATGCACATATTGCGCTAAATGGTTACCCCTTCCTGGACAGCAAAGAGGAGTTTGCGCACACAACGTTAGCAGCAGATGTCATGCAACCCAAACGCAATGAAACATTAAACGTCATTACGCAAGACTCCATGACGGTGGAAGATGTTGAGAATCTGCTAAAGGAGACCGAACACAATGGATATCCTGTTGTAGTATCTAGAGAAAATCAATACTTGGTTGGATTTGTGCTGCGTAGGGATCTTAACTTGGCTATTGGTGAGCTAATGTTATTTTCGCTTTTTTAATGTATTTTTACATAACTAATTGTAACCATTTACCACTCACAGGCAATGCGAAGCGTCTTATCGAGGGTATTAATAGCAACTCCATAGTATTATTTACATCTACGACACCCACACAAAATCTGGGACCGCAGCCACTAAAGCTTAAGAAGATACTAGACATGGCGCCCATTACGGTGACAGATCAGACGCCTATGGAAACTGTCGTTGATATGTTCCGCAAACTGGGCTTGCGTCAGACTCTTGTCACACACAACGGGTAAGTGAATCAATAGATATATCATATTTGAATATACATTCTAATATTTGGACAATTTACAGTCGTTTGTTGGGAGTAATAACGAAAAAGGATGTACTGCGCCATGTGAAGCAAATGGACAATGAAGATCCAAACACAGTGCTCTTCAATTAAGTTGAATTTATTAGCCAATCAGCATATGGGTGAAAGCCTAGCAATTATTATTACCTGTACTATCACAAAATCAGCAACATTTTATTCAATTAAGTCAAAAGTTGAGCAGGAGAGTAGAGATTAGTGAATGAACGATCGGAACTTCGAGCGTGAGACAGATTTAGCCAAATTGTGTGCAGTTCTATTTTATGTTATATATATGCATATATATTTATATTTTATAAATGTATAAATATATATGTGTGTATGTATCTCGTTAATGTTAATTGTATAATTTATTTAAGACTTTTGCAACCTATTCATTTACTACCACTTTGTAATTATATCATTGTAAGCGTATGCAATTTAATACTTTATATTTTCTATATATATATCACTCTTAAATACTTAAATTACACTATTTTTTTACACTTGTGTACATCATTACGTATGTGAGTTGAAGTTGAGCAAGTTGCTTTCTTTTGTATTTGAAATATTTTATGCTGACTGCACAGATAACTATTTACGTATGAATGGAAAGTTTTTACTTGTGAAGGTTGGCACTTTAAGTTTTTGCATCTCGTTCAAAATTCTTAAAGAAACTCTTATTTACATATTTATATATACATATAATACTTATTACATAAATGCCGATATCAAAGTATTGTGTTTTGTTAGAGATCTGTGAAATTTTAATCTAAACTCGTGTAAATAGCAACATTAAAAGATGATTAAACCATAAATAAACTTAAGCGCAGCTATATAAAACAGGAAGTTATATTAAATCTAAGCAGAAGCTATTTATTCCCCAAAAAACTGTTTTCAATATACTCGTATTTGATCGCAATTGTAAAATAATTGTTGAAAGACCAAATCCCAAGTAGACTTTGACTAAATTAGAACATTTTAATTTGTGAAATCGAACTATTTGTACATACAAAATTAGCATTATGGCAATGATGATGGCTTATGCAAGATTGGCAATGGGTAAGCTTTAAATTTGAGCATATTTGCATTATAGTTGTGATTTAAATTAGTTCCTTGTGTAAAGCATGTCCACGAATTGGCTACAAAACTGAACAACTCGGATTCTTACAACCCCAAAAGCAGCAGGTGCCGGTGAAACTCCCTTGGCAGACTTCTTCAGCGCGTCCTTTTCTATTGGCGGCTCAAAGGTTTGGCAAGGAGTCAAAGGTTAACGAAGACAAGCCTAAAGAATGCTCTGAGGGTAACGAAGTTAAGCCTAAGGAAGGCTCTGAGAATGGAAAAAACAAATCCAAAGAGTGTTCTGGGGATGATAAAGACAAACACAAAGAGTGCTCCGAGGATGATGAAGACAAACTAAAAGAGTGTCCCGAGAATGATGAAGACACACCTAAAGAGTGTTCTGGGGATGATAAAGATAAACCCAAAGAGTGCTCCGAGGATGATGAAGACACACCTAAAGAGTGTCCTGAGGATGAAGAAAACAAACCTAAAGAGTGTCCTGAGAATGAAGAAAACAAACCTAAAGAGTGTCCTGAGAATGAAGAAATCAAACCTAAAGAGTGTCCTGAGAATGAAGAAAACAAGCCTAAAGAATGTCCTGAGAATGAAGAAATCAAACCTAAAGAGTGTCCTGAGAATGAAGAAAACAAACCTAAAGAGTGTCCTGGGAACAAGGATAATCCAAAAGAGTGTTCTGGGGATGATAAAGACAAACCCAAAGAGTATCCTGGCTTTCCAAAACTGCCATGTTGCAAGGATGCAAAGAGTGTTTGCGTTGATCCCTGTGAAGAGGACGAGGACATGGAACAAATTGCTGCACATATCGGCGGCAGGTGTGCAAAGGATCCATGTTCCAAGGTCAGGGATCCTTGCGAGCGATTTATCAAGGCGCATGTAGGCCGACCAATGAAACCTAAGGACTCCCATGAAGCCACGGAGCCTATGACCAAGTCCGAGAGTATTAAATAAATTAACAGAATTTGCGAAATTTGCAGTATTAAAGGGATTTAATTTTCCTTCCAGATATTTTGAAAATAAATAAAAATCAGATACCATCAAAGCTATTCTCGTGAATTGTTCTCAATATAGAATATCTGAAATTCAGAGCCATAGAGTCCTGTGATTAACCAGCAGCTGTCGATAGATGAAAATGATTATTAATGGAGAAAGTTCCTTAGAAAATTCAGGTGTATAATTTACCCATTGTCACTTATTTTAATAAGGTTGCCACGGCCGCGTAGGGCGCCTTTGACATGGGCGTGGGCGCCATCGCTGACCCTGTAATACTCCAAGGCGCCATCGTTGCTGGGACAGTAGATGATGTTGGCATCCCGGCTGCAGGCGATGGCATTCTTAAAGGGCAACGGGATTTGGACAATCAACTGAGCAGTGTCCTGTCAATAAATGGGAATGTAAGTAATGTTCAAGAGGTACATATATAGTGGATGTATCTACTTCATCCTCGTGCCGCATATCGTGATAAAACGCCTGACCGCTCAGATCACAGCTGATAACAATCGGATGTCCATCCATTTCGGTGCGCAGCAACGTGGACACCATGAACCGATGACGACGCAGGGCCAGCAGCTCCAACTGTTTGCTGGACGATCGGTCGGAGGAGGCGGCTTGGCGACCCGTGTTCCAGCAGCGATAGACGCCACCATCGTTGGTGCCCAGCACAAAGTCATTCAGCCCCAGGGACACCATGGTCGTTAGCTCCACGGCAACCGTAGCTGGCAATGAGTATCTAAGAAATAAATGTATTAAGTAACGATATGGCATGCTCCGTGTCGGGGAACTCACTCCCAGTCCAGGGTCATCTGCTTGGCCACCAGCCACTGCAGCACAGTTCCATTGGGATAGCAGGCGAGCAGACGTTCCTCCGTAACCCAATCCAATGCCACGGCGGCACCTTGGGTGGTGGAGACGCTGTGCAGCTGCTTGATCTGCACATTGGAGATGGGCTCGTACAGCCAGACAAAGAGCTCTCCATCCATGGTGGCGCCAGCAAACATGTTCTTATTGAATCCATTCGTGGACAGGCTGCGCAGACAGGACTTCAGCGGCAGAGTCTTGGCCTCGGTGTAGACCACGAAGTTGCCATGGGACACGCGCTGGGGCACAAAGAGTCTCAGCTGCTGCTCCACATGCTCGCACCAGTCGTCGTGTGGCGCCACCGAAGTGGCAACCAGCACGGGAGCATTGTTTGTGTGCACACATAGCCAAATGGCCAATCCCTGCGAGTTCTCAATGCTGCCCATGGTCAGATTCTGATAGATGTGCACCTGCAACTGCTCCTGCAACGTGCACTGACTTCCCTGCCGCTCCTCGTCCATCAGCGGCGTGGGATGACTCAGCTCCCGCTCCACCAGTGGAAAGATCTGTCGCAGCCACTTGGCCAAGGCACGCTCATCGTAGTCCACATTGCCACTGGCAGGCAGCTGCTCTGTTTGTGTGGCCACATGCTGCTTCTCCTGGGTGGCAGTGCCCACATCTGCACTTGGAGGAGGCGGATCCGTCCCAGTACAGTTGTCCACCAGAGCATTTTGTTTCTCTATCGGTTGAGTAGCCAGAAATTCAATTACTGGCGAACTGTAATGGGATAGCACGTCCATCTCGCAGGTGCTGCCATAAGCGACTGGCTTGGACACAACGAAGCTCCTTGGTTGGCATAGCAACTATCCAACCTACCCCTAAGTCATCCGGCAGGGGCAGCCAACAAGGGTAAGCCATATGAAAAATATACCCGGTAATTATCTCATCTATGCGGAACACCTTAAAAAAAAAATATATATATATTAAAAAGAGGCCTATTTATGATGAGTATTTCCGAGAATCCACTATTTTATTTTTTTAATTAAATTTTATTTTTTTTAATTGTTACATGTAATCTCTAGATATGATAATTATTTAAACAAACCTTAAAAAATCATTTTCAAAAGCATCAAAGTAGGCTTTGATTTATTAAGAAATTAAAGACACAACCGTAAAGAATTAATTTCATTTGCAAAGGGTTTTGAGTGAAGACTTAAATTTAATAAAAAATCTAAAAGAACTCGCAAACCGAAAAGGAAGATTGTTGAAAAATATTCCACTTTAACAAAGAAGAAGAGAAATACTCTAGTTCTGTTTTTGATTCTAGTTTCTAATTTGATTCGAATTATCAAAATGCTGATGGCTTGGACAAGATTTGGCACTGGTAAGAAGGGGATCTGTTAGATTCCATACTTTTCTATAAGTCCATTAAATTGGGTTAAACAATTAAAGCATGTGCAAGAATCGGTTGGAAAATTGGCCAACCGGGTCGGTTAAATGTCCAAGGAGAGCCTGCGAATGTCAAGTTCCCATTGCAGACGCGATGCTTGCAAACTTCTCTGGTTCGTTCCAAGGATGGTGATGATAAGGGAAAGGACGACGAATCATTCTTTAAGCCATGTGATGAGTTAACGAAGAAACCTGAGGAGGATAAGGAAAGGGCGGCTATTGCGGAGCATGTTGGTGCCAAGTGCGATCCTCCTGATGAGCAGCCTGTCCAGGATGCTTGTGAATCGGATGATAAGCAACCGGCGGACAAGGACAAAGCCTCCACCACTGGGGGCAAGGATCTGGGCGCGATGCTCGGAAAGAGGCGCGAGGGTGTTATTCATGCCGTCATTGGGCCGGTCATCGATGTATACTTTCCAGAGGAGATTCCCGATGTTATGAACGCCATGGAGGTTGTCGATGCACCCGTTGACCATCTGGTGCTGGAGGTGAGACTCCCCTTATTAGATATTTATCCATTTAAGGCTCGACGACTCTTCTTAGGTCTTCCATCATTTGGGCAACAATGTGGTGCGCAGCGTGGCCATGGATTCCACGGAAGGATTGAAGCGTGGCCAGAAAGTTATCGACACTGGCTTCCCCATTCGTGTCCCAGTCGGCAAATCCGTTTTGGGTCGCATTATCAACGTTGTCGGGGATCCGATCGATGAGCGTGGCGAGATCAAATCCGATTTCTACTCTTTCATCCATAACGATGCCCCGGAATTATCGGAACTGAGTGTTAAGCCGGAGGTGCTGGTCACCGGCATCAAGGTGATTGATCTCCTGGCTCCCTATGTGAAGGGCGGCAAGATCGGTCTCTTCGGTGGCGCCGGCGTGGGCAAAACTGTCCTCATCATGGAGTTGATCAACAACATTGCCAAGTCCCACGGGGGTTACTCGGTCTTCGTTGGCGCCGGAGAGCGCACTCGCGAGGGCAACGATCTCTATCACGAGATGATCGAGAGCAAGGTGATCTCCCTGGAGGACGCCACTTCAAAGGTCGCCCTCGTTTATGGCCAGATGAATGAGCCACCAGGTGCCCGCAGCCGTGTGGTCCTAACCGGGTTGACCATTGCCGAGTATTTCCGGGACGTAGAGGGACAAGATGTGCTGCTCTTCATTGACAACATATTCCGCTTCACCCAAGCGGGATCCGAGGTGTCTGCTCTGCTGGGCAGGATACCCTCAGCCGTCGGATATCAGCCCACTCTCGGTACCGACATGGGTACCATGCAGGAGCGGATTACCAGCACTCGCAATGGCTCCATCACATCCGTGCAGGCGGTCTATGTGCCCGCTGATGATCTAACGGATCCGGCACCAGCTGCGACATTCGCCCACTTGGATGCCACCACTGTTTTGTCCCGTCCGATTGCCGAGCTGGGCATTTATCCGGCAGTGGATCCCCTGGATTCCTCCTCACGCATTCTCGATCCTGACGTCGTCGGCGAGGAGCATTACAATGTCGCCCGTGCGGTGCAGAAGACGCTGCAGGGCTACAAATCCCTGCAGGACATCATTGCCATTCTGGGCATGGATGAGCTCTCCGAAGAGGACAAGCTGACGGTGGCACGAGCACGCAAAATGCAGCGATTCCTCTCCCAGCCATTCCAAGTGGCCGAGATCTTCACCGGCCATCCTGGCAAGTTGGTTCCCGTGGAGAAGTCTGTGGACGGCTTCAAGCGTTTGCTCAATGGGGAATACGATGATATACCGGAAATCGCATTCTATATGGTCGGCGATATTGACGAGGTGTTGGCCAAGGCGAATCAATTGGCCGCCAACATGAGTGGGGAGGCGGAAGCCAAGCAGGCAGCCGAGAAGAAAGATGAGAAAAAAGAAGAAGGCAAGGACACAAAGGAAGGGGACCAGGACAAAAAGGAAGCGAAAGATGACATAGAGACAAAGGCATCAGATGACACAGAAAAAGATAAGCCCAAGACGGAACCGCCAAAGTCAGAGGCTAAAGACAAAAAGGATGAATCCTCAAAAGACGAGAAAAAATAAGGCAATGTCCGATCCTGTTCATTTTGTGATCATTTTTAAAACATCTCTACCATCTATAAACTATGTACTGTTTACTATACAGGTTTACTAAAACTACCATTAATTATTCGTAATAAAATAATAAAATAATGTAAACTTACCAGATAATTCAGGTTAAGTCCATCATTGCAAACCCGGTAAAGCTGTCATTGGTCTACTCTATTTTAATGATCTGCTCTCCCTCTCAAGCATAAACAATAAGCTGTTGAGAGAAGAGCAATTACAAGCATGGAAGAAAGTCCTGATTGGTCGCAACGGCATCAGTGTGTGAGCAGAGCAGCAACTGCATGCGACAGCTTTAGGGGTGTGTGTCTCCGCTATAGAGAGATTGGCTGTAAGGTGAGTAGCGCCAGTGTTTGATGTGTGTGGGGGGCGGTGCACTGATTGGTCAGCTCACCAGACTGCTTGACAAATTTATTTGTGTTACAATAATTATGAACAATTGTCTTCCTTTTTATTGTATAAAATTTAAATAATTAATTTGATCATTATTTTCAGTTTTTTGCTTAAATGTTTTTCGAACTCGAATTTCGAGCACTGTTTCGCGCGCCATGTTCTCTGACACAAGTTGTCACGCATCAGCTGTTTGAACAGCTGATTGGATTCCGCCGGCTGCATTTTGTTTTGGTTACGTGCAAAATGTTGCGTGCTTTTCATTCTCGTCTTTCAACTCGCCTTTACTCCGTGAAAACTGCCAAGAAAGATGCCCAGAAATACACGGATACGATCAATTTGCCGCGAACCAAGTTCCCCAATCGTTTAACTGCCGTCAAGCGAGAGGAACAGGAACGACAAATTCTCGATGTAAGTTTTGTCATAGATTCCGATTTGAAGTTCATCTTAGACATGGAATTCATGTTGCAGCACAAGTTTGCCGCTGCGTATCTGTACCAGGAGCAGCACAAGTGCAAGCCGAGATTCGTGCTCCACGATGGGCCGCCTTATGCCAATGGGCAGCTGCATATGGGACACGCCGTCAACAAGATCCTGAAGGACATTACACTGCGTCAGCGGGTGGCACATGGGCAACAGGTGAACTACATACCTGGCTGGGATTGCCACGGCCTGCCCATTGAGCTGAAGGCCACGAACGCCGCCGCTGGTGAACAGAAGCCACTGGACATCCGCCGGAAATGTGAGATTCTCTCCCAGTTGTTGACTTTATACTGATGTTGTTGTTGTTGTTGCAGCACGTGCCTTTGCCCTGGAGGCAATTGAATCACAGAAGGCGGAGTTTCGCAGCTGGGGCGTCTTGGCCAACTGGCAGCAGGACGACATCTACCTGACATTTAGGCCCGAGTTCATTGCCAACCAGCTTCGCATGTTCCACAATCTGTTCGAGCGTGGCCTGGTCTATCGAGATCTCAAGCCCGTCTACTGGTCACCCTCTTCCAAGTGAGACTGATTAACTTTAAATGGCTTCTTTCCTTGTTCACCCCTAATCTTCGCTAGAACTGCGCTGGCAGAGGCGGAACTGGAGTATGACGCCAATTTCATTAGTCCCTCGGTTTATCTGCGTTTTCCCTTGAATGGTCTGACTTCGTCGGGCAAACAGATCTTTGCTTTGGTCTGGACTACAACGCCCTGGACGTTGCCCAGCAACCAGGCCATCTGCTACAACAGTTCTTTGGAGTATGTGCTGGTTAGGCTATCGAATCGCCACCCGGATGAACTCTACCTAATGGCCTCTGCGCTCTTGGCGGACTTTGAGGCGACCACGCAGTTGCAGTGCGAGATTGTGGAGAGATTGGCGGGCAGCGATTTGAGGAACTGCAGCTACCAACATCCCATGGACAGAGCACAGGCAGCGTTGCCCTTTTTCGACGCCAGCCATGTGCAGGACAGCAAGGGCACTGGATTGGTGCACACGGCGCCTGCTCACGGTCCCGATGACTTCCTGATCAGTTTGACCCACAAGTTGACCGTCAAGTGCTACGTGAACGAGGCGGGCATTTATACGGATGAGGCGCCAGAGTTTCTGCGCGGTCAGTCCGTGCTGGAGGCGGGCAATCCCTTGGTGCTGCAGCACATGGCTGAGGATGTGGTGCATGCCTCGCAGTTGCAGCACTCCTATCCCATAGACTGGCGCACCAAGCAACCAGTCATCATACGGGCCAGCGAGCAATGGTTCATCAACACGGACCAACTAAAGGCACCCGCCGCTGCTGCCCTGGAGCAGGTGGAGATCTATCCGCGGGCCAATGCCGAGGCCAGCAGGAAGGCGATGCTGACCCAGCTGCACAAGCGTCCCTACTGGTGCATATCCCGACAACGTGCCTGGGGCGTGCCCATCCCTGTGCTCTACAAGAGGAACAGTCACGAGGTGGTGCTCAGTGCTGCATTAATCGAGCATCTCTGCGCCCAGTTGCACAGCGAGGGATCCATGGACTTTTGGTGGTCCAAACCACTGAAGGAGCTGTTGCCCCATGAGCTTCTAAAGCAGCTCGGCTGCCAGGCCGAGGAGCTGGTCAAGGGCAGCGATATCTTTGACATATGGTTCGACTCGGGCAGCACTTGGTCGGCGGTCTTAAAGGAGCCACAGCAAGTGGCTGATCTCTATCTGGAGGGATACGATCAGTTCACCGGCTGGTTTCAGTCCTCGCTCCTCACCAGCATTGCGGCACGTAATTGTGCGCCCTACAAGTGAGCTGCCAGCACAGAAATCCGTCAGAGAATCCTTCAATAATCATCTCCAATTACAGAGCGCTCTTCGTGCACGGCTTCACAGTGGACGAGAAGGGTCACAAGATGTCCAAGTCCCTGGGCAATGTCATATCGCCCAAGCAAATAACCAAGAAGTTCGGCACGGATACTCTGCGCTGGTGGGTGGCTTCTCATGGCACCCAGCACATGGCCATTACGGTCAGCGATAAACTCCTGCAGCAATCGGCCGAGAATCTGAGCAAAGTTCGCGGCACGTTGCGTTATCTCAACGGCGTTATCGGTCAGCAGCAGGAACAGCTGCAACTAGACGACTCATCCATGGCTAAGCAGGATGGCAGCTACTTGAACAAGTATCTATTGCACCAACTGTTGGGATTCGAAGAGGAGGTAAGTTAAATGATCATGTTTTAGCAGCGATTAAAGCCCTAACCGAACCCGTAATCTTCAACCGGTAACAACCGGTTGAAATTTAAAACTGTAACCGAAACAAAAAGATTTTCATTTGACCGAAACACTGTAAGCCGAAATAACCGTTTAGTAACCGTTTTCTTTATAAGGGTTAATTTCGGGTTTCCTTACATTAAAAAAAATTATTTTTTTATTTTTAGTTAATTTTTGATTTTAATTTTCTTACGTTTAATTTAGAATTTCTATTTGTGATATTTATGATCGAATTTTCGTTGCACTGAATAAGCGCAAATAGAATTTATTTGTTAAATAAAATAATAAAATTGTTCAAATGTAACTAAACTATATCAAACTGAAGAATATGTGAAAAATGTGTGAATGAAAGATTAAGAAAGTAATGACTTAATTATATTAATATTATTATATTTTTGCAAAATTTTTTTTTTGGGACCCAAAAGCATACCGTTATTTTAAAACCGTTACGAAACGTTTATTGAAAGATTTTTAACCTAAATGCTAACAGAACCGAAACCGCAACTGAAACCGATATTCGTTTCGGTTTTAATTTTTCAAATTCCCTCACAACCATTATTTTCCTTGCAGATCGAGAAGCTCTACAATGGCTATGAGTACAATCGGGTTGTGTCCAGCGTTCAAAACTTCATTGCGAATCAAGTGTCGGGCATTTATGTGCACTTGATCAAGGATCGTCTGTACTGTGGTGATGATCAGGAGCTGAAACTAATTCGCCACACTTTAACCCAATGCTACAGGCAGCTTTGCAAGGCGCTGTGGCCCATCACTCCCTATCTGATTGAGGAGAGTTGGAGCTATTACGATGACACTGGCGGCGCCTTTCACGAGCAAACAGTTCAGGCGCACAAGGATTGGGCGAACCTGGAGGCCAACGAGGTGGTGAACACGGCACTGGAAATCAAACGCATCATCAACCAGCAGGCGAGCGATGTCAATAGCTGGAATCTGGCAGTCAGCATAAATTGCAGCTCAAAGCAACAATTGGAGCAGCTTATGGCTTTAAATGGAAATGGATTACATGTACCCGTGACCAACTCGGAACTGTGTGAGATTCTGCAAGTGGGCAGTGTCACCTTGCAGTCGGAGATGCACGCTGGAGCGGATGTGGCGCAAGTAAAGCTAGGCAGCTCCAATGCGCCACTCTGTCCACGTTGTCGTCGCTTTGGCGTCTTGGAACAGGAGATCTGCACGCGCTGTACGAATATTCTAGCTGTGAAACAATAGTTTAATAATTAATTGCTGGTTCTATAGATATTAAACTTATATTGTATATATTGAAGTGCTTAGATTCCTAGAAACTCTGCAGGCACTTGAGCAAAGTGTCGCGTAGTTTGAGGCGCGTCGTGGGTTTGCCACCGCAAATGATGTGCGTCTCATTGTCCTCGAACTTGATGGTGGTGTCCTCGTTGACCAGCTGCAGCGTCAGGTTGCCGCCACTGCGGTCCATTTTGATGTTGGAGAAACCATCCTGGGTCAACCGTTTCATTAGCGTGTCCACATCGATGCTGCCGTATTCGTATTTAACATTCTTGAGCACGTCCTCCTTGGAGGGCGCTGTGCTGGTGTTGGGCTCATCCTTGACCGTCTCCGCGCACGGCTGTATGCAGTGCACCTTGTCCTTCACCTGCAGGACACCCGTGAGCGTGGAGAGCGATACACCAGCCGTCACCTCACGCGCCAATATCTTCTGTGCCAGCTCCGAGGCAATGTAAATGCGATCCAGCTTACGCTTTAATGGCAACCTAATAATCTCGCCGCATTTAAAGGTAATGATCTTCTTATCGGGCTGCTCGATGAACAGATTGGGGGCCGAAGGATGTGGCTTGGTGTAGGCCTCCGGTATGACCAGGACATTGGGCTTCAGCTCCTTGATCAGCTTGTTGGCCTGCTGGTAGTTGAGTGAGGTGTCGATAGGACAGTAAAAGGCCTTCATGGCCAGCGGCTGAAACGGCGCCAATACTTGGAGGTATGGGAAATCGGGTTCCGTGAATATAATCGAATTGTTCGGATTGTTGCCCCACATTTCTATGAAATGCACGGCATCTCCAAAACGCAGACTGGGATGACCGCAGAACACAACACAGGGCTAAGAAGAAAGGAGAAGAGAGTTAAGAACGCATTCAACAGGCTAAAGAGTAAACTCACCTGTCGGAAGTCCTTGCTGAAGCCCTCGGAGAATACGTGGTTATAGTGCTTCAGCTTGGAGTTGCGCAGATAGAAGGCGTGTGGGAAAGGATCATCCGGCAGATAGACCTTGTTCTGCTTGGCCGAGCTCAGCCATTCGGCCAAGATATTGGAGTAGGCCAACGAACTGTCGGCCACCGGCGATATAAAGAACATGGGCACATTGTTGAGACCAGCATTCTCCAGATTTTGTGTGAGGCACTCGAACAAATCGTAGACAACGCCCGACGGATAACATGGGATCAGTGCGGAGCCATTGTTGCGTATGGTCAGTGCCACGTTCATGCACAGTTCCCCCAGCTTGGTGTCCGGATTGACAGTGGGTGCCTGCGTCAGTCCAGTCATGATGAGGACATCGGCGTGCTTGAGTGCCGACTGATTGATGGGTCGCGGATGCGTTGTTAGCGTCGAGGAGCCGCTCACATAGCAAATCTTCTCGTGCGCCGTGCTGAGCACCCAGTTGCTGGAGCCCAGGCAGTATCCTGAGCTGACTGGCGTTGCTATAAAGGAGCCCAGGATGTCCAGCTTCTCGTCATAGCCCATTATGGTTACCTTGGACAGACTGCCCTGGACGTCCTTCAAGCTGAAAATGGTGCGCCACTTTTTGGCGCGAAAGGCCTCGCTCAGTGGACTGGGCAGCAGATGCAGCTTCTCCTTCCAGAGACGCGCCGTGCACGCCTTGGGTGACACTTCAATGTAATCCACCAGCTCCTCGAGAAAGAATCGTCCAATCTGCAGCGTTGGCTCCGTCGCGTAGACTTTGCCCTTGAAGCCCGTGTTTTCCGTTATGTACGGCAGTGCCAGCATGTTGAGATAGTTGGAGATTAGAATCACATCCAGTTCACTGAAGTCAAGCATTTTGTCCATGGGCAAGTTGAACTCGGGCACGGAGTCCACAAACACTCGGCCGCAGCACTCCTTGAGCTCACCGTCCATCTGGGGATCATGGTCGCTGCTGGGCACAAAGTTGGGCAGGTTGGACAGCTTCAAGCTCTGAACGAAGGGCAGCGGCAGGAAGTTGAGGACTGTCTGCTCCGTCAGGCCGCAGTCCAGCATTATGCGGAGTCCCTTGAAGGTAATGATGTAGCATGGTTTCGCCAAGTCACCGCTGAGGCAATACTACAATTTGATAATCCAGATAAGTTTACTATTGTCATTTCCTTTGATAACAACGCATGTGTATTTTCTGTTTGTCACTTACCAATCGCATCTTTGGAAAGTGCCAGTCGTTCTGTGGCGTCAACAGCTGACTCAAGATGAATTTATATATAGGTGATGTCAAGGTGCATTTATAAATTCATCTTGAGCTGACTGTAGTGCTGGGACCGATTTAAATAAAATCGATTTTTTCTTTGCCGGAGCAAAAATCGATTTTGTTTTTCTAAAAATCGATTTTTTTTTTAATAGACCAGTGCTGTGAATTTCACTGAATCAATATCAATTAGGCGAGCTTTTGGATCTCTTTTGTTTTTTATTTTCCATTTTTATATTATCCTAACTAGACTTAGTAGAACATATACTCGCAATTTGAATTAAACGAGGTTAATTTAAATCATTGAAATTTGAATTTATTTTAATTTGCTTATTATTTTCCTTTTTTTTTGTTATTATTAATAAACAGTTAAATAACATAAAAAACATAAAAAAATAAATAATATAAATACTAAAAAAAACAAAGCAAATAAAGTCATAAAACAAACGATTTTAAATCGATTTTCCCTTCTTCAAAAATCGAATTAAATCGATTCTAAAAAAAATCGTTAAGTCCCAGCTCTAGCTGACTGTTTGCGAAAAATAAACAGTCCTAACGCTTTACGGAGCTGTTAACTAAAAATGAGCCAAAACTGACTAAAAAAGAGCTAACATTTAAATAAATATAAAATATTTCGTTCAAAATACTTTAAAGAATTACACAAATTTCCAAAGTATTTTTTACATTTTCATCTTAATTAAAAAAAAAAATGTATTACAACCCAAAACTAAAAAAAATCTTAGTTTGAACTGATGAAAAAAAGAGCCACATCGAAGCCAGTTTTGGCGCAAAAACGCCAATTGTGGCAACCGTGGCTGTTAATAACAGCTGTTATCGATTTCAAAATCGATAGAAATGTGGCAACGCTTATATTTATTTACGCCGAAATTGTATTTTAAAAAAAAATGTCTCAAGGAATTCGCGTTCTTCAATGTGTAGAGTGCCGTTTATATCAGGTTCGTACAGTATTACAAATTACAACTAAGATTTAATGCCAATCGCCATAGGTGTATAGGTGGACATTGTCAAGAAGACCAACAGATGGGAGTGCAAAGTTTGCCGCCAAAAGCAAGTTGTCCATAGGGAATTCTTTCGTGGAAGTGGCGCCGACTGTCGTTCGAGGGTACAACAATTGAATCTGGAGCGTGGTCAAAAACGACGAGCCGAGGAAGATTGCAACATATTGAAAGTGCAACAAGAGGAATCTGGGAGCTCATCGAGTGCTGGCGAAGCTCAGCTGCAAACATCTCAACTTGTGAAGGCACCCAGTAAATGGTCTGCATTCGTGGATGAACCGATGCGACAAGCACCAAAGATTGCGCATAGTCCAAAAATTATCAACCCAGAACTTGACTTGAATGAGCCAGACAATACTTCTTCAGGGCCCAGAGTTTCCAGCAAGCGCAAGGCTCAAAATGAATTTGTGAATACGAGTAAAAAGCCATTCTCCAAATGGCAAAAGTTTCTGTAATTCTAAATAAATACTTAATTAATTTATGTTGTATAGGTATTTTTATTAAAATTTGTTTGGTTTCTGAATCATAATATTTGAAACGCGCAGTGGAGGCAGTTGAGTACATATTTTATGTGTATAGAGAATCAACGCATCCACGACAAATCGAATACAATACAATTTGCATTAATTTCTGCATAATCTAGCAAAATGCAATTAATTTAATTAATCATTAATATTGTTAGTTTAGGGCTGCTATTTACGGTTGTATTTGAACTTGATTAACATACCAAATGTCCAGATTCAATTAGTTTGAATGGAAATAGTGTTAAGTTATCGGGCGCATTTTATTACGCAATTAGATTGAGAAAAAAATGTTATTCATATTTGTTTGACGTCTACGTATTCCTATCGCTGATTGCTGGGCACAGGAGCCTATCCGGAAACAGCGGGGGTTATGTCCTTCTTGGCCACCTTCTCATCCGATCCGGTCTCTTCGATGTCAGCGGGATCAGCTTCAGCTCCCGACGTTCCTGCCTTGCCCGAAGAGCGACGTCGCTTGCGATTAATGCGCCATGGGCGGATGGGATATTTCATGGCAGGCAGTTGATCCATGCCAAGCACTTTGAACATCTGGCGGAAAGCAATGTATCGCAGGAACAACTGCGACGACACTGTGAGATCTTCGCGCTCCTGCTTGGTAAGTTGCTGCAGAGCATCGGTTGGATCCTTCTCGCACGGATCCAGCAAACCAGGACCATTAATCAGAAAGCCCGAAGACAGTGCCTCCATAATGCGGCGCAAACAGTCGCCTGGGGAGATGGGGAAACCAGCCGACGAGATGACCTTCTCAACCAGCAATTCCAGCGACCACTGTGGCAGCGATTGCCAAGAAGACACGCGCTGGCAAAGATCACGCAATATACGAATAACCATCACGCACGATTGCAATCCAGTTGCACGTGCCTGGAACCATTTGGCGTGACGCAAGTCGGCGAGTGCCTGTAAAACAGCAACAACATAAAATCCAATCAATACCTTGACGATTAGAGAAGGGCAATAAAATGCCTACCCGCAAACATGGCTCGCGTGGCAAAAAGTCCAAATCGGCGTCTGTAGTTGTTGAAGTTGCGGCAGCATCATCCGCCTTTGCAGCAGGAGCTGGTTCACAAGTTTCCCGCAGAAGCGGCGATGTGAGAGTAATCTTAACTGCGACCACTTCATCCAGAACAATAACAGAAGACTCTTCGGCATTAACCTCGACACGATAGTTAACCTGGGTGTCACCTGGAACGGAGAGTAAAGATTCGTTTATCAGCATCATTCGAAAGAAATTAAAAAAAAGTATCAACAGTTTGAACTACGCTTAGAAAAGAGACAAACATTGTAAGTAGATGAAACATAATTCCAAGTGTGGGGCCCACAAAATATATATATAAATATATATGCATTTACATGTATAATATATATATATCTGTATGATATGATGATACACATCTGATAATCAAAAGCATAATGTAAATGTTTGTTTCTTCCTACGTTCCACAGATAACAAACTCCGCTCTGTTCCCAGCAAACATCCATATAATCATCATCATGTACATATATCAGTATCAGAACTATTCAAGTGTTTATCGTATTGTAGTATGACTTGCGTGCTGGGATCGGACCGGGTAGCCAGCGGGATTGGCGGCATCAACATCCACCTCCACCTGCAAATGGGTCTCGTAAACGAAATTGCAAACCAGTCCAAGTCGGAATAGAAATCGAATTGCAATTCCCCTTAGAGCGCATGGCTGTTCTTAGGTTAGTTCTTAGGTCTTGCCAAAAACTAAAAACATTGACCGAAATTTATCGTTCATTTGTGGATGGCGGAGAAACCTACGGAGTCACCTCAACAAATTTCGGTCTTATATTTTTCATAGTTTTTCGCAGTTTTCTTTATTTTTTTTTAGACAATCAAGTTTGATACACACAAAACGGCTGCTTAAATCGGCATCGATATCGATTCTCTATTGAGCTGAGGAGTTGCCCTTTTATCATTTTTCGGGGGCGCAACAATTTTGGTTGATAAAGAAAATGTATTAAGTACTTGGACATGACACATATATATTCTATATATTCCATGTGTACGCCTTAGATACATATGCGTCTGTCTGTGTGGATCAATCGCATTGCTTCTGGTCGCCAGTTTCGAGCTGCTTTCGCGCTTTATATTGAATAATATAATAGTATGTCAAAGGACTTTATTTACACAAAGTTTCTTCGCATTGGAAGTGGAAAAAGTGGGGAGAAGAGAGAAAGTGTGGCATGTGGCAAGTAAGAGTAGAACTGGTACAACAACGAGAGCACAGCGTTGGCGCCCAAAACTTTGTATAAATATATTCCTTTGGTTCAAAATGCATTGAATTCGTTTGGTTAAAAGATTTGATTTGATGCGATATTCAATATTCGATATTCAATATTCATTGATCGTTGTCCACACAAATGAACTCTTCGGCAAACGCATCCGCTTCCGTTTTGCGGTTACTTGTACGGAGAGTACGGAGTACGGATTACTGCTTGTGTTACCATTACGATTACGATATCCGTTGAATTCCACCACCAGCTGTAAGTAGTAGTAGTAGGAGGAGGCAGTATCAGTGGCAGCAGCAGCGACTCTTGGAAAGCTATAGACACGGCTAACAGACACCTGACTGTGGAGTGAGGAGGAGTACTGTGAGTGATATCATCTCAACGCTAAGGGCTCAAATCTTATCCTGGAGAGAGAGAAGCTGAAAACGGCAAATACGTTTATATATTTTTTTTTTTTTGGTTTGTTTTTTGGTTTAGTTTTGTAGATCTTGGTAATTTTGTTGTTGCTTATTAGGCTGCTGTTGTCCGTTGTTTCTGTTCGTTGTTGGGTCGACAAATTCAAGTTCAAATCCAGCACGGCAACAACAACAACAACAGGTCTCAACAGTAGTCGAGTATGTAACATACATTAATTTAATAATTCAGTCAACAATATTTTCACTTTTTCCACACAAATTGCGAAATTGCGCATCGCAAAACGACTAAATTCGATTCGATATATCAACATATAAATATATAGATTATAAATATGTATATCTCAATGAAATTATTTATGTTTTTTTCGCTTTCCTCTGCTTTTCCAGCATTTTTGACGCTCCGAAATGATATTTTCTACTCTCTTGGCGAAGTTCACACTGTGAAATTGGCCAGACAATTAGATATGTAGTTTTTCAATTTGCTGCTTTGATTTTGCAATTTGTATCGTTTTAATATTCCACATGGATATGTCTTGGAATCGCATTAAAGTTGAATCAACTCACTTTTTATTACAGATTAAAGTTTTGTATTACATTCCTAAATATTATTGTTATATCTGTGAGACTTTTCTTTTTTGGCATGATGTTATAATTTTGTGTAAGAAATGGATCAAAAATAATTTGGGTGAAATATCAGTTAAAATATATAGGTACATTTGTTTTCAATTTCGCAATCGAGTTTGAAACGAGTTTGGTTAAGTTTTCTTTTGTTATTGCTGTCACATTTGATATAGTCGCTATATACAATATGTCAGGTAATGGTTTTGAATACACAAGTTCCGATATTTTAAAAGTATTTTTCAAAACGAATATGTGAACTTTTCTTTGTCAAACTATTACTTGACACACTGTTTATATGAATATGGTGGTGGAGATGTTTGGAAAGCCTAAGACATATCCATGGTGCACTTAATTCCCCTGCGAGGGAAAATAAGCTTGCTGCTTCACATGCTTTTGGCCATTTCTCTGGAAAAAGTTGTTTTGTTTTTCACAGTGGACACCGAAATATCAAAGGATATATCTATGCATGTCATGTAAATGGTACGCTTAATATCGCGGGGTGTTGTTGCAACTTACCTGCCACCTCCTTGAGCTTGTCGGGCAACAAATTGGCGACACGTTGTAGCAGACTCGTTGTTGGCTTCTCTGCACAGAGGACAACCAGCTCGACAGCAGTGTCGCCATGGAGCAGAAGACCCTTGGCCAAGTAGCCAACACGCATGACGCCCTTCAAGATGCGCACCACATTTCCACCATTGTCGGCATCCTTGTGGAATGAGAATATCTGATTATCGCGTCCATCCTTCTCAGAGGGTTTATCCGTTTTCTCCTTCTTAGCGGTCGGACCTCCATCGCTGGCAGCTGCAGTGTTTGGCAACTCGACCAAAGCGTCCGAAACGAGCTTGAGAGCGCGTTCAGTGTGAGAAACAATGCGTTGGATAGTCTGGAGCTCCTCCTCCTTTGGATAGATTTCAGCGTGGCGAGCAATCGCATGACGATCATCGGTGCTTTCTGGTCGACGCACGTTACCAACTCCAGGCATCATGCCAAAGTGCGGCGGTGGACCATTACCGACGCGTCCAAAACGTTGAGCTCCTGGGGAAAAACGTTAGAGTTAAGTCAAGATTGTAAGCACGCTATAGACAAGACCCCGACTCAATTCCAAAATAACTATGTAAGAATATGATTAACTGGTTATTAAGGGATGCAGTGACGTACCTCCAAAGCTGCGGGACATCCAATTGTTGTAGTCATATTCCTCAGTATATTGACGATTGCGCTGCTCCTCCCAGTAGTTGCCACCCTCGTGATCATCGCCACGATGTGAGGACATGAGTGCGCGCTGAGCACGTGCCTCGGCCAGGCGACGTTGACGCGGTGTGGGCTTGAAGTCAACGACCAGATCTGGTTGCACTTTGCGCTTGTACTGCAAGCGATGGCGACGTCCCTTCATGTGCATCTCTTTGGCATTGGGATCATTGAACTTGCAGTCGCACAGCTTGCAGTTGAAGCTGAGAATCTTGCCTTCATCGTCCTTGACTTCTTCAATGTACTCGCCTCCCACAGGCTTTATGTTGTCTGCATTCTCACCCAACGAATCGTCTAGATCATCCATGTTTTCCGATGGTGTTGCTGCAGCTCCTCCAGTGCTGGCTGCCTCGGTTTCAGCCGACTCAGACTTGGCTGATGCAGCCGCAGCGGGTGCATTCGGTCCGGCAGCTGGAACAAAATTAATCTTGCCCATCTTCTTGGGCTCATCGGATGGTATTGGCTTGCCGAGCTTCTGGTGCAGCTTCACAACCTTCTGATGCTTGGCACCGCGTACATGAGCTGCATAAGCATCAGTGCCAGTGCAGGTGACATCGCACAGCTCGCAGTGATAGTTGTTGCCACGATTCTGGGTGCTGTTGGTGGCAGTTGCCTGCATCTTAAGCGACGCCTCACGCTTCTTGTGCTTCTGGCCTTCCAGATGCTCGCGATACGTTTGCGGACCGGCGCACGAAATCTTGCACACCTCACAGTAGTGCAGCTGCTGTGGACGCGGCGGTGCCTTTGGCCGGAGGCCACGCAAAGCAGCCGCACCAGGAATAGTCGGGCCCATCTTGCGTTGATACCAGCTGTTGTTTGCACCCCCGTTGGGCTTCTGCTGTTGTCCAGGATGCTGTTGGGCCACATACATGCTGGCAGCGTTATAGAGGGCCGTATCATAGCCACTATAATTGTTGCCAGATGCCACATTGGCAGGTGGCTTTGGTGTGCCATTCGATTTGTCCATTTTACCCATGGCTCCTTTTGGTGCTGAATTGGGATTCTTGACAGGCGGTGCCGAGTAATGCGTCTTGCTGACTGCTGCGGCTGCTGCTGCCGCGGAGGCCGTGTTGTAGCTGGCCGGCGCTTGCTGGTAGAATGTCTTAGTTGCGTCGTACGATTGCATGGCGCTTCTGTAGTCACCATAGCCGCCATAGCCCGCAGCACCAGCGCCGGCCGCTGCATACCCGCCCCCGCCGCCACCCTGGCCAGCAGCCACAGCAGCATTTTGATAGGCAGCCGCATTTGCATATGTTGCATTAGTTACGGCCGGGTATGTCACTTGTCCCGTGTTGTACTGGGTGCCGCCGTAGTTGAACCCGGCATAGTTGTTGTTCGCCATTGCCACGCAATTGCTGTTAACGAAACGAACATACAAATTACCAATCAATGCAAATCATTTACTATCCCTCAACCTCAACCTTATCCTCCTCCCACCACGTCCCGCAGTAATGACAAATCAGTTTGTTCTACTTACATTTACTTGTTATTACTTTCTTATTGCTATTCCAAATATTTATTGGCCGCGACGGTACGCTATATTTATTTGTGCTTGTCGAATAATAGTCTGTTTATCCTGTTAATAGAATGCGGAGAAAAAGTGCCGTTAGTCACGTCATGTCTCTTCTTCCCATCAAGACGAAGCCCCCACTATTTTTACGCTATCGATTTTTTGGAATGACACTTTAACTGCATTTCTCATGTATGCAAATAACACGCACGCACGCCCATTAATGTTTAACAAATATTATAACAACTACCACATGAAACAAAACGTTTAAATCACAATTTGCGCAATTTAATTACCTTTAATGTGAACTGAAAATGAAAATTTTCCGTCTATGAGAGCCGGCGACCGTAGCGATGTGTATATGAAAATCGCACTGCGTCGATAACAAATTATTTGTCACGCCGTACAACATGTTGCCAGATTGTTATATAATATTCATCGATATTTTATATGTGGAGATAGTTGTTAGTGTTATCGGCAACTGTATGGCAACGCCAGCATAATTTTGCGCCGAAAAAATTGCAAAAAAAATCTGTGTTAAGTTTGTGTTTTGTTTATGTGTTTTTACCCGTTTCGATGGATGAAAAGCGCTACATTAAGCGCAAGGAGAAGGCGCGTACTGATGGCAATCGCGAGCAGCTAGCGGTAAGCTGCAATCAACTGGGCGACTTCTACAACCAGCTTGGCAAATACAACGAGGCTGTCAATGAATATAAACAAGAGGCGAACATTTACGCCAGCATGGGAAAGGAACTGGAGACGGCGAAGGCGAAGCGCATGCTGGGCGAAATGTACACGCTGCTATTTGAATACGACACGGCCAAGGATCACATAAACGACTATCTGAGTGAGTAGCAGCTGCAATAAGGAATTGTTCCCTTGCTGATTAAAATTCATCTCACAGAAATTGTGAAAAGGCTTCAGAACAAAGTGGAGCAGCAGCGGGCATATGCGACGTTGGGACGCGTGCATCTCCTGCACGGACAGAGCCTGACGGACACTTCAGCATCGGGTGCCATGGAACAGTTGAAGCTGGCCGAGAAGAGCTTCCTTCGCAGTCTTCTGCTGATCAAAGAGTAGGTGCTAGATAAACTAAAATAGTACGATAATTTAATACATTTTATAGACTTTCAGGTCAGATTTCGAAACTGGAGCAACTGGATATGCAAGCCCGCTGTTACCTCAACATTGGCGTTGTCAAAGAGCACATGGAGGAATTCGCAGCGTCCATCGAGTACATGGAAAAGGCCATTAAAATCAGCAAAACACACGATTTATTCGAACTGACCCATTTGTGTTACATCTCGATGAGTCTGCTCTACAATTGCAAGAAGAACGACGCAACGTCGGCGCTGCGGTACTGCAACATGGCACTGCAAGTGGCCAAGAGGCTGCCCAACAAGGTGAAGAAGATCTGTGAGACGCTGATAACCAAATCGGACATTCTGATCCAGGCAGGAGACTTTGCCAGCGTCAAGCAAATACTCACCAAGGCCTACAAGAAGCACACGCCCGATGAGAACGATCGCGTCAGCATTGAGCGATCATTGCGAGTCGTGGTCAAGATTTGTCAGACTCTCGATGAATTGGTACTAACCAGTTCCGTAGATTATGCCAAATTGAAGGACTTGTATGAGAAGCTGGGAGACGGATGTTGCCATCTCCTAAACTACGAAAAGGCGATTGTCTACTATCAGAAGATGCTGGAGTGTGCGGAGCTGAATGAGGAGCGTGGCAAGAGCCTGGTGCCCATCTATGTGAGCCTCTATCAAACGTACAAGGATAACAAGCAGTACGACAAGGCCCTGGAGTATCTGTGGAAAGAGTTTGAACTCAATCAGGATGTGCCCTCCGAGGCCTTCACTACACTGTGCAGCATTGCTGAGATCTGTGAGCAGCAGGCACAGCCATTTTGGACGGTGCACGATGTGTATCAGAAGGCACTGCGACAGGCAGCCAAAGCGGATAAGGCCACGGCGGAGAAGCTGGAAAAGATTGCAATGGTGCGCTTGTATAAATTGCAGGTGAAACACAAAATGCAGCTGTTAGTTGAGAATCTGGAGACGGAGGCCATTGCCAAAGGCATTAATCTATCGATGGAAGCAGCTAAGCAGGAGGAGGACGAGGATGCTGACAGTGACGTCGCTGCACCGCTTCAACAAAACACTCCCGACTGGGGCGACGATGTGGATCTGGATGCGTTAACCGACTCCGATGCCAGCGATCTCGATGAGACGGACAAACCGCGTCCACAGCGGACCACACGTGGCAATCGCACGCTCACCATCAAGCGGAACAACAAGGGAGAAACGCAGCTGCATCAGGCGTGTATTGCTGGCAACCTGGAGCTGGCGCGTCGACTCATCGAGCAGGGACACACGGTCAATGTGCGGGATCATGCTGGCTGGCTGCCCTTGCACGAGGCCAGCAACCATGGCTTTCGGGATATTGTGGAGCTGTTGCTGGACAAGGGAGCCACAGTGGCCATCAATGACAAGGGCGGCACCAGCTGCGATGGCATCACACCTCTCTATGATGCCTGTGCCAATGGATTTCTGGATGTGGCCGAGCTGCTGCTGGAACGGGGCGCGGATGCAACTGTGCGCACCGACTACAACGAGACGTGCATCGAGGCATTGGACAAGTGGCGGCAGTCCAAGCAGCTGATTGATGGCGAACAGGCTCAGTATGCGCAGCTGCGGGAGACGCTGCTCAGGACTCTGTCCAAGGTGGGCATCTGCAGTCAGCGGCATGCGCGTCCCTTGACCAATGCCAATGCCAAAGCACAGCGGGAGTCATCGGTTTCATCCGAGGAGGAAGAGGAGGCAGAAGAGAAATTGACACCTCGAAACAGGCGCTCCGTGCCAATGCTCAATCGTTCTGCTGGATCTGATGGTAGTCCCCGTCCCCAGTCCCATCCCCATGCGCGTCCATCGTCAAGCGCTAGCAAGGAATATCGCAATGTGATGGCGCAATTGAAGCGTCCAAATCGAGCACCCGCCAACTATGATGAGCCAACCAGCAGCAGCAGCTTTAAGCAGAAGAGGAATGCGCTCCTAAACACTGATGAAGTGGACGCCGACAACTGGTTGATTGACGATGTGGGACCAGAGCGAAAGCGAAAGCGTTACAACTCCGGCAGCATCGGCACTCGAATGGCCAATGCCACAGCCAATGCCAAGGAGAATCTTCATGATACCGCATCGGCATGGGAAACGGATTTGCAAGACACGCCTCCCGAGTTGGATGCCCATCAAGTGCTGCTCGAGGCGGCCAACTGCAAGCAGCGACAGAAGCAAATGCGCAAACTGTCGCTCTCCCGCTCCTCCAGCAGCAATAGCAATCTCGGCAGCAGCAGTTCCAAGTCCAAGCAGCAGGCATCCTTGCTGGACAGCGGCTTCTGTCGCTTTCGCAGCGAAAGTCCTTTGGGCAGCGGCGAGGACTCGCGGGATAGCGCGTCATTGGTGCGGATCGAACCGGATTCCACCACCCAGAACACCTGGCATACAGCTGCTCATCTCCCCAGGCAAGCATGCGTCACCCATCAAAGTACAGGCCACTCCAGTGATCTCCACCACAGTATCCTTCAAAGTCAAAGTGCAGGACGAACTGCTGCTGGTGCCCATTGAGCGGAAGAAGCTGCAGGATATCAACATGCGCTGGCTGGCGGAAGAGGCGGGACGACGCTACAATAAGTAAGCACCATTAATATTCAAAGGATTCTTTTCAATTTCAACCCAATTTCATCATTTTAGACTAACTGGATTAACGCCCATGCTGCGTCTGAAGACTTCGGATGGGTTTGCCTACGAGGAAACGGATGCAGTGAGCGTGGCCCTGGAACAGAACATGCTGTTGTCCACCATTCTGGACTGGAAGATATCCCCACTCTCGCAGCGCTACGAGGAGATGTGCCTTCAACTGCAGAAAGGTGAGACGACATGTTTCGATTTTGAAATATCGGTATGGTTTCGGTTCACAAAAAAAATTCTTTTTCCAACAATTTAATTATATTCATGATATAATAATAATTAATTAATGTTTGATTCACACATTTATTTCACATATTCTTCAGTTTGATGTAGTTTAGTTACATTTGAACATTTTTTTTTGAATAAAAAATTTTTTTTGGTTGGGAATAAAAAAAATAAAAATTCAAAATTGAACGTAGGAAAATTAAAATCAAAAATCAAAACTAAAAATGAAATATATTTTTTTTTAAATTAAGGAAACTCGAAATTAACCCTTTTAAATGGAACTGTTACTAAAAGGTTATTTCGGTATACAGAGTTTCGGTTTAAAGGTTTCGGTCAAATAAAACATTTTTTCGGTTACGGTTTCAGTTCCGGTTTTAAATTTCAATCGTTTTTTTACCGGTTAAAGGTTACGGTTTCGGTTAGGGTCTTAATGACTGCTAAAATTAAAATAAAAAGACAATTTTAAAACATCTCTAATCCTCAGCTGTCGATGCTAAGATCAAGCTGCTGTTGGAGCGTTCACAGAACACACAGACTCTGGAGCTGGCGGGTCTCTGGCTGCGGGAAACGCAGACGGAGCCAGTTTTCAAGGCGTTGCTGCATCAGGCGCGTCTCACTATCCTGGACCTGTCCTGCAACTTGATTGGCAACGAGGGATGCCAGCAGTTGGCCAAGGCGCTGCCCACGTTGCTGCAACTGAAGACCCTGCGACTGAAGTGCAACGCCATCGGCAACCAGGGATTGGAGGCGCTGCTCTGCGGCCCAGCAATGGAGAAGCTGGAGCATTTGGAAGAGCTGGAGCTAAGTCAAAATCCGCTGGGCAACGGCAGTCTGAGAACGTTGCACAGATTTTGTGGAAGCTCCGCTGGACGAGCGCTGACCACGTTGCGTCTGTCGCAGTGTGAGCTGACGGAGCTGCAGGACTTTGACCTGGCCTACACGCAGCTGAGCAGCTTTGACATCAGCTTCAATCAGTTGACGCAGCAGAGCGTCCGCCGATTGACGGATCAGCTCAACAGTTGTCGCTTGGAGCACCTGAATCTGAGCTACATCCGTTGGCCACTCGATGAGCCAAGTGGCTTTGCGTTGGGCGAGCGGCTGGTGACACTCCTCGAGAGCGGCACGAGCGAGAGATTTGTGCGCTTAGAGATCGCCGGCTGTGGACTTAACGATGTCCACATCTACAAGATTACCCAGTACTTGGCCAAGGCAAAGCAACTGGAATGGCTGGACATCAGCGACAACGAACGCCTAAGTGGAGCTGCCTTGGGCTACGTGCTTGATGAACTGCCACAATTGCGCACGCTCCTGGCCACAAATTGTGTTCGCCTCCTGGACGATCTGCGGCTGCAGAAACTGGAACAACAGCAGCAGCTGCCCAAGCGCATGGATCTGAGCATTGACGAGAAGGCGTTTGCCTTGCCGGGTGCCTTGACCACACTCACAACGATTTGGCAGCTCAAATGGGGCGACAAGGCCAAGATGCTAGTCCCCAAGCGAGCCAAGGGTCTGCTCCAGCTCTACCTTGACGAAAGTGATCTGCAATGGTGCACGGGATGAGACTTTAAACTTGTGACTTGTCCTCTTTGTTTTACATTTGTTGAATACATAAAATTCGCAATTTATATTATTTATTTATACAATCCAGTTGGGGTAATCACTTCTTATCACATCTTATCAATGAGAGTTTTATTTTTCGCTTGTCCCACTTTTAAGAGACTGCGATAAGTCGGCGATTTGATGTGTTCTGCGCTTGATTATAGCGTCTACTTGGCTTATCTCGAATATTTTCGTCTATTTCTTTCAGAGCTGTGACTACAAGCATTATCATTACTTTTTAATTAGCATTGTGCTAATGAAAATTCAGTAGGCATTGAAAATTAAAAGTAATGAAAAACTATTTTAATTACCATTATTAATTGATTTTCTTTTTAAATTAAAAAAAAAGTTTTTTCGATGCCAATGAAATGACAAATTCATTAAAAAATTAGTAAGCTAGGAACAAGTCTGATTTCTTTGAACTTTGTCCAGTGATAAATCGAGTTGAAATTTAACTTATCATATTTTATTTATCGTTTGTGATTGAGGAGGAGGAGAGCTGTAGTTATTATTGTTATTGATTGCCCTTGGCCACCTCGTACATGTTGCGCGAGATGATGAGACGCTGGATCTGGGAGGTGCCCTCGTAGATCTGATAGATCTTGGCGTCGCGCATCAGTTTCTCCACGGGATACTCGCTGTTGAAGCCGTTGCCGCCAAAGATCTGCACCGCATCGGAGGCGATCTTGTTGGCCATATCGGCAGCATGGCACTTGGCAATGGAGGCATAGTAGCTGTTGCGGCGTCCCTGGTCGATCTCCCAGGCGGACAGACGCCACGCCAGACGCGATGTCTCCACACCGATGGCCATGTCGGCCAACATGAACTGCACGGCCTGGTGATGCGCAATGGGAACACCGAAGGTCTTGCGTTCCAGCGCATATTTCAGAGCCTCATCCATGCAGCGCTGGGCGAGGCCAACGGCGCCGGCGGCGACTGGAGGGCGGGTCTTGTCAAAGGTGCCCATGGCGATTTTGAAGCCGGCTCCTTCGCCAACCAGCACATTCTCCTTGGGCACACGCACATCCTCGAAGGTGATGCCACGCGTGTCGGACGCACGCTGTCCCATGTTGAGCTCCTTGCGTCCAGGCGTCAATCCGGGCGTATCGCGATCGACAATGAACCCGGTGAAGGCCTTGCTGGGCGGGCATTTGGGATCGGGATTGGTGCGGGCCAGCACAAAGTACCAGTTGGCCACACCACCGTTGGTGATCCACATCTTCTGGCCATTGAGGATATACTCATCGCCCTTCTTCTCGGCCTTTGTTTTGATGCCCGACACATCGGAGCCGGCGCCAGGTTCAGTGACACCATAAGCAGCCACCAGAGGCTCCTCCAGCAGACGACCCAGGTACTTTTTCTTCTGCTCCTTATTGCCGGAGAGGATCACAGGTGTTTGCTGCAGACGGAGTGAACGGGGATAAGTAGGCCGCAGTTTATGTGAGGCAGAGATGCACTTACTCCTAGACCGCTGGCTTCCAGAGCAGTCATAATGCCGGTGCAGCCATAGGCCAGCTCCTCGGCGGTCAGGCAGGTGGTGAACACATCCAAGTCCAGGCCACCCAGCTCGGCGGGTATGTGATTGTTCATCAGTCCCAGCTCCCAGGCCTTCTTGATGATGGGCCACGGGTACTCGCCGGATTTGTCGTATTGCGCCGCCACGGGAATGATCTCCTCCCTGGTGAACTTGCGCGCCATCTCCTGCAGCTGCTGCTGCTCCTCGGTGAGCGCGAAGGACGGACCCGTGGGCGAGACATGCGAGACGGCGGCATAGGAGCGACTGGCCACCAGCTGACGCAGTGCAGGCGCCGCTAGCTATAAATAAAAATAAATAGAAAACAAATAAATTATGAATTCATTGCGCACAGTCCACAAGTCCAATAAGAGGGCAAAGTACAAATGCCGCAGATAACAAGCATAATCAGACAGACGAGGAGAGAGAGAGAGAGAGAGATGCTTTCAAGATGTCTGCCAAATGATCAACAGTTGCCGACGTCATTTTTGCACTTTTTAGAACTTTCACTGTCTCACTTCCTACTACAGTTATACGCATAAGAATATATAGCATATGCATACCTTATTCAGAAACGCCATGACGTAGACAAGAGTTATTATTTAGTTGCAGTTTATATATTCGCTTTTAACTGGGTCGCGCTGCTCACTCGTCGACGACTCGTTGCGAATTAATCAAGCAGGTTTGTCTGCCGCTCGCAAAACGACACAGCGCAGCCGACAGCGAATGTGAACATTAGACTCTGCCACTCTCTCTCGCTCTCTGCGACTTTCGCTCTCTTGAAACTTGCGTTGATGAAAACAATAAACTTTCGTTTAGCTTCTAGTGCAATTTGGTACGGTGACAATAATTTCAATAAGCATGACAAATATCATTCGCCTTGGCGAATTAGCCGAGACACACTCCCAAGATCCCACGCGTTAAGCAACAACAAGGCAGCAAAAGCTGCTTAATTAAGCAGGTTTGTTTGCCGCTCACAAAACGACACAGCGCAGTAAATATGAGCATTAGACTCTGCCACTTTTTTCTCTTAGTCTCGCTCTTTTGAAACGTGCGTTGGTGAAAACAATAAACAATAAACACATTAGCCGAGACACAGCACCACAGATCCCACGCGTTAAGCAACAACAATGCAGCAAAAGCTCTGCGTACTCAAGAGCTTTTACAACAGCGCGCTCAATTAAACGTATGTACGTATGTGTGTTTCGCATATCAACAACGTTGCATACTTTTTGGCGCTGTTAAAATTAGATCAAAGGTTACGTTAAAAATAAACAAATTATATTTTAGACAATGACAAACGCTCCACTAAATTATGTATGCTTGTGTGCACACACTTGACAAAACAAAAATAAATGTAATGTGTATTGTATTCAGTTGCCAGCATCTGCTCTTATCAGCAACGGCAGCACATAAAACTTGGTCCGGTTAAAGCTTCCGCTAACCCCCAATTACACCCAAACAAAAACAAAAAAACAGAAAGGAAGAAAGCGCGCACGAAACACAGCCGAAGCGACCGAAGCTGTTTGGGACGAGGACGAGGACGACGATGAGGTGGAGGTGGAGGTGAAAGTCCCGTCACATCTAAGGCAAAACTGGGATAGCTGCTGACTTCGCCAGGCCAGTCATTTGACATTGCTCCTGCGTAAAGGTTGTCCACGCGCACAGTGAACTTAATCCGTACCGTCAACTAATTGAAGTCGCCTTCAACGCGTCCAACTGCACACTCGTGTGTGTGTGTGTTGTTTTTGCTACACACTCCCATTTTCCAAACTTGGTATAGCTTAAATATAATAATAATCAAATAAAATAAAATAGTAAAATAAATAAAATAGAAATAAGTGCAAATCGAGTGCAAGTGAAAGTGCTTTAGGCCAAGTCGAAAATGGCTCAATTCGTGACTCACATACAGCCAACGCTGATGGAGGCATCGCAAGGTCATGTGCCGCATCATCATGGCCATCAGGTAGGGGTGCAGCATTCGTCGCATTTGCCACACAGTGGCCATAATATGCCATCGCCGCCCACGGCCCACAATCATCACCAGCACCATCATCATCATGGAGGACATGTCAACTCATCCGCCGCCGCAGGGCATCATCATCAGCAGTCGCAATCGCAATCACATCATCAGCATCCAGAGCAGCATCACCAGCAGCAGCAGCAGCAAAAAAAGTCACATCACTCGACGGGTCATGGCAATGCCAAGTCGCATCCACATCACAGTCACAGTCCGCCATCGCTGGTCTCCTCTCCTCCGGCGGAGCATGTCGGCCACTACGAGTACTTTCAGCATCAGCATGAGGTGACATTTCAGCATGTTGGTGCTGGTACTCATCCTCATCCAGCTGGGAGCAACAAGCATCACGATAAGCATGAACACTGCCCCACAGGACACCATAGTGCGGTGAGTCCAGGGCTGTCATCATAAGACCGAAGCATGATGTGTATGTGTGTAACATGAACACTTGCTCAAGTAATTATTTTACTTGACCAACTGGTTAATCTAAATTAAATCCGTATCTATTTATGTATATTGGTATCCCCGTCCAACAAATGACGCAATCGTCATCCCTGAGCTGGCATAACTCGATGCCAAGTGAGTCATCCATATCCGTATACCCATCGACCATCTTTCGTTTGTCCTTGTCCGTCCATTAACAACTCTTTATGACGACTCTCTGGCGTCATGGCGTCGTAACGTCTCCAAGGCATCGTTTACTGTTTATTAAAAAAGCTTTAAATTAGACACCCCACAATCCAGCCCACAAATATAGCCACTCCCCTTCTGGCTCACTCAACTCCTCCCGCCTCTCAATTTTATATTGGCCCCCCTATCATCCTGTACTCTCGAAAAGCTTTTCAAATGTTGTGTGTGTGCCTTTTTTTTTGCATTGTTTAAAAATAAACCAAATGGCAAATTTCTCTTGTTGTGCTCTTCACATGGGTCGCTCGGACAGTCTCTGGGTCTCTAGTGCCTCTGGGACTCTGTAGTCTCTGGTTCTTCTTCTGGTGCTGCCGAGCAATCGAAAATAATTTAGAAAACGACTCAAATCGCTCGCTGTCTGTTGTCTGTTGTTCTTGGTGCGGCCGACGCGTCTGGCATTTTGTATATATTTCATATATTCTAGATATATTTACGTTTATACCTAATTGACAAACGAATGGTGTTTTCTGTTTACTTTGGAACGGCATGGAGACATTGAAGAAACGCTTCCCATCGCTGCAGAGTTTGGGCGTAAGTTGCATGCCACCTTGAACTCGTTTTATGTAATATTTAAAAGTTGCAGCCGTTTTTATTATTCTATGCAGTTGACCCAAAAATATCAAGTCAGACCAGACAGAATTGTGCGAAAATTATTTAAAAAACTTAATTCTATCGCTTTGTCTGGCGAGAGGTGCAGTGAACTTTTATAAATACCCACCACCACCTCCTCCCAAGGGGCTTTCCACAAACTGCCCTCGTAAATATTTATGGTGCGTTCTTCGAGGTCGTCAAAGTTATGGACAATTAGCTTAGGCCAAAGCGTCTGGCAGGCGATTTACTTGGGACAACGCTGTTGACGCCACTGTTGTCGCAGTTGTTGTTGTTGTTGTCGTGGCTCTTGTAATTTCATATGCCACGACAGGCCAATGGACGATAGCCTCATCGTCGCCAGCACAATAATTAATAACTATAAAAATAAAAATAATTACTTTCGCGAAGCCCCCGAAGTGTGCACACCCTTTCGTAAACAAAGTTATTTTACCATTTGATTTAAAATACATTAATGACAGAAAACATTGTCATAGATGAAATATTTGCATGGAAAAAACAATATTGGTTCAGAGTGTGAAATGCAAAACTACTAAAAAACTTTTTCATTGATTTCTAAAAACTTTGCATAAAACAATAACCTCATTCAATTACAACTAATGTCATCCAAGTAGACGCTAGTTACCGATCCCACAACTACTTATAAATTAAGAAATATATATCAGTTTAAGAATTTCCATATTAGAATGTCAACTTATTTAGTAGAAAACTTATTCTTGGCTTAGTCTTTGTTAAAAGTTTCCCTTGAAATTCGCGTTGTTAAATATGCTAACTATAATTAGACTGTTAACATAAAAAATTTAAGTTTTTAAGGTAGAGTATTTTCTGTAACCAACTATCAGATCGATTTGAAGGAAGTGCCGCAGTTAATCAAGCAATATATCGGATAACTCCTTCGCAATACTTTACAAACTACGTGATATTGTTAAAAAGCATCCATTTACAAGGCAAAGAGTATATTTACGTATAAATTTTCAAGTACCAGCTGACATGCAAACATGCAATTTGGTCGAGTTTCGTCGGCCTGTCGTGAGCCACCCCTTGGATTCGTTTGGGGCGGCTTAAAGCGTAACCAAAAACCCTTTTTTGCTGGCCAAAACAAATAAGCCAATGTTTGGCCAAGCGATAAAGACCCAACTGCAGTTTAAAGACACCCCACAAGCAAAGCTGGAAGCACAATTAATTTAAGTCCAAACAGTGCGTCGCACCTTGCTTTGCCACATGCCACATTTGTTACATGTGTACGTGTGTGAGTGCGTGTGTGCTTAACTTACTTGCAACGTGATAAAGTACAACAAGGCACTTTACAATTTGCCCTGGTCACGATGCAATTTGGAATGCAATTTTATGCAATCGCTTGGGGTGAGTTTTTATCGCCCTTACAGGGTGGATTTCCTTATAACGCCTAATTTGCGACAACAACAATGGAAGGAAATTGATGGCACTAGCAGAAATTGTGTCGTTGCCTCTCTTTGGTTGCCTTACTTGGCATTCAACGTGACTGTGACTGTGACTGCATACGCATCTGATTGGATTTCTTGGGGTGTTGCGACTTTTAGGGGTTGAGACAGTGGCAATTTCGAATTTCAACTCGTCCATCGTCCAGTTCGAAACGGGAAGTAAACAAAATCCAGTCGAACATTGCGGCTGCGTCAACGTACGCCTCTCTGGAAGACTGAAACCTCATAGCACCACCCATCAACCAACTGTGGATTGTCTTTTATTTTTGTTGGCCTTGTTTACGCTCAGTCAACAAAGTTGTTACAACTATCCTAGGGTATCCTAGGGGTAGGACCTGCATATGTGCTGAGTTTAGTAATTATTTTATTTGTCCAACTAATTACTATAATGTTTTGTGTGCTGTTTAGCTTAGTATATCGATGGGTGCGCCAGGAAATAAAGGACAGTATAATAGGCTGTCTCTGTGGGACATAGGATATGGTCACATATTTTAAACAAATAGCTCTAATCTAATGAGAATGGCAAACTAGTGATGTAAAAATACAAATATAAAATATAAATTTTCAAGTACTTTAATTTCATTATTTTTTTGCCAATGAGGTAATTCATTCCATTCTCATGAATGATTTTCATTAAACTCAATTCACTTTTTTTTGTCTAAACTTATTAGATTTTCGTGTGAAATGTCAACTTTATAATTGTTTCTTATTTGATACTGCTTCAAAATTGTACGCATTTAAAAAATATAATCTTTTCTTTATTTTGAAATTAAAAAGTATGCAACATATTAAATTGATTTGCAAGTAATTTTTGATTAATTTGATTAATTAATTTTCTTGGTTTTGAGCAATATAATCTGGTTTGATAAATGAAGTATTTCCTAAATTTACCGACGTACATTTTAAATTTCTGATGACTTACCCTTTGCTGATGCATTCGTTGCACGTGTTCGCTTCGCTCCAATTTTTCCCTCTCTACTTCTTCCCTTTCCATTGCGGTTCTTTCCACTTCCAGAGCAAAATGTCAACAAAACAAAACGCACGTGTCAGACGTGCGGCACTCGCTTCCGCTTCCAGTCGGACCACCCTTCGATGGTGGCGCAGACGCGGACGGACAGTGTTGGTGTTGGTTTCGAGGGGGGTTGGCATTTCCAAATGGAATACGCGAGTGCGCAGGTCCTTCGAAAATCCTGGCGATGCCGACAAATTTCAACCACGACTGGTAGGACTTTTCGCTGGGCCAGCACGCATCCAGTCTGGAGTTGAACATTGAAGAAAACGGCAGCAAAAGTAAAAATTGCTCCTAATCGTGAATTCAGAAGCGACTGTGTTGAATAGAAAGGAATCCAATCAGACACACCAACACAGTCTCACTCACATTCACATTCACAGTCACAGTCATACATAAACGTACACTGACACTCACACACATACACACCCTCACGAACACACACACATGCACTCGGGTATATGAAGCTTACATAAAATCTAAGGAAAAATCGATAATAGTGCATTTAAAATTCAAAGAGAAAAATCTGAAGTAATTGTGTCGCGTCCAAAACGAAAATAAATCCATTAATTAGTCCAGTGAAAAATATGACTAATCAGTGACGACATCCGCGAGCTGCGCTTACACAATTTATCTATACTAGATAAACCGTTAAGTACGTTCTAACGGTAATAGATTTAAATTCGGTCGTCATTTTCTAATTGGCAAAAATGGTCACTGAAAATGGAGCTCAGGTAATGAAATTTTAACAACTATATTTAAATATATTGCAGCGTATATTAACTTTTCGGCAACACTGTGCAGAGACGGCCATGTTGGCGTCCATTTTGCACGCTATCGATTTTTCATTGTCTGGACTGAAAATTGCGTAAAAACGTAACAAAAAGCAATTAATATTAATCTGCTTAATGTTTTATAACTATTAATGGGCTTTCGATATATTTAAACCTTTTGGGACACACCCATTTTGACGACAGCAGAGTTTTTATCGATTTTTCACTGCACGGATTTTCTTCCATTGAATTCAATTCGAATTGTGAACTTTGCGTGCAGTAATGATCTGTAATCGAACAATGAGCTCAAATGCAGGATGGGAATGAACACCTTTTGTTAGTACTGTCAGTACTGACAACGTCACCACCAACCAAGCCAACATAACTGGGTGTGGTGCGTGTATCCGTGTGGCAAAGTTAGGGTAGTGTACGGTAATACAGATTTAGGTTAAATTTAATGATGACATGCGACATTTGCGCCACGCCAAGATGGAAAGAAAATCCATAATATGAGTCATTTAATAATCTTTTCTTTTTTGCTTATTAATATTTCTTTTAAAGTGACATAATAGTTTTAAATATCGAGTCATATACATTTTCTCAATCACTCTCAGAAAGAAATCAATTTTCTCATTTGTTGCACTGCACTTGAGTTTCGAGTACCAATAAATATTACCAAACATGTTGCCACTTGGTCGACATTTTTGTTGCACAAGTTCAAAGTAAATATATCCGTCCACTTCAAGGCTTCCCAACTTAGAGTTGCCTTCGTCAAACACTCAATTTACACAACTTGAGCTTGTTATACAATGCCTGGCACCTTTGAACTTTTGCCAACGTCCCTTCGTCGCCGACTCTCATCAAGTTGGGCAAACAAGGAAGACATCCTTTAGAATTCGCCTTATGTGTGCGCAGGCATACGAAATGAGTTTTCTGTTGGCCCAGCCATGAAAAGGAGCAGCTCATTTCCGTGTTTGTGCAGGGAGGGATGGGGTAGGTGGTGGGGGTATGACGAGCCTTTGTACATTGCAACAGCTTGAGACTGAAGGCAACTTCAGGTCGGGACTGTGTCTCTGTCTGCGGTCATTTTATCAAGTGCGAAAACTTTTTCATTTCCAGTGCGAATTTGCCGCCTTCCTTCCAGTTGCACTTTCCAGCCGAAATGAAATGACGTCATTTTCGATATCGAATTTCCAGATTCACTGGAGCGTACAGCAACAGGAAAAACATAAACAAATTGTGGGTGGCGGGTGTGGGGTGCATATGAAAAAAAGGGGCAGCTGTTGGATTTTATGTTTGGCACTCGTATAAAGCCGAATTACACCTGCGCACTTAACGCTCTTCAGCACTGACGTTGACCCCTCGCCTTGACCGTTGCCAACGTTGAACTTGAGCCTGACGTCAGGCATTACACATAGCACATAACACAAAACAAATTACACTTTTCACATTGCCAGGTGCGAATGCGAGCTTCAGTTGCGCAACGACTGTGACGGTAATTTATAGTGCACACACGGCAACGATCAATAACAGCCCCAAGTAAAGCTCTTTTGATGAATACGCAACTGACACGCAACTTTCGCTTAGTCTCTTTTGAACTTTGACTCTGACTAGGGGCTAAAACGACCTAAAGCTGCCTTAAACTATCATGCGATATTTAGTTGCGTCCGAATTAAATACGATATAAACTTGTGAATTTTATTGTCTTTGGATTTTTATTCATCATAATGATAACTTGAATTCTAAAATATAATTCTTAGGCTGCAAACAGAGTGCGCGCTAAGACGAAGATGAAGACGAAGACGAATCGGAGGACGAATTGCTTGCATTGCGAGTAAGCTAATAGGTGTACATAGTGCAAGACGAATTAGTTGCGTGTTGTCATGTTATTCACTATGGATTCGTCATCAGATGATAAGCTAATTTTACAAGAAAGTTTGTATTTTAAATTAAAATGTAAATTAAAATGCAATAAAATGAAAATACATCCCATTAATTTGGGAAGAAAAATTTTTGGCGAGTTTCATCATTTGTATAATGAGCTGCGTCAGGATGAAACCAGATTTGAGGCGTACACTCGAATGAAAATCAGCACATCCGACTACATTTTGAAAAATATTGAGCCACTAATTATTAAAATTTTGACCAAAGCTAAGAAAACAAAAACAACAACGGCTAAACAGCAAGCGATTCATCTTCAAATTCGGTACTGCACCGTTTCACGCTTTTTGCTTGCGTTTCGTCTTCATCTTCGTCTTCGTCTTCGCATGCACTCTGAACGAGTTCGAGCGAATTCATATAAATCGTACTGCACAGTTTTTCGTCTTCCGCTTCGTCTTCGTCTTCATCTACGTCTCAGCGCGCACTCTGTTTGCAGCCTTAAAGTCTGTTTTCAATTGGTTACGGATTCTGTTACTTCATAAACTTCGTATTTTAAAATCTTTTACTTATCATAGGTTTTATCTTTCGTTTTGTGGTATAATTCTCAACTGGTTCTTTTCTTAACCAGAAGTTAATCCTCTGACTCTCTTCTTCTTTTTTTTACTGTAATATATAAAGAGTAGTTTTCTCTTCTACAGTCGTCTAATATAATATTAAATGATTCCTTTCTTAATTCTTTAATGATAACATCATTGTATAAATAACTTGATATACAATTAGAGTTCTTGAATTACATTTTTGAACTATATTTTGGAAAGGTTAAATTGTCTTCGTGCTCTCGCCATTTCTAGATATATTCTGTCTTTATAAAAGAGACCTTCAATGTATATTTTAAATTCCTTTTAAGAATCTCTCTTTTCGACTCTTTTTTCTTTTCGATTTTCTTCTCCTCGCATATTCTACATCAAAATCAAGTGCGCTTTAGTATAATTCCCAACCAGTTCTAGTGGTGTTTCTTTCTTTTTAAAACAGTTACAACTAATTTCCCTTAAATTCTAAATTTTCTAAATTCATCCAAAACGTTTCCAATTATAATTTCAGGGCGATGGCAACACATCCTTTCTGCGTGCCGCACGTGCTGGGAACTTGGAGCGCGTGTTGGAGCATCTGAAGAACAACATTGACATCAACACCAGCAATGCGGTAATTAAAGATCAAGATGTATATGATCGAGTGTGACTAATCTATCTCTGTTTAATCCTTCGCAGAATGGTTTGAATGCCTTGCACTTGGCCTCCAAGGATGGACACATTCATGTGGTCTCGGAACTGCTACGTCGCGGGGCGATTGTAGACAGTGCCACGAAGAAGGGCAACACCGCTTTGCACATTGCCTCGCTGGCTGGACAGGAGGAGGTGGTGAAGCTGCTGCTGGAGCACAATGCCTCGGTCAATGTGCAGTCCCAGAACGGCTTCACGCCCCTCTACATGGCCGCCCAGGAGAATCATGATGCCGTAGTGCGTCTTCTACTGTCCAATGGCGCCAACCAGAGTCTCGCCACGGAAGATGGCTTCACACCTTTGGCTGTGGCCATGCAGCAGGGTCACGACAAGGTCGTTGCCGTGCTCCTCGAGAGCGACACACGTGGCAAGGTCCGACTGCCGGCCTTGCACATCGCTGCCAAGAAGGATGACGTCAAAGCGGCGACCTTATTACTGGATGTAAGTGAATCCCCAGTTAAAGAGTTGGCTATATTACTAATTTGTGTTTCCATAGAATGACCATAACCCGGACGTGACCTCCAAGTCGGGCTTCACGCCGTTGCACATTGCCTCGCACTATGGCAACCAGAACATTGCTAATCTCTTGATACAGAAGGGCGCCGATGTCAACTACTCGGCCAAGCACAACATCAGTCCGCTGCACGTGGCGGCCAAGTGGGGCAAGACCAACATGGTCTCGCTGCTGCTGGAGAAGGGCGGCAACATCGAGGCCAAGACCCGCGACGGCCTTACCCCGCTCCACTGTGCGGCACGCTCGGGACACGAGCAGGTCGTGGACATGCTGCTGGAACGCGGTGCTCCCATCAGCGCCAAGACCAAGAACGGCCTCGCTCCCCTGCACATGGCTGCCCAGGGCGAGCACGTGGATGCCGCCCGCATCCTCCTCTACCATCGTGCCCCCGTCGACGAGGTCACCGTGGACTACCTGACCGCGCTGCATGTGGCCGCCCACTGTGGTCATGTGCGTGTGGCGAAGCTCCTGCTGGATCGCAATGCCGACGCCAATGCCCGTGCCCTCAATGGATTCACGCCCCTGCACATTGCATGCAAGAAGAACCGCTTGAAGGTCGTCGAGCTGCTGCTGCGCCACGGGGCGAGCATCAGTGCCACCACCGAGAGCGGACTCACCCCGCTGCATGTGGCCGCCTTCATGGGCTGCATGAACATCGTCATCTACTTGCTGCAGCACGACGCCAGTCCCGATGTGCCCACTGTGCGTGGCGAGACTCCACTGCATTTGGCTGCACGCGCCAACCAGGTGAGTTGTCTGTGAAAAGCCTAAGATTGCAGTATAATGAATGCCAAATAGGGTGGGATTATAAGTAGGAAAGAAAAACATTCTGACTATGTACATATATACTTTTACATTTTTATATGGGCAATTCTACAATGACGACATTCGCACGCATTCAAAGTGAAATAAAACATGTCTCAAAACTTAATTTTAATTTGACAAATGGCGAAACTTAAGAGTTTGATTTTCACTGTAATTGATGCTAAGGTGGATTTTAGGCAATTCTTCGTATTCAAGACAATTTCAAAAAACCAAAACATTCGTTTTTTTCGATGCAATAAATTTTAAACTTATTTCAACTTAACTTTCAATATATTTATATTTATTAAAATGGTTCTCGCTTCTTAGTGTAAACGGTAGAATACAAACGGTCCAAATTGGATGTAAATTTTAAAAAAAGGGCAAAAATATAGATAAAGTGAATTTATTTAAATGTAGAATTTCTTCTTGCGAATATTGCTTAGATAAATAACTTGAATACATTTGCGAAAGAAAATTTCACAAGATGTGAATTTTCGATCAATTTTAAATTTTTGGCCTCGGTTGACATTTTTGTGGAAATGCCAATGCATAAAGAAATGTATTACATACTTTTAGTTACATTTCATAAAAACTTAAATCAGACATTAATAAGGTTCTGTTTGCCCGACCCATTTGCGATCAAGAAGGTTGATAGCTCATACCACTAAGCAAACAATACATAGAGACGTTCAAACTTAAACATTTTGTTCTTGAGCGCAGAATGATTTGTATGGCATGCGACCCCAGAGCCTTCGGCTAAAAGCCGAACGCATACTAATCTCAACAGAATCCAGAGCGAAAGAACGCTACAGAGAGAGAGCGCACAAAATTTAAATATTTCAGTTCTTGGTATAGGCACCAGCTTGATGGAATAACATACTAAGACTGAGAATCTTGTTCGGCAAAAAGCTGTCCCTTGACTATCTGATAATCAATGCGAGAGAAAGGTATAGAGAGCACCGAATTGCACCGCACTGAAGAATTAAGAGAGAAAAATCCTAACGATTCTGCCAGCTCGACGAGACCTAACCTTCATAGTTATTCCATCATGGGTCACCAGAACGGTGAGCACGTTGCTGTGATCGCTGCTCTCGCTCAGCTTATCGGTTTCTGTATGATGAGACATGCGTACGCTTCTTTGATGTAGCGTGAATGCGGAGCTCGATCACCCGATACCCTGTTTTAACTGAAAGCATTTTTGTGTTGTTGTTTGTTGTTCAGTGTCATATTGATACATTGTTAGTCTCAATATTTTATTATTACTTATTATTATTATTTAAAAAATATAATAAAATCTATTAAAAAATAATAATAAGTAATGCTTAAAACAGTACAAAATGCCGCTTTCATTCTAATACTAGGGTATCGTGGTGATCGAGCCCGCATTGCAAAAGCGCTGTTGGTATGTGTACATTCACGCACACATAAGAAGCGCGCGCATGTTCACATACAGAAACGATAATGAGCGTAGAGCGATACACAGACGTGCTCACCGTTCTGGTACTATTCAAGACTGAACATTTTTCTGTGCGCTCTCTCTCGTAGCGTTCATTTCGCTCTGGATTCTGCTGAGAAGAGCGTTCGGCTTTTGCCGAAGTTCTGAGCATGCCATACAAATCATTTGCGCTCAAAAAAATGCTTGTTTGACGCCTCTATGTATTGTTTGCTTAGTGCTCATACCTTTCTACCAATTCGGGTGTTCTTCGTATTATTCATCAAAATTCCTATAGTGAAATTGTTGCTTCTACACCCAGAATTGCCATAAATATCTAATTGAATCCAATCTTCTTTGCAGACGGACATCATTCGCATCCTGCTGCGCAATGGCGCCCAGGTGGATGCACGTGCTCGGGAGCAGCAGACGCCGCTGCACATTGCCTCGCGTCTGGGCAACGTGGACATTGTGATGCTGTTGCTGCAACATGGCGCTCAGGTGGATGCCACCACCAAGGACATGTATACGGCATTGCATATTGCGGCCAAGGAGGGACAGGACGAGGTAAAAGATTTGATTGCCAAAAAGATCACGGATCACATCGACACCGTCTACCTGATGCAATTGTTCTGGATACGTCACCAGGAGTTTTTCATTTGAGATTTCATTTTAAGTTTGATTATTTTGTATCTTGACTTTTGTTTATGATACTTTTATCGAGTTGCAGTTGGAGTAAAACGAGTATTGTTGTTGTGCCTTTTGTTGTTGTTGTTGTCTTTTATGTTGGCCATAAATAAATGTTGCCACCATTTTGTAGTATTATTATTTTCGTATTTATTTATTTCCATTTATTTATGATTTCTAGCTCGAATTGTCATTAATCGAAAGGAATTTCGAACATGGTTTTAGCTGTTGTTAAGTTTCAAACTTTTCCCAACTCTCCAGGTGGCCGCTGTGCTGATCGAGAACGGCGCCGCCTTGGACGCCGCCACCAAGAAGGGCTTCACCCCGCTGCATCTGACCGCCAAGTATGGTCACATCAAGGTCGCCCAGCTGCTGCTGCAGAAGGAGGCGGATGTGGATGCACAGGGCAAGAACGGAGTGACCCCGTTGCATGTGGCATGCCACTACAACAACCAGCAGGTGGCACTGCTGCTCCTGGAGAAGGGCGCCAGTCCACATGCCACGGCCAAGAATGGACACACTCCGCTGCACATTGCGGCCCGCAAGAACCAGATGGACATTGCCACCACTTTGCTGGAGTACGGAGCCCAGGCGAATGCCGAAAGCAAGGCGGGATTCACGCCTCTGCATCTGAGCAGCCAGGAGGGACATGCCGAGATCTCGAATCTCTTGATCGAGCACAAGGCAGCCGTCAATCATCCGGCCAAGAACGGACTAACTCCCATGCATCTGTGTGCTCAGGAGGATAACGTGAACGTCGCTGAGATTCTGCAGCGCAATGGGGCCAACATCGACATGGCCACCAAGGCCGGGTACACGCCCCTCCATGTCGCCTCCCACTTTGGCCAGGCGAACATGGTGCGTTTCCTGCTGCAGAATGGCGCCAACATCGACATGGCCACCAAGGCGGGCTACACGCCCCTCCATCAGACCGCCCAGCAGGGCCATTGCCATATTGTCAACCTGCTGCTGGAGCACAAGGCGAATGCCAATGCCCAGACCGTGAACGGACAGACGCCGCTACACATTGCCCGCAAGCTGGGCTACATTAGCGTCCTGGACTCGCTCAAGTCCATTACCAAGGAGGACGAAGCAGCTGCTGCTCCGGCCCAGGCCGAGGAAAAGTATCGTGTGGTTGCTCCCGAGGCCATGCACGAGTCCTTCATGTCCGACTCGGAGGAAGAAGGCGGTATGTATAGATTCTATCTTTGGATGCTCTCAACACACTTAAGCTAGTCCCAGATTCAGCACTCAGATTAAATGAAATACAAAATAAGCTATGCCTAGTCTTAAGTTAAAATTGAAATTGAAAATCAAATAGAAAAATAGCCGCTTTTACTATGTGTGCCGTCAGGTGACACAAATTGGGAATTGGACGCATGCTACGAGTTTGGCATTGGCATTGGCATTGGCATTGGCGGTGATCGTGGTCGTGATCTCAATCGCCACCTGACCAATCGGCCAGATACTCACAACTGTCAGCCGTATTACCAGGGCGACTATCTTTATGTCTCTAGTAAGTGTGCCAAAATTAAAACGTTCCATGGCCAATTGTAAAACTCTATTTACCAAGTTGAAGAGCTGGCTCTTATCAAGTGCAACCATTGGCAATAGATTGGCAATAGATTGGAAAGAAATCAAATTTAAGTTAAAGCTCGCACTTTATATGGTTACTCGCATAAATGTATAAATTAATTCTTGACGTTGTTTGTAAACATGAGAGACACTCGAAAAATCCGAGCTGGAGACTTGATACATTTTTTTAAATTTGTTTTTTTGCTTTGTATTGTGAATCCCACCAAAAGGCAGAAAATGAAATTGACATGTTTCAATTATAAAAAAAAATATATGTCGTTTTGTTTTCAGCGTTTTCTTCTGATGAATGTAAATACGCCTAAATAAATAGTTGAAGTTCCAGGTGTTTTTTTTTTTTGAAGAGACTTGCAGAATTTTGAGTTTTTTGACAGTATTCTTCCTCCATTGAGATCTAATCGATGTGCTCTAATTTATTTGTATTACGGCATGACAAAGTATAATATTTAAGTCATAATATACTCATATTAGCTTAACATATATCATCTAACTATATCCATATAATAATAATAATTATATATATAACTATATCTATGATATCTGTGATGCATGTAGAAGTAACGAAATTTATCAACTAAAAAACAAACTCATTTGCGTTCTTCTATTTTCAATGCACTGCGCTCTCATCAACTGCAATAACAACAACAATAACAACAACAACAACAACACTATCTGACACAACAACAATAACAACAACAACAACTACAACTTGATTGCTGTCTTGCTGCTTGATTGAAAATTGAAATGCGCTGGAATGCAACTGCAATCGATAAATCGAATCAAACAAATCTAGGCGAAGACAATATGCTATCAGATCAACCTTATCGCTATTTGACCGTTGATGAAATGAAATCCCTAGGAGACGACTCGCTGCCCATTGATGTGACCCGCGACGAGCGCATGGACTCCAATCGGATGACCCAAAGTGCTGAATACGCCAGCGGAGTTCCGCCCACAATTGGCGAGGAGATGATCAGTCCGCACAAGGCACAGGTCTACGGCTCCTCGCCCAAGGCCACCGTCGATGGTGTCTACATTGCCAATGGCAATGGCCACGATGAGCCACCCCATGTGGGGTAAGTAACCAGCTCGGGAACGCATTGGACTATCCTTAAACCATTGTTTTTGCAGTCGTAAATTGAGCTGGAAGAGTTTCCTGGTCTCATTCCTGGTGGATGCCCGGGGTGGTGCCATGCGTGGCTGTCGCCACAGCGGTGTGCGCATGATCATCCCATCGCGCTCCACCTGCCAGCCGACGCGGGTGACCTGTCGCTATGTGAAGCCTCAGCGCACCATGCATCCGCCGCAGCTGATGGAGGGCGAGGCTCTGGCCAGTCGCGTCCTGGAGCTGGGACCCTGCTCCACCAAGTTCATTGGCCCCGTTGTCATGGAGGTGCCGCACTTTGCCTCGCTGCGTGGCAAGGAGCGTGAGATAATCATACTGCGTTCGGACAATGGAGAGACTTGGCGGGAGCATACCATTGACAACTCCGAGGAGATCATTCACGATGTAATGCAGCAATGCTTTGAGCCCGAGGGTAAGTGCTTGACAGGATTACCCACAATTGTCGTGGCATTGCTAATGTTCTTTCTAATTCAATAGAAATCGCTCAGCTGGAGGAGCAGGCTGGCAATCATGTCTGTCGCTTTGTCACCTATGATTTCCCGCAGTACTTTGCAGTCGTATCGCGTATACGACAGGAGGTGCATGCGATTGGACCCGAGGGTGGCATGGTGTCCAGCACTGTGGTGCCACAGGTGCAGGCCGTGTTCCCGCAGGGCGCTCTTACCAAAAAAATCAAAGTTGGCTTACAGGTAAACCTCTTTAAACCACGCAAAGGCGTTGCGCCCGAGAAACTACGCAAGATTAGCGTCAATCATGTGCCCAAAAAGAAGCGCTTCTCGCTCATTTGGTAAACTGAACAAAAACACCCCAATTTATTATAACTGCAAGTATGCAAGTAACCAAATTATTAGCAAGATCTTTAAAAAGTTATCGTGCATTTAAATACATATATACTCACACAACTTCCTAAGAGTCAAAAAAGAACGAAAAGTTTTCCAAAAGTCAATACTTAATACGCATTTAAACGATTTATTATAAACCCGCAACCCACAAAACTCTGTAATCCGCGTAATAATCGGTGAAGCCAAACTAAGTAGATGATATCTATGCACTTATATACTATCTATATACATACATATAAATCTATCATGGCCTAAAGGCGTATTTCGCGATGGAACTTAATACCAAATCAAAATATTATATACTCGTATCTAAATAATCTAGTACTCGTACTTAGATTTATTTTGAAAAGTTTTCCTACTTTATATGGCCTCGATCCATTTTTTTTTGTAATGGGGTTCTTTTAAATGTTATTTATGAAATATGTGCACTTTGTTTGAATACATTTATTTGATCACGGCAAAACTTAAAAATAACTTTATGGCACAAAGCTATGGCACCACGCTATAAAAAGGCATTGCTCTATATAATGATATATGAGCTACGTTCTAGTGACTTGCAATAATACTTTACTTATACGAAACTTATTGATGATGATTGATCATGGATCAAAAGCGACTTGTGGAAGATCGCAGATATTTTCTTAAAACTTAATAATTGAATAAATAAAAGAATACGAAAATTGTCCAATTGAATAAGACATACAATACATATTAATCTAATTTAATCTATCATATATATGCTTATTATTATAAATTATTCATACTTGATAAATTACTTAATTATGCATAAGATTATAAAAGTTTTCTGAAATGAAGTACTACCCAATAAATTTAGTTCAACAAAAACTTTATGCCAATGAAAATGTTTTCATTAATTATCATTTGATTAATAATTTTTTTATTAAATTGCTTTTTAAAAAAAAAAAAAAAAAAAAAAACAAGAGAAAAAAGACAATATAAATAATGTATATATATTATAGCGTTACAATTGGGTTCGGTTTGAAGTGCCTAATGAAGTTGTAACAATTTTTAGCCATGCCGTAAGCAAAAAAACGATTTTATAATGGCCCCACTCACATATTATTTGCATTTTGTATATATATTTCAAATGATTATTAAATCTTTTATGAGTTCTTTATAGTTGACTTATTGTTTAAATAGACGTTAAGTTGTAGCCAGAGTTTTTTTGATAACTAAATTTATTGGGACATAAATGGGCTTGAACATTGTTATTGTTTGTAGTTAAACTACTTATGCTGTATTTAAAAGAAGATTGTTCTATAGAAATGACATTAATAAGAATCCAAATATACCTGAATAAGCATTGTATAAAAACGAAAGAAAAAAGAAACAAAATGTTCACCATTTAGCCCAAAACTCATTTCATTTTTATTTTTATTTGATCATTAGAAATACACATACATAGCTAGAGTTATGTATGTGTTAGTGTATTTAACAAATGGCGCATATTTCATATATATGTATATAAACATTATATGCATATATTATTTTGATTTAATTTTATTTAATTATGTCATGTACTTAATGTAAGAGTGGCCGAAAAAAAATCGATTTTTTGTCTACAGTGCCTGAAAAATTCGTTACATTTCTAGGCCCAACCGGTTGATCCCGATCTAACTGCTAAGCTGCTGGGTCGCGGAGTCGCCGTCTCGCCGATTGTAACGGTCGAGCCGCGACGCCGCAAGTTCCACAAGGCCATCACACTGAGCATGCCCGCCCCGAAGGCGCACAGCCAGGGTATGATCAATCAGTATTCGGGCAATACGCCAACTCTCCGTCTGCTCTGTTCGATAACAGGTAAGTTATAATTGTTACCATATCGATGATACATCATCGATGTCATCTTTTTTGTGTTGTTGTGATATGTGCTCCAAGCAGTTATATAACAATTATGAGTATCTACTTAATATTACGTTTCGTTAGTTGATGTTTATGAGTAACTTCCTGAACCCCCTTCTCAAAATCTCTCAGGCTTTCATTTGATTCATTCCAACTTAAGTGCTTCTATGTATAATTATTTGGAATTGAGTTTCTATATATTTGCCTTTTATTTCCAAATGTACTAATAACTCATGTATTTATTTTTGATTTTGTTAAGTCTATAATTATTTTACTTTTAGTTTTCTATACGAATTAACTATAATGTACTTATTACATACAAGTATCATGTACTATATATATCCATGCCATAAACTTATCTCTATACTTACTTATATAATGTTGTACAGTGAAAACAAGCAAAACATAAAATTATAAAAAATTATAAAATTGATCGTATCCAGGTCCTGTTTGATAGAGTCAATGTGCTTGTGTCTGTGTAGTTGATGCGTATAAGTTGTTTCGGGTTATTTTATTGTGTTTTTGCAGCATTCACTCGTGATAATCCAATTCTAAAGTTAATTTAAATTTAAATTAGTCTCGTTTCACTTATACATACATAAGCAGAGTTCAAGTAATAAAGTAACAATTGTAGTACTCGTAATAGTAATAGTAATAGTTAAAGTCACAGCAAATAACATAGTAAAAGTCATTCACCCCGCATATGAAAACACAGATACGCTCATGTTCAAGCTACACACACACGAACACAAATACAGATACAGATACAATATACAATATACAATATACAGTTGCAGATAAAGAACCCTCACACATACTCTATCTCGTACTCAACTTAATGTCATGCTCAGTGTCATCATTGTGCCAACAGTGTTTGCTCCAGTTTATATTTGTTATTTATTATTATAAATATTTTATTATATTCTATTATTTTATTATATTCTATGGTTTCCCTTAACTTATCTATAATTATGATTTTGGATCAAATCAATACAAAATAACAAATAAAAATTATAATAAAACATACTTCAATTCAATTCTTAATTGAAATCGTATTTAATTGTTCTATAATTTCGTACTAATGCGTCAATGCATATGTGCACGCATTCCATTCTGTTTTCTCAATCCATTGAAGGTGTGTTTCGGAAAAGGTCTCTAAAAGGTAACTAAAAAAATAACAAACAAATAAACAAAAAAAAAAAAAAATATATGAAAAATTTCAAAAATGAAACAAAATCAATTCAGAAATTCACAAACATGTATGAAGATTCAAATTGAAACTGTTTACAAAATAAATACAAATGTTATTTGTTCATATTTAGTTGTTTCGTTCTATGCCAAAAAAAAATTAATAACAATAAAAACATAGTTATATTGAAAATGAAGCAATCTATTAAAATACAAAAAAAAATTTAACGAAAAAAGAAAACAAATATTTGAAAATTCTGCATATTTCATTTGAAACAAATTTCTTATTCAAGAAAAAATTATTGCAAATATTTCTCAAAATATATATATTTTATTATCTACTATATGCTTTAAGAAATATTTATTTAATTTCAATTTATTTATCTTTTGCGTTAATTATTTTCCTTGATTTTAACCTCTTTTATTTGAAACCTTATTGCTCAAATTCGGGTTGCGCTGCGTCTTTGGGTTTTCTGTACAAACAAAAAACAATAACAATAACAACAACAACAATAACCAGAGGCTCAGGTACACTTTCTGTTGGGCTTCTCGACCCTTCTCCAAAGCATAGTCCCTTATGCCAAGGCCAAGTTAATGTTGTGCTTAATTTTTAGCTAAAAAGTCAAATAGCTTATTTATTTCAAAAGTAAGCTACATTTCCAATTCACTTTTAAAAACCTTAAGCTTGTCCTACAAACATTTTTGCTGCGTTCTCTCTAATCAACTTAAAATAATTAACAAATAATTAAAGAATTTCTGACTGCACGCGGTTTTACTATACATTTTATCAAATGCACAATTTCATTCCAAACGTTTGTAGGTCTTTAATAAGATTTAAATAACAAAATAAAATGCGAAAGTTGCTCTTTGGGCCATTGAAACCGTATTACAACCAAGGCCAACTGATTGTGCCGGATCTATTTTAATTTCTTTTACTTTACTTTTCGATTCTAAAATGCTTTGTTATTATTTTCTTGGAATTGTTCATTTGGAATGTCATGCACTTAAGCTAATTAGTAGTTTTGAAAGTTCTGTTGGAGCGTTTCGATTATAGATTTTTAAGATATTAATTTATAATTCATTTATTACATTTACAACATAAAGCAGAATATACAATATATATTTTTGTTTTCCTAAAACATAGATACTAAAACATAGATTCAAATCGAATTTCTACTGTTTGTGGCACCAAAGAGAACTTTTCTGAAACCGAAAACCAAAAAAAAAAAAAAGAAACTAAAACTAAAACTAAAGCAATAAATATCAAACTGCCAAAGTTATTTGAAAAACTAAATGTTCATATCAAGTTACTGCTATGGCAGAGTCTATAATATATAAAACAAACAATATACTCGTATTTTGTTTATTGTATATAAATAAACAAGTTGACGGTTTATTTCAAATTTCTTTAAGTATTTATGTTTGTATTATTTGTTTGATTGATTTGTGTTTATGTTTCTTATGTTATTAATGTTTTTAACACACTTACAAAAAACACGTGACACGCTCACTTAATTGTCATTAAATGAAAATCTACTAATTTTATATTTTCAAAGTATTAAGCATGTTGTTTAAACTGGCTTCAAAGTAAGCGTAACAAGTACTTTTGTACCTGTTCCTCTGTAAATGCTGCAGCCCTATAAATTTAACTAATATCAAATACATAAATATATCTTTTGCTTGTAACCAAAGCCATTTACATATTCACACACACATTAATACCATATACATGAATACCTACAAGGCTTAGACCTAATCCCCAATCACTGCATCACATTAAATCATATGCCACAAAAAACACAGACTACAACAATGAAATAAACAAAATATTAACAAATATTCCAAATACTTCAATCGCTAAATACATTTCGATACTTAATAAACTTTTCAATACTTTTCAAATACTTTCTTACCATACCAAATGCTTTGTAATTTACACACAAATCGTATCTTTCGATCTATTTCAAAGAGTTTTGAGTTGACTTTTCGTTTTTGAATTAGTTAAACAATTTTGAAATTCTATAAAAATTATAATCTGCTAATGAGACAAAAGTAGAGTTTTCAAAGAGTTTTTAAATACTAAATATAATATGTAGTCTATGCGTACCCTTTGTGCCTCTGCTTTGTTGCCTGAAAATTCAACATTTTGTTACCCAAATCACCCCACCAGGAGGACCATCCCGAGCCCAATGGGAGGATGTTACCGGCTCCACACCGTTGACCTTTGTCAACGATTGCGTCTCATTCACAACCACAGTGTCAGCCCGGTTCTGGCTAATGGATTGCCGTAATATTTCTGATGCAACCAAAATGGCAACAGAGCTATACAAGTAAGTCGAAGTCGAATCAACTAAAGATATCCCGTACTGACCTCTGACCCTTGACCCTTGATCTTTACAGAGAAGTCATTCACGTGCCTTTCATAGCCCGATTTGTGGTGTTTGCCAAGAAAATAGAACCCTTCGAGGCCCGCCTGCGTGTCTTTTGCATGACCGATGATCGCGAGGATAAAACCCTCGAGAAGCACGAACTGTACACGGAGGTGGCCAAGAGTCGTGATGTCGAGGTGCTTGAGGGTAAGCCACAGTATATCGAAATGGCTGGAAATCTCGTGCCTGTTACCAAATCCGGCGATCAGCTGCAGCTGCAGTTCAAGGCCTTCCGGGAGAATCGATTGCCTTTCACGGTGCGTGTGAAGGATCAGCATGCGGATATCGTGGGTCGCACTCTGTTCATGAAGGAGCCCAAGGTGGCCAAGGGAGAGCAGCCTCAGCAACCCATCTGCATTCTTAATATCGTACTGCCGGAAGCGGTTATACCCGATTCGACAACCGCATTCTCAGAACGTGTCACCTCAGCGTATCGTACCTCGATGTTCAGCCTGAGCAAGCATCAAAATGATCATTATATTGGGGACATACGCATCGTGGATCTCTCAAATCTGTTGGGCAAAGACTGGATACTGTTGGCGCCAGAGATTGGCATCACACCGGATGAGATCGATGAAATAATTAACCATAATACCGACAGTATTGCAAGGCAGGCGCAGAGCATGATTCGTCTGTACAAAGATAAACCCAACTACGATATTCTGGCTCTGGAAACATCGCTCAAGAACATTGGACGCGATGACATTATGAAGAAGTGCAAGAGTGGAAGACTATCGCATTCCCGGGAGTTCGATGAGGCCGATCTCATGAAGAACTCGGAATCTGTGGAGGAGCTGGTGCGCAGAGAAAGTAAGTATCGATATTAAGTATTAAGTATTGAGGAGACATCAACTTTACAAATTATTTAAATTTAGGTAAGCGAATCCAGCAAATCAATGAACGCGAAGAAGTCAAGTACTCTGCCGAAGAGAAAGAAATCGAAGAGTCCGAATCGGATGAGGAACAAGTGAAAAGAACCGTTGCTGAACGTCGAGAGAAGATTGTCAAGCGTCTCTCGATGGAACGCTCCATACCTGCCTCGACCCAGAAGAAGGAGATCACACGCGAGATAACCGAAATCAAGCGAAAGAGTTTGATTGAGGATAAGAAGGCGCATCACGAGTCGGAGATTCTGATGCAGCTACCCGCCGACAATGTCATCATCAAGACTGCGGCTGTCCCCGAGCAGGTTATAAAGATGAAGATGGGCAAATTGGATTCCACAGAAGTGACCAAAACGGACTTTGACAAGGAGTTAACGCACAAGTTGAGAACTTCCGGGCGCAGCTCAGAGGAGGAAGAGCAGTCCTCTCCAGACAAGGTCGATAAGATTATCCAGGACATTAGCACCGCTGAAAAGACATCAAAGGACACGGCTACCACAAGTCGAATGGCCTTCATTACCCGCCAGGAAGCGAAAGACATGACCGAGGACTTTTTGGAGTTCGAGAAACGGAGCCAACTTCCTGCGGAAACAACAACAACAACAACGACAACAGTCCACGAGAAGTTCGTTGAGGAGTTCAAGGAGAAGACCAGTCCAATGGCAACGATGCCACAGGAAACTATCAAGGAGGTCGAACAGGTTATCAGCGAGGTAACTGAGACGGCCAGCAAGAAGGTGGAAAATATCATAAGTTCCTTCGAGAGTGGCAAACAGGAGATCCAGGAGAAGACCACTGAGATTGTCTCCGACACAACGAAGGTCAGTGAGACCATTAAGCATCTACAAGATACGCAGTCGATGACCACAGAACAGGTTGCCAAGACTGTTGAAATTGTCGAGAGCACAAAAATAGATGAGAAAATTGCTGACTTCGAAGCTAAAAAAGTGAAATACGATTTCCATGGCGGAGAACCCAAGACGCAGATACCCAAACTTGTGAAGAAACCCAGCGAGGAACCTTTGAAGCCCACAGCGGCGCCTCGTGCCATGGCCGAGACAGAGTTCGAGAAGCCAGCTGAAGCTAAGCTGGAGAAGCCGCTATCCAAAATACCAGTGAAATCTGGTGCTGAAGTAGATGCACGAAAATTGACTCAAGATTTCCTGCAATCCGAGCAGAAGACACAGCTTGAACCCAAGACAGGTCCGACTGCTAGTAAGATTCCCAAAGTGGAGCCCCGGAAAACCGTAGAGAAGGGGATCAAATTCGTCGAGGATGTAGTTGAATCTACTGCCACCATTATGACATCTGAAATGGTCACCGAAATGCCCAAGGAACAGCCAGAAATATTTGCCAAGGCCGAAGCTGTGACTGAGAAGCTCCATGACTTGATTGACACATTTCACACAATCGAGGACAAAGTGAAAAAAATTCAAAAGCCAGGAGAAATGGTCTCCGTCGAACAGGAACAGCCCAAGGATGATAAAGTAGCCGAAAAGGTTCCTAATGTTGTCGAGACATTCCACAAGATTGAGGAGAAAATTGTGCTCGATAGTCGCAAGCAAACTCATGATTTCCTCAGCATGGAACAGCAAAGTCAACTGCCAAGCATGCCTCAAACATCAGAGAAGATTGTCATGTCCAGTCAGACATCAACAACATCGGAACCGGAATCTTTAATCTCCGTAGTACCAGCATCTCCAGCCAGTAAAATTCCCCAGCCGTCAACAACTTCTGAATCGGAGACAGTAATCTCAGGAACGTCTGCATCTCCTGCTAGTAAAATTCCACAGCCATCGACAGCTGCTGAAACAGAATCTGTAATCTCTGTAAAGTCATCTTCTACATCTAGTAAAATTCCCCAGCCTTCGGCCACTTCTGAAGCGGAATCAGTAATCTCTGTTACACCAGCATCTCCAGCCAGTAAAATTCCCCAGCCAGCGCACCAAGCAAGTAAAATCCCAGTGGTTGAGCCCAGAAAGTCACTGGTAGAGGAAACCATCAAGACAACACCACAGAAAGTGCAACCACTAAATGAACGTCAGCTTACCGAGGACTTCCTCAACATGGAGCAACAAACTCAGCTGCAATCTCAACCCATGAAGGACACAGTCACAGAGTTGATTGCAGCCACAGCCAGTATTGAAACGACAATCTTACCCGAAGTTCTACAACCCAAAGAGGCAACCAAGGAACCTACAGTTATTGTTAAAGTTGATCCCAAAGCAACTGAGTCCGAATTAGAATCGAAGCTCGTTTCCAGCGATGGCATTGAGTCGGCAGCACCGATTGGAGAAGTGTCTCCATTTGCCACACGCAAGCTAACCGCCGATTTTCTGGCCATGGAACAACAGACTCAACTTCCCGGCGAACGTGACAGTGACACCTTCGGCGAAGGACTCACTGCACCACTGTCCATTGAGCCACGCAAGTCCCTCACAGATGCCGAGTTCTGCAAATACGTGGGCGATACTATTACCAAAAAAATGAGCGAGGGTTTAATTGAAATGACTGATGAGCTCAAACAAATCGGTGAGTATATAAGTTGTGCAGTATATTACTGATGGGAATCGAGTTTAATATCGAAAAAGAAAAATCGACTAAAAATGAATCGAGTTGTCGATATATCTCCAAATAATTTTAATGCATGAAGCTTTTCCAGAAAATTTCCAAAATTTTACATTTCAAGTAGTTGGTTGTTGATTTTTCATGAAAACAGAGCTATATTAATAAGCCATATTGACTATTAAAAAAAAATTTTTCGAATTAAATAAGTTGAAAATTGCTTGAGTTGATGATTTTTCGGTGTATTTTTACTTCACTAAGTACATAATTATTTGCTTATCATTTTCAGCGAGCGACATTCCAGACTCCCAAACTCCACCACCAACACCGAGTGACGCCAAAACTGAAAAGCAGAATGAACAACCCGACATTGGCAAGTTAGAGCGTGGTGAGTTTACCTTTAATTAAAAATAAGTTAGAGTATTACATTGATTGATTACTTGACAGATTATCTAGGCGATACTGTGACCACATTGCACTCGACTACAGAGTCGACCTTTGAACGTGTCTCTGCCATTTCGACAATTGGTAAGTGAGATTTCTGCTCGCAATGAGTCGTTGCCTCTTCTATGCAATATACGTATTTGTTATGTAAATTGACTTAACTACAATTTTGTGTTTGCCTCTATGATTGAAGAATATAAACTCGTAACGATGATTTTTGTACACCCCATTTCTGATTTGTTTCACATATGATTTTTGAGCCACAATATGTAGTGTATTTTAGAAAGTGTTTATCGATTATGTTTTTGGCCCACTTTTGAGTAAGTGTTTTGCGTTTCAATTATTATTTTTATTCAAAGCTGAATTTCTTTTTGATTTAAGTCCAAAGGCTTTTTGTATGCAAATACCATTCATTAAATCGATTCAATGGAAACAACGAATAATAACTCCAAGTAACAATCAACAATCTGCTAGTGTGTGTATCTTAATTAAAAAAGTCTGTAAGTGAAGAAACCCAACCAACTAACTAGCTACATAAATAACAAACTAAATAGTTTAAATGAAATTCATTGTATTGAATGGCCAGCAGGTGGTGACATGCCAAAGAAAATGCCGTGATACCGTTCTAACGCTCAACTGTACATGTACCAATATTATGGTTAGCTAATCCAATTACTCAGGGGTGCTTCTCAGCTAAAGGTCGAGGCAATGAGGAAAACAGCAATAGAAAAGCACTCAGTCTGGCGCCATTTCTATTGTCCATTGACTATATAACATTCAAAAATGCCAATGTCAACACTGTGAGTCCGAATCGATAATGAGATAACGTTCCACGTTTGGGTCAAGCTAAGAATTTGTAGTGATCTAGCAAAGTGGCTTAAGGTTTATTTTATTCACTTAAGAAAATCCTTAGATAAAAGCTCCCAATCAAAGTTAAATGTTGAAATTAAATTATAAATTTAGCATAATTATTTCATGCACTACAAAATACAAGCAAATGTGGTTTAGAATTTTGCGCACTTATGTCATTGCGCAGGCCACAAAGCAACCGAGCAGAACGTACGCGTTGGCGTATACTTAATTTAATTTGTTTCGTTTCGTACATTCTTGTACTATAGCTGCAGGCGAACATTTCGTGCAGATTTAGTTAGATATTTGTATTTCCCGAGTACGCGCGACGTAACGCCAATACAATTCGAAATTTCTTATTGACACGCTGTCTTCTGGCCATAGACCATACATTTAAAAATATTTATGCCTAATTTGTTTGTTTGTTTCTTGTGCGTTTGTTGAATTCAATTATGTATTAAATACAATCTAGTAACCAAATATTGTAGCGTTGAGTTGTTGTTTGTGGTTAATTCAATGCATAAATAAAATATAAAAATACTTAAAAAACTAATTACAAATAAACTACACTAAACGTTATAACAAACAATAAAGTAACTTTAAGTATTGTAATTAATGGTAAGTTCTCAAAGCAAATTTTGTGCGACCAATTTGAAAAGTTGCCTGATAATGGATCAGAAATAAATTAAGAATATATGATGGGTATCGCTAATAGGTTTCTCTCCTTATATTTAAAACTGTATAGCTAATTGTTTATATTTACCATGAAACGACAATTACGTTTGCAATTTCTAACAATTATTTAAGCAATTCAGTTTATGTTTTTATCAACTACTGCAAGCTACAATAATTGATTCAATTTGTATAACTTATTGGAACATATTAATTAAACATACAAAATACAAGTACAACATAAGCCAATATTTATATATAATGTACATAGAAAATGTATTTAAAAGAATTATACGATTTTTTTCATTAAGATAAACACTTTTGGCATACGATTTTCGAAATTTATAATTAAATTCGATTTATATATCAAACATAGTGTGTATTGTGATCTTAAATGAGTTGAGTGACACGATCAAACCTTAGTTCCATTGTGATCTCATGCATTTCGATCCCAATATGCCGCATTATAGCACTCCAATTCCGATAAACCACCATGGCTTTCAGTTACCAATATTATTGTTTTATTTGGTTTGTGCAAATAATTATGTATTTATTCAGTTGCTTTTCGTAATTTTTGTGAGTCCTTAACGAAAAAGCATATGTATTCTCATAAATACTTATAAACAACGAATATCGTAACTAAATGTTTAGTCAAAATAAAACCAACTAATAAAAACATCAAAATTCACCGTAGCATCTACGTATCGTATACATGCATACATACTTACTTATTAAATAGCTTATAGATTATTTGCATTTGCGGCTTTTAATAAGATCAATGACAATAACAACAGCAGCAGCATAAAATAATTACACCCTAATGAAAGTATAATTTGTATGCACCCCCTAATGCGCTTCCTTTTGCATACAATTGGCTAATTATTGTAAATGTAATTGTTAGATGCCATACGATACGATACTTTGCACCTCAATAACATCGTATATTGTATATCGTATTTTGAATATTTTTGTAAGCATATCGCATTACCGTATGTGGCATATGATGTCGTGGTATAATTGTTCTTGCAGTACTTGCTAATTTTGTCTTCTTTTGAGTTGAATAAACAAACAACAAATTGCTTAAATATTTTTGTAAAATATGCAAACGTAATGAATAAAATTCTTGAATATACTGATTTAAATTGAAATGGTTAAACAGCAGGAATGGGCAAGGAATCCACGACTTCATATATAGCATAAGACATCTGTCAGGCAACTGTCTGTTCCGAACTTTTTGTTTTTTGCTTTTAACCAAAACTAACTAACAAACTTCTAATGCGCATTTATGTACTTGTATCGTACTCGTTTCGTACAACAAATTGCATGTTTGTGCCTGCTGCTGAGTTTTTTTTGGCGTACTCGTACAGCTTATAAATACTTAGTAGAGATGCGGCGACCAACTTGTGCACTGTGTATATAAACTAATCCACCATATAAGTCTGGTTTGTTTGTAATAGGTGTTTAACTGTCTTAATATTGCCTTGTTTCTACTTCTCAAAAATTGCGACAAACCTGGAACGCCTCAAAAACAGAGCACTTCAGTGTTCATAATGTAAAAACCGAAACATTTACAAGTACTGATGAAACTGATAAGCTGCTTCATAGAATGGTAGCTCCCCCCGATATTCAAACACAATACTCACGAGACACTACCTCATTTACAGAAATGAGTACAAGTAGTCCAACTGCAAAGACAACAACAGCAACTACAACAACAACAACGACCCTGACAACACAAGTAGAACGCACAAAAGTAGATTTAACTGCAGCAGGAGGACAACAAGATTCACCAGCCATGGAAGATGTTCAGCAAGATGCTGGCGATAGGGAGTACTTGGAGCAAATAATGGGCTGTGGTGATGTCAGACGCAAGATAATGCGTTTGGAGAGCAGTGGCAGTACAGAGTCTTTGGAGTCCTCAAATGTGGCACCAAAGTACATAGGCGATAACGTGCCCGTGGTTAAAGAGGTGGTACAGAGCATTGAGGATAAGATCTGTAGTACTGACGTCTCGGCCATACCATTTGCTGTACAAAAGCGAGAAAAAGATCAAATGGAGCCGAATGTCGTTGAGTTGGAGAAACAAATTCTGACAGATGCAGACATTGCACTGGAGAAGTTAACCAAATGTGAGCCACCAACTGAGGTTGTCCAACTGTCACCCGTTCAGGCTATGGAACGTGGTGCAGTCGGAATGGCGCATATTAACGAAGAGGTTTGCGAGAAAGTTTGTGAGAAGCGAAAGGCCTTTGAGGTGGCAGAAGACTTAAGTGAAACACAAAAGACTTTAGCTGAACAGGTAATAGGTTTAGATAGGCAAGTGAAACAGGTACCTGGCAAGATTTTAACAGCAAGTATTGATGACCACAAGGATATAGTTAGTAAGGATACAGAATTAGAGACATTGCCAAAAGTTAAGGAAGTTGTGCAGGACATTGAACGGAGATATCCCTCGACAATCTTAGAGGTTATACCATTTAGTCCACGTAAACGTGAAACAGTAGATCGCAAGGCTGATATAACTTCAATAGAACAACAGATTTTAACTGAAACAGACTTAATACTGAATAACTTAGGCACTATGCGTGCTTTAGAGGATAAAGTAGTTTCACCCATTTTAGAAACGAGTAAAACAAGCACAAGTACTGAAAACCTTGAAGCTGCCTGTGAAAAGAAATGCACAAAGCTTAAGGTTAAGGATATGGCAAAAGTTTTTGATAAGCCAACGAAAATTAGTAGTGAATTAACACAGAATGACATAAGGTCGCTTACAGCGAAATTCCTTTTAGATGAAAAAACTGAATACGATATTGCCGAGAGTATCAAACAGTTTGAAGATAAAAATGAACCTCAGGCACCAGAAAGTGATTTTAAATTGCTGAAACTATGTGATACACATGAATTTCCAATAGAACTAACTAAAGACTCTAAAGAGATAATTTTTCCTAAGATCGCACATACCGTTGAGCGATTGCATTCAATTTCAAAAGCTGATATTGAAGAAACAAAAGATATTATACACGTTACAAAAGAATACGAAAGAAAACTTAGTGGTCTCATTATCGATGATATTAAAGCGATATCTCAAAGGTATGAGTTAAATGCAGAGCAGCAAGTAATTACAAAGTTTCCAACGCACGAAAAAAAGGAAACAAACACAAAAGTAGAAGAGCTTCAATCCCACCAAGCAATTATCTTAAAATCTTCTGAGATCTTCAAAGGTGTTGATCAGAATATATTTCCATCTGACAAAAATACACAATCAAATGATAGTGACAGCGATGAAGAGATTGATCACACAGAAAAACTACAAAGAATCACACAGCTCTCAAAAGCAGCACATTTACAAAAATTCCTAGTTCAGAAAACTATTGAGAGCGAAACATCCGAAAACAGTTTAGTTAAGAAAACTGAATCGGAAAAGTTTCCAATCGAATTATTAGAAGACAATGTTAAATTTTTGTCAAAAGTCAGCTTAAAAGACAGCAAGGAACAAACTGAAATCGACTCAAATACAGACAATAAGGCAATCAAGGCATTAGATAAGAAACTGAAGTCTTCAATTGATGCATTTAAACCTACAGAGTCTTTGGACGAAATGAGTGATACAGAAATTGAAATTGTAAAGATTCAAGATAAATATCCTCAGACTATTCCTTCAACTGATCCTCAGCTTCCAACAGGAGACAAATCTTTGCAAATGATTGACGACATTCTGAAACCCACTGCTAACATTAAGTCGCCAATTAATTTAGAAGAGAAACCCAAGTCTCCAGCCGATACAAGTAAGCAAATTAATAAGGAATATTCTGATGATGAAAGAGGGGATGAGGTAGGATTCAATAAGCCTGAAAGTAAACCCATTCCTTCTACTACACCACTGATACCTACAAATACGACCAATAGCAAAATGACTGCAGTAAGTGAATCTCGAGAGTCGGTTGATATACAGATTAAAGAAGTAGTTAAGCTACCCACAGAACCTATCAAATCGATTCAGAAGCCCAAGCCCCCAACTGATTTAATTAAGCCAATTCCTAAAGAATATTCGGACAAAGAAAGCGATGAAGAATTTGGAATTGTTAAGCCCCAAGATAAACTTCCTCAGAAGACTATCCCTTCTAATGTTTCTAATGTCCCTCTGCTCCCAACTGGAGAGAAATCTTTGCAAAAGATTGACGACATTCTGAAGCCAACTGCTGACGATAAGTCGCCAATTAAATTAGATCAGAAACCCAAGTCTCCAGTTGATGCAAGTAAGCAAATTTCTAAGGAATATTTTGATGATGAGAGTGAGGACGACGTAGGATTCGATAAGCCTGAAAGTAAATCCCTTCCTTCTACTACACCACTGACATCTACAACGACGACTACTAGCAAGACCACTGCTGTAAGTGAATCTCGAGAGTCGGTTGATATACAGATTAAAAACGTAGTCAAGCTACCCACAGAGCCTATCAAATCGATTGAGAAGCCCAAGTCCCCAACTGATTTAATTAAACCAATTCCTAAAGAATATTCGGACGAAGAAAGCGATGACGATTTTGGAATTGTTAAGCCCCAAGATAAACTTCCTCAGACTATCCCTTCTAATGTCCCTCTGCTCCCAACTGGAGAGAAATCTTTGCAAAAGATTGACGACATTCTGAAGCCAACTGCTGACGATAAGGCGCCAATTAAATTAGATCAGAAACCCAAGTCTGCAGTTGATGCAAGTAAGCAAATTTCTAAGGAATATTTTGATGATGAGAGTGAGGACGACGTAGGATTCGATAAGCCTGAAAGTAAATCCCTTCCTTCTACTACACCACTGATACCTACAACGACGACTACTAGCAAGACCACTGCTGTAAGTGAATCTCGAGAGTCGGTTGATATACAGATTAAAGAAGTAGTTAAGCTACCCTCAGAACCTATCAAATCAATTGAGAAGCCCAAGTCCCCAACTGATTTAACTAAGCCAATTCCTAAAGAATATTCGGACGAAGAAAGCGATGACGAATTTGGAATTGTTAAGCCCCAAGATAAACTTCCTCAGACTATCCCTTCTAATGTTTCTAATGTCCCCTTGCTCCCAACTGGAGAGAAATCTTTGCAAAAGATTGACGACATTCTGAAGCCAACTGCTGACGATAAGGCGCCAATTAAATTAGATCAGAAACCCAAGTCTGCAGTTGATGCAAGTAAGCAAATTTCTAAGGAATATTCTGACGATGAGAGTGAGGACGAGTTAGGATTCCATAAGCCTGAAAGTAAATCCCTTCCTTCTACTACACCACTGACATCTACAACGACGACTACTAGCAAGACCACTGCTGTAAGTGAATCTCGAGAGTCGGTTGATATACAGATTAAAGAAGTAGTTAAGCTACCCTCAGAACCTATCAAATCAATTGAGAAGCCCAAGTCCCCAACTGATTTAACTAAGCCAATTCCTAAAGAATATTCGGACGAAGAAAGCGATGATGAATTTGGAATTGTTAAGCCCCACGATACACTTCCTCAGACTATCCCTTCTAATGTTTCTAATGTCCCTCTGCTCCCAACTGGAGAGAAATCTTTGCAAAAGATTGACGACATTCTGAAGCCAACTGCTGACGATAAGTCGCCAATTAAATTAGATCAGAAACCCAAGTCTCCAGTTGATGCAAGTAAGCAAATTTCTAAGGAATATTCTGATGATGAGAGTGAGGACGACGTAGGATTCGATAAGCCTGAAAGTAAACCCATTCCTTCTACTACACCACTGATATCTACAACGACGACTACTAGCAAGATTACTGCTGTAAGTGAATCTCGAGAGTCGGTTGATATACAGATTACGGACGTAGTCAAGCTACCCTCAGAACCTATCAAACCAATTGAGAAGCCCAAGTCCCCAACTGATTTAATTAAGCCAATTCCTAAAGAATATTCGGACGAAGAAAGCGATGAAGAATTTGGAATTGTTAAGCCCCAAGATAAACTTCCTCAGACTATCCCTTCTAATGTTTCTAATGTCCCTCTGCTCCCAACTGGAGAGAAATCTTTGCAAAAGATTGACGACATTCTGAAGCCAACTGCTGACGATAAGTCGCCAATTAAATTAGATCAGAAACCCAAGTCTCCAGTTGATGCAAGTAAGCAAATTTCTAAGGAATATTCTGATGATGAGAGTGAGGACGACGTAGGATTCGATAAGCCTGAAAGTAAATCCCTTTCTTCGACCACACCACTGATATCTACAACGACGACTACTAGCAAGACCACTGCTGTAAGTGAATCTCGAGAGTCGGTTGATATACAGATTAAAAACGTAGTCAAGCTACCCACAGAGCCTATCAAATCGATTGAGAAGCCCAAGTCCCCAACTGATTTAACTAAGCCAATTCCTAAAGAATATTCGGACGAAGAAAGCGATGACGAATTTGGAATTGTTAAGCCCCAAGATAAACTTCCTCAGACTATCCCTTCTAATGTTTCTAATGTCCCTCTGCTCCCAACTGGAGAGAAATCTTTGCAAAAGATTGACGACATTCTGAAGCCAACTGCTGACGATAAGTCGCCAATTAAATTAGATCAGAAACCCAAGTCTCCAGTTGATGCAAGTAAGCAAATTTCTAAGGAATATTCTGATGATGAGAGTGAGGACGAGGTAGGATTCGATAAGCCTGAAAGTAAATCCCTTCCTTCTACTACACCACTGACATCTACAACGACGACTACTAGCAAGACCACTGCTGTAAGTGAATCTCGAGAGTCGGTTGATATACAGATTAAAAACGTAGTCAAGCTACCCACAGAGCCTATCAAATCGATTGAGAAGCCCAAGTCCCCAACTGATTTAACTAAGCCAATTCCTAAAGAATATTCGGACGAAGAAAGCGATGACGAATTTGGAATTGTTAAGCCCCAAGATAAACTTCCTCAGACTATCCCTTCTAATGTTTCTAATGTCCCTCTGCTCCCAACTGGAGAGAAATCTTTGCAAAAGATTGACGACATTCTGAAGCCAACTGCTGACGATAAGTCGCCAATTAAATTAGATCAGAAACCCAAGTCTCCAGTTGATGCAAGTAAGCAAATTTCTAAGGAATATTCTGACGATGAGAGTGAGGACGAGTTAGGATTCGATAAGCCTGAAAGTAAATCCCTTCCTTCTACTACACCACTGATACCTACAACGACGACTACTAGCAAGACCACTGCTGTAAGTGAATCTCGAGAGTCGGTTGATATACAGATTAAAGAAGTAGTTAAGCTACCCTCAGAACCTATCAAATCAATTGAGAAGCCCAAGTCCCCAACTGATTTAACTAAGCCAATTCCTAAAGAATATTCGGACGAAGAAAGCGATGACGAATTTGGAATTGTTAAGCCCCACGATACACTTCCTCAGACTATCCCTTCTAATGTTTCTAATGTCCCTCTGCTCCCAACTGGAGAGAAATCTTTGCAAAAGATTGACGACATTCTGAAGCCAACTGCTGACGATAAGTCGCCAATAAAATTAGATCAGAAACCCAAGTCTCCAGTTGATGCAAGTAAGCAAATTTCTAGGGAATATTCTGACGATGAGAGTGAGGACGAGTTAGGATTCGATAAGCCTGAAAGTAAATCCCTTCCTTCTACTACACCACTGACATCTACAACGACGACTACTAGCAAGACCACTGCTGTAAGTCAATCTCGAGAGTCGGTTGATATACAGATTAAAGACGTAGTTAAGCTACCCTCAGAACCTATCAAATCAATTGAGAAGCCCAAGTCCCCAACTGATTTAACTAAGCCAATTCCTAAAGAATATTCGGACGAAGAAAGCGATGACGAATTTGGAATTGTTAAGCCCCACGATACACTTCCTCAGACTATCCCTTCTAATGTTTCTAATGTCCCTCTGCTCCCAACTGGAGAGAAATCTTTGCAAAAGATTGACGACATTCTGAAGCCAACTGCTGACGATAAGTCGCCAATTAAATTAGATCAGAAACCCAAGTCTCCAGTTGATGCAAGTAAGCAAATTTCTAAGGAATATTCTGATGATGAGAGTGAGGACGACGTAGGATTCGATAAGCCTGAAAGTAAATCCCTTCCTTCTACTACACCACTGACATCTACAACGACGACTACTAGCAAGACCACTGCTGTAAGTGAATCTCGAGAGTCGGTTGATATACAGATTACAGACGTAGTCAAGCTACCCTCAGAACCTATCAAATCAATTGAGAAGCCCAAGTCCCCAACTGATTTAACTAAGCCAATTCCTAAAGAATATTCGGACGAAGAAAGCGATGACGAATTTGGAATTGTTAAGCCCCAAGATAAACTTCCTCAGACTATCCCTTCTAATGTTTCTAATGTCCCTCTGCTCCCAACTGGAGAGAAATCTTTGCAAAAGATTGACGACATTCTGAAGCCAACTGCTGACGATAAGTCGCCAATTAAATTAGATCAGAAACCCAAGTCTCCAGTTGATGCAAGTAAGCAAATTTCTAAGGAATATTCTGATGATGAGAGTGAGGACGAGTTAGGATTCGATAAGCCTGAAAGTAAATCCCTTCCTTCTACTACACCACTGATATCTACAACGACGACTACTAGCAAGACCACTGCTGTAAGTGAATCTCGAGAGTCGGTTGATATACAGATTAAAGAACGTAGTCAAGCTACCCTCAGAACCTATCAAATCAATTGAGAAGCCCAAGTCCCCAACTGATTTAACTAAGCCAATTCCTAAAGAATATTCGGACGAAGAAAGCGATGACGAATTTGGAATTGTTAAGCCCCAAGATAAACTTCCTCAGACTATCCCTTCTAATGTTTCTAATGTCCCTCTGCTCCCAACTGGAGAGAAATCTTTGCAAAAGATTGACGACATTCTGAAGCCAACTGCTGACGATAAGTCGCCAATTAAATTAGATCAGAAACCCAAGTCTCCAGTTGATGCAAGTAAGCAAATTTCTAAGGAATATTCTGACGATGAGAGTGAGGACGAGTTAGGATTCGATAAGCCTGAAAGTAAATCCCTTCCTTCTACTACACCACTGACATCTACAACGACGACTACTAGCAAGACCACTGCTGTAAGTGAATCTCGAGAGTCGGTTGATATACAGATTAAAGAAGTAGTTAAGCTACCCTCAGAACCTATCAAATCAATTGAGAAGCCCAAGTCCCCAACTGATTTAACTAAGCCAATTCCTAAAGAATATTCGGACGAAGAAAGCGATGACGAATTTGGAATTGTTAAGCCCCACGATACACTTCCTCAGACTATCCCTTCTAATGTTTCTAATGTCCCTCTGCTCCCAACTGGAGAGAAATCTTTGCAAAAGATTGACGACATTCTGAAGCCAACTGCTGACGATAAGTCGCCAATTAAATTAGATCAGAAACCCAAGTCTCCAGTTGATGCAAGTAAGCAAATTTCTAAGGAATATTCTGATGATGAGAGTGAGGACGACGTAGGATTCGATAAGCCTGAAAGTAAATCCCTTCCTTCTACTACACCACTGATACCTACAACGACGACTACTAGCAAGATTACTGCTGTAAGTGAATCTCGAGAGTTGGTTGATATACAGATTACAGACGTAGTCAAGCTACCCTCAGAACCTATCAAATCAATTGAGAAGCCCAAGTCCCCAACTGATTTAACTAAGCCAATTCCTAAAGAATATTCGGACGAAGAAAGCGATGACGAATTTGGAATTGTTAAGCCCCACGATACACTTCCTCAGACTATCCCTTCTAATGTTTCTAATGTCCCTCTGCTCCCAACTGGAGAGAAATCTTTGCAAAAGATTGACGACATTCTGAAGCCAACTGCTGACGATAAGTCGCCAATTAAATTAGATCAGAAACCCAAGTCTCCAGTTGATGCAAGTAAGCAAATTTCTAAGGAATATTCTGATGATGAGAGTGAGGACGACGTAGGATTCGATAAGCCTGAAAGTAAATCCCTTCCTTCTACTACACCACTGATACCTACAACGACGACTACTAGCAAGACCACTGCTGTAAGTGAATCTCGAGAGTCGGTTGATATACAGATTACAGACGTAGTCAAGCTACCCTCAGAACCTATCAAATCAATTGAGAAGCCCAAGTCCCCAACTGATTTAACTAAGCCAATTCCTAAAGAATATTCGGACGAAGAAAGCGATGACGAATTTGGAATTGTTAAGCCCCACGATAAACTTCCTCAGACTATCCCTTCTAATGTTTCTAATGTCCCTCTGCTCCCAACTGGAGAGAAATCTTTGCAAAAGATTGACGACATTCTGAAGCCAACTGCTGACGATAAGTCGCCAATTAAATTAGATCAGAAACCCAAGTCTCCAGTTGATGCAAGTAAGCAAATTTCTAAGGAATATTCTGATGATGAGAGTGAGGACGACGTAGGATTCGATAAGCCTGAAAGTAAATCCCTTCCTTCTACTACACCACTGATACCTACAACGACGACTACTAGCAAGACCACTGCTGTAAGTGAATCTCGAGAGTCGGTTGATATACAGATTACAGACGTAGTCAAGCTACCCTCAGAACCTATCAAATCAATTGAGAAGCCCAAGTCCCCAACTGATTTAACTAAGCCAATTCCTAAAGAATATTCGGACGAAGAAAGCGATGACGAATTTGGAATTGTTAAGCCCCACGATACACTTCCTCAGACTATCCCTTCTAATGTTTCTAATGTCCCTCTGCTCCCAACTGGAGAGAAATCTTTGCAAAAGATTGACGACATTCTGAAGCCAACTGCTGACGATAAGTCGCCAATTAAATTAGATCAGAAACCCAAGTCTCCAGTTGATGCAAGTAAGCAAATTTCTAAGGAATATTCTGATGATGAGAGTGAGGACGACGTAGGATTCGATAAGCCTGAAAGTAAATCCCTTCCTTCTACTACACCACTGATACCTACAACGACGACTACTAGCAAGACCACTGCTGTAAGTGAATCTCGAGAGTCGGTTGATATACAGATTACAGACGTAGTCAAGCTACCCTCAGAACCTATCAAATCAATTGAGAAGCCCAAGTCCCCAACTGATTTAACTAAGCCAATTCCTAAAGAATATTCGGACGAAGAAAGCGATGACGAATTTGGAATTGTTAAGCCCCAAGATAAACTTCCTCAGACTATCCCTTCTAATGTTTCTAATGTCCCTCTGCTCCCAACTGGAGAGAAATCTTTGCAAAAGATTGACGACATTCTGAAGCCAACTGCTGACGATAAGTCGCCAATTAAATTAGATCAGAAACCCAAGTCTCCAGTTGATGCAAGTAAGCAAATTTCTAAGGAATATTCTGATGATGAGAGTGAGGACGACGTAGGATTCGATAAGCCTGAAAGTAAATCCCTTCCTTCTACTACACCACTGATACCTACAACGACGACTACTAGCAAGATTACTGCTGTAAGTGAATCTCGAGAGTTGGTTGATATACAGATTAAAGACGTAGTTAAGCTACCCACAGACCCTATCAAATCAATTGAGAAGCCCAAGTCCCCAACTGATTTAACTAAGCCAATTCCTAAAGAATATTCGGACGAAGAAAGCGATGACGAATTTGGAATTGTTAAGCCCCACGATAAACTTCCTCAGACTATCCCTTCTAATGTTTCTAATGTCCCTCTGCTCCCAACTGCTGACGATAAGTCGCCAATTAAATTAGATCAGAAACCCAAGTCTCCAGTTGATGCAAGTAAGCAAATTTCTAAAGAATATTCTGATGATGAGAGTGAGGACGACGTAGGATTCGATAAGCCTGAAAGTAAATCCCTTCCTTCTACTACACCACTGACATCTACAACGACGACTACTAGCAAGACCACTGCTGTAAGTGAATCTCGAGAGTCGGTTGATATACAGATTAAAGAAGTAGTCAAGCTACCCTCAGAACCTATCAAATCAATTGAGAAGCCCAAGTCCCCAACTGATTTAACTAAGCCAATTCCTAAAGAATATTCGGACGAAGAAAGCGATGACGAATTTGGAATTGTTAAGCCCCACGATACACTTCCTCAGACTATCCCTTCTAATGTTTCTAATGTCCCTCTGCTCCCAACTGGAGAGAAATCTTTGCAAAAGATTGACGACATTCTGAAGCCAACTGCTGACGATAAGTCGCCAATTAAATTAGATCAGAAACCCAAGTCTCCAGTTGATGCAAGTAAGCAAATTTCTAAGGAATATTCTGATGATGAGAGTGAGGACGACGTAGGATTCGATAAGCCTGAAAGTAAATCCCTTCCTTCTACTACACCACTGACATCTACAACGACGACTACTAGCAAGACCACTGCTGTAAGTGAATCTCGAGAGTCGGTTGATATACAGATTAAAGAAGTAGTCAAGCTACCCTCAGAACCTATCAAATCAATTGAGAAGCCCAAGTCCCCAACTGATTTAACTAAGCCAATTCCTAAAGAATATTCGGACGAAGAAAGCGATGACGAATTTGGAATTGTTAAGCCCCAAGATAAACTTCCTCAGACTATCCCTTCTAATGTTTCTAATGTCCCTCTTCTCCCAACTGGAGAGAAATCTTTGCAAAAGATTGACGACATTCTGAAGCCAACTGCTGACGATAAGTCGCCAATTAAATTAGATCAGAAACCCAAGTCTCCAGTTGATGCAAGTAAGCAAATTTCTAAGGAATATTCTGATGATGAGAGTGAGGACGACGTAGGATTCGATAAGCCTGAAAGTAAATCCCTTCCTTCTACTACACCACTGATACCTACAACGACGACTACTAGCAAGACTACTGCTGTAAGTGAATCTCGAGAGTCGGTTGATATACAGATTAAAGACGTAGTCAAGCTACCCTCAGAACCTATCAAATCAATTGAGAAGCCCAAGTCCCCAACTGATTTAACTAAGCCAATTCCTAAAGAATATTCGGACGAAGAAAGCGATGACGAATTTGGAATTGTTAAGCCCCACGATACACTTCCTCAGACTATCCCTTCTAATGTTTCTAATGTCCCTCTGCTCCCAACTGGAGAGAAATCTTTGCAAAAGATTGACGACATTCTGAAGCCAACTGCTGACGATAAGTCGCCAATTAAATTAGATCAGAAACCCAAGTCTCCAGTTGATGCAAGTAAGCAAATTTCTAAGGAATATTCTGATGATGAGAGTGAGGACGACGTAGGATTCGATAAGCCTGAAAGTAAATCCCTTCCTTCTACTACACCACTGACATCTACAACGACGACTACTAGCAAGACCACTGCTGTAAGTGAATCTCGAGAGTCGGTTGATATACAGATTAAAGAAGTAGTCAAGCTACCCTCAGAACCTATCAAATCAATTGAGAAGCCCAAGTCCCCAACTGATTTAACTAAGCCAATTCCTAAAGAATATTCGGACGAAGAAAGCGATGACGAATTTGGAATTGTTAAGCCCCAAGATAAACTTCCTCAGACTATCCCTTCTAATGTTTCTAATGTCCCTCTTCTCCCAACTGGAGAGAAATCTTTGCAAAAGATTGACGACATTCTGAAGCCAACTGCTGACGATAAGTCGCCAATTAAATTAGATCAGAAACCCAAGTCTCCAGTTGATGCAAGTAAGCAAATTTCTAAGGAATATTCTGATGATGAGAGTGAGGACGACGTAGGATTCGATAAGCCTGAAAGTAAATCCCTTCCTTCTACTACACCACTGATACCTACAACGACGACTACTAGCAAGACCACTGCTGTAAGTGAATCTCGAGAGTCGGTTGATATACAGATTAAAGACGTAGTCAAGCTACCCTCAGAGCCTATCAAATCAATTGAGAAGCCCAAGTCCCCAACTGATTTAACTAAGCCAATTCCTAAAGAATATTCGGACGAAGAAAGCGATGACGAATTTGGAATTGTTAAGCCCCACGATAAACTTCCTCAGACTATCCCTTCTAATGTTTCTAATGTCCCTCTGCTCCCAACTGGAGAGAAATCTTTGCAAAAGATTGACGACATTCTGAAGCCAACTGCTGACGATAAGTCGCCAATTAAATTAGATCAGAAACCCAAGTCTCCAGTTGATGCAAGTAAGCAAATTTCTAAGGAATATTCTGATGATGAGAGTGAGGACGACGTAGGATTCGATAAGCCTGAAAGTAAATCCCTTCCTTCTACTACACCACTGACATCTACAACGACGACTACTAGCAAGACCACTGCTGTAAGTGAATCTCGAGAGTCGGTTGATATACAGATTAAAGAAGTAGTCAAGCTACCCTCAGAACCTATCAAATCAATTGAGAAGCCCAAGTCCCCAACTGATTTAACTAAGCCAATTCCTAAAGAATATTCGGACGAAGAAAGCGATGACGAATTTGGAATTGTTAAGCCCCACGATACACTTCCTCAGACTATCCCTTCTAATGTTTCTAATGTCCCTCTGCTCCCAACTGGAGAGAAATCTTTGCAAAAGATTGACGACATTCTGAAGCCAACTGCTGACGATAAGTCGCCAATTAAATTAGATCAGAAACCCAAGTCTCCAGTTGATGCAAGTAAGCAAATTTCTAAGGAATATTCTGATGATGAGAGTGAGGACGACGTAGGATTCGATAAGCCTGAAAGTAAATCCCTTCCTTCTACTACACCACTGATACCTACAACGACGACTACTAGCAAGACCACTGCTGTAAGTGAATCTCGAGAGTCGGTTGATATACAGATTAAAGAAGTAGTCAAGCTACCCTCAGAACCTATCAAATCAATTGAGAAGCCCAAGTCCCCAACTGATTTACCTAAGCCAATTCCTAAAGAATATTCGGACGAAGAAAGCGATGACGAATTTGGAATTGTTAAGCCCCAAGATAAACTTCCTCAGACTATCCCTTCTAATGTTTCTAATGTCCCTCTGCTCCCAACTGGAGAGAAATCTTTGCAAAAGATTGACGACATTCTGAAGCCAACTGCTGACGATAAGTCGCCAATTAAATTAGATCAGAAACCCAAGTCTCCAGTTGATGCAAGTAAGCAAATTTCTAAGGAATATTCTGATGATGAGAGTGAGGACGATGTAGGATTCGATAAGCCTGAAAGTAAATCCCTTCCTTCTACTACACCACTGACATCTACAACGACGACTACTAGCAAGACCACTGCTGTAAGTGAATCTCGAGAGTCGGTTGATATACAGATTAAAGAAGTAGTCAAGCTACCCTCAGAACCTATCAAATCAATTGAGAAGCCCAAGTCCCCAACTGATTTAACTAAGCCAATTCCTAAAGAATATTCGGACGAAGAAAGCGATGACGAATTTGGAATTGTTAAGCCCCAAGATAAACTTCCTCAGACTATCCCTTCTTATGTTTCTAAAGTCCCTCTTCTCCCAACTGGAGAGAAATCTTTGCAAAAGATTGACGACATTCTGAAGCCAACTGCTGACGATAAGTCGCCAATTAAATTAGATCAGAAACCCAAGTCTCCAGTTGATGCAAGTAAGCAAATTTCTAAGGAATATTCTGATGATGAGAGTGAGGACGATGTAGGATTCGATAAGCCTGAAAGTAAATCCCTTCCTTCTACTACACCACTGATACCTACAACGACGACTACTAGCAAGACAACTGCTGTAAGTGAATCTCGAGAGTCGGTTGATATACAGATTAAAGAAGTAGTCAAGCTACCCTCAGAACCTATCAAATCAATTGAGAAGCCCAAGTCCCCAACTGATTTAACTAAGCCAATTCCTAAAGAATATTCGGACGGAGAAAGCGATGAAGAATTTGGAATTGTTAAGCCCCACGATACACTTCCTCAGACTATCCCTTCTAATGTTTCGAATGTCCCTCTGCTCCCAACTGGAGAGAAATCTTTGCAAAAGATTGACGACATTCTGAAGCCAACTGCTGACGATAAGTCGCCAATTAAATTAGATCAGAAACCCAAGTCTCCAGTTGATGCAAGTAAGCAAATTTCTAAAGAATATTCTGATGATGAGAGTGAGGACGACGTAGGATTCGATAAGCCTGAAAGTAAATCCCTTCCTTCTACTACACCACTGACATCTACAACGACGACTACTAGCAAGACCACTGCTGTAAGTGAATCTCGAGAGTCGGTTGATATACAGATTAAAGAAGTAGTCAAGCTACCCTCAGAACCTATCAAATCAATTGAGAAGCCCAAGTCCCCAACTGATTTAACTAAGCCAATTCCTAAAGAATATTCGGACGAAGAAAGCGATGACGAATTTGGAATTGTTAAGCCCCAAGATAAACTTCCTCAGACTATCCCTTCTTATGTTTCTAAAGTCCCTCTGCTCCCAACTGGAGAGAAATCTTTGCAAAAGATTGACGACATTCTGAAGCCAACTGCTGACGATAAGTCGCCAATTAAATTAGATCAGAAACCCAAGTCTCCAGTTGATGCAAGTAAGCAAATTTCTAAGGAATATTCTGATGATGAGAGTGAGGACGACGTAGGATTCGATAAGCCTGAAAGTAAATCCCTTCCTTCTACTACACCTCTGATACCTACAACGATGACTACTAGCAAGACCACTGCTGTAAGTGAATCTCGAGATTCGGTTGATATACAGATTAAAGAAGTAGTCAAGCTACCCTCAGAACCTATCAAATCAATTGAGAAGCCCAAGTCCTCAACTGATTTAACTAAGCCAATTCCTAAAGAATATTCGGACGAAGAAAGCGATGACGAATTTGGAATTGTTAAGCCCCAAGATAAACTTCCTCAGACTATCCCTTCTAATGTTTCTAATGTCCCTCTGCTCCCAACTGGAGAGAAATCTTTGCAAAAGATTGACGACATTCTGAAGCCAACTGCTGACGATAAGTCGCCAATTAAATTAGATCAGAAACCCAAGTCTCCAGTTGATTTAACTAAGCCAATTCCTAAAGAATATTCGGACGAAGAATGCGATGACGAATTTGGAATTGTTAAGCCCCACGATACACTTCCTCAGACTATCCCTTCTAATGTTTATAATGTCCCTCTTCTCCCAACTGGAGAGAAATCTTTGCAAAAGATTGACGACATTCTGAAGCCAACTGCTGACGATAAGTCGCCAATTAAATTAGATCAGAAACCCAAGTCTCCAGTTGATGCAAGTAAGCAAATTTCTAAGGAATATTCTGACGATGAGAGTGAGGACGAGTTAGGATTCGATAAGCCTGAAAGTAAGTCCCTTCCTTCTACTACACCACTGATACCTACAACGACGACTACTAGCAAGACCACTGCTGTAAGTGAATCTCGAGAGTCGGTTGATATACAGATTACAGACGTAGTCAAGCTACCCTCAGAACCTATCAAATCAATTGAGAAGCCCAAGTCCCCAACTGATTTAACTAAGCCAATTCCTAAAGAATATTCGGACGAAGAAAGCGATGACGAATTTGGAATTGTTAAGCCCCAAGATAAACTTCCTCAGACTATCCCTTCTAATGTTTCTAATGTCCCTCTGCTCCCAACTGGAGAGAAATCTTTGCAAAAGATTGACGACATTCTGAAGCCAACTGCTGACGATAAGTCGCCAATTAAATTAGATCAGAAACCCAAGTCTCCAGTTGATGCAAGTAAGCAAATTTCTAAGGAATATTCTGATGATGAGAGTGAGGACGACGTAGGATTCGATAAGCCTGAAAGTAAGTCCCTTCCTTCTATTACATCACTGATACCTACAACGACGATTACTAGCAAGACCACTGCTGTAAGTGAATCTCGAGAGTCGGTTGATATACAGATTACAGACGTAGTTAAGCTACCCTCAGAACCTATCAAATCAATTGAGAAACCCAAGTCCTCAACTGATTTAACTAAGCCAATTCCTAAAGAATATTCGGACGAAGAAAGCGATTACGAATTTGGAATTGTTAAGCCCCAAGATAAACTTCCTCAGACTATCCCTTCTAATGTTTCTAATGTCCCTCTGCTCCCAACTGGAGAGAAATCTTTGCAAAAGATTGACGACATTCTGAAGCCAACTGCTGACGATAAGTCGCCAATTAAATTAGATCAGAAACCCAAGTCTCCAGTTGATTTAACTAAGCCAATTCCTAAAGAATATTCGGACGAAGAGAGCGATGACGAATTTGGAATTGTTAAGCCCCACGATACACTTCCTCAGACTATCCCTTCTAATGTTTCTAATGTCCCTCTGCTCCCAACTGGAGAGAAATCTTTGCAAAAGATTGACGACATTCTGAAGCCAACTGCTGACGATAAGTCGCCAATTAAATTAGATCAGAAACCCAAGTCTCCAGTTGATGCAAGTAAGCAAATTTCTAAGGAATATTCTGATGATGAGAGTGAGGACGACGTAGGATTCGATAAGCCTGAAAGTAAATCCCTTCCTTCTACTACACCACTGATACCTACAACGACGACTACTAGCAAGATTACTGCTGTAAGTGAATCTCGAGAATTGGTTGATATACAGATTAAAGACGTAGTTAAGCTACCCACAGAGCCTATCAAATCAATTGAGAAGCCCAAGTCCCCAACTGATTTAACTCAGCCAATTCCTAAAGAATATTCGGACGAAGAAAGCGATGACGAATTTGGAATTGTTAAGCCCCACGATACACTTCCTCAGACTATCCCTTCTAATGTTTATAATGTCCCTCTTCTCCCAACTGGAGAGAAATCTTTGCAAAAGATTGACGACATTCTGAAGCCAACTGCTGACGATAAGTCGCCAATTAAATTAGATCAGAAACCCAAGTCTCCAGTTGATGCAAGTAAGCAAATTTCTAAGGAATATTCTGATGATGAGAGTGAGGACGACGTAGGATTCGATAAGCCTGAAAGTAAATCCCTTCCTTCTACTACACCACTGATACCTACAACGACGACTACTAGCAAGACCACTGCTGTAAGTGAATCTCGAGAGTCGGTTGATATACAGATTACAGACGTAGTCAAGCTACCCTCAGAACCTATCATATCAATTGAGAAGCCCAAGTCCCCAACTGATTTAACTAAGCCAATTCCTAAAGAATATTCGGACGAAGAAAGCGATGAAGAATTTGGAATTGTTAAGCCCCAAGATAAACTTCCTCAGACTATCCCTTCTAATGTCCCTCTTCTCCCAACTGGAGAGAAATCTTTGCAAAAGATTGACGACATTCTGAAGCCAACTGCTGACGATAAGTCGCCAATTAAATTAGATCAGAAACCCAAGTCTCCAGTTGATGCAAGTAAGCAAATTTCTAAGGAATATTCTGACGATGAGAGTGAGGACGAGTTAGGATTCGATAAGCCTGAAAGTAAGTCCCTTCCTTCTACTACACCACTGATACCTACAACGACGATTACTAGCAAGACCACTGCTGTAAGTAAATCTCGAGAGTCGGTTGATATACAGATTACAGACGTAGTCAAGCTACCCTCAGAACCTATCAAATCAATTGAGAAGCCCAAGTCCCCAACTGATTTAACTAAGCCAATTCCTAAAGAATATTCGGACGAAGAAAGCGATGACGAATTTGGAATTGTTAAGCCCCAAGATAAACTTCCTCAGACTATCCCTTCTAATGTTTCTAATGTCCCTCTGCTCCCAACTGGAGAGAAATCTTTGCAAAAGATTGACGACATTCTGAAGCCAACTGCTGACGATAAGTCGCCAATTAAAATAGATCAGAAACCCAAGTCTCCAGTTGATGCAAGTAAGCAAATTTCTAAGGAATATTCTGATGATCAGAGTGAGGACGACGTAGGATTCGATAAGCCTGAAAGTAAGTCCCTTCCTTCTACTACACCACTGATACCTACAACGACGACTACTAGCAAGACCACTGCTGTAAGTGAATCTCGAGAGTCGGTTGATATACAGATTAAAGACGTAGTCAAGCTACCCTCAGAACCTATCAAATCAATTGAGAAGCCCAAGTCCCCAACTGATTTAACTAAGCCAATTCCTAAAGAATATTCGGACGAAGAAAGCGATGACGAATTTGGAATTGTTAAGCCCCACGATACACTTCCTCAGACTATCCCTTCTAATGTTTCTAATGTCCCTCTGCTCCCAACTGGAGAGAAATCTTTGCAAAAGATTGACGACATTCTGAAGCCAACTGCTGACGATAAGTCGCCAATTAAATTAGATCAGAAACCCAAGTCTCCAGTTGATGCAAGTAAGCAAATTTCTAAGGAATATTCTGATGATGAGAGTGAGGACGACGTAGGATTCGATAAGCCTGAAAGTAAATCCCTTCCTTCTACTACACCACTGATACCTACAACTGACGACTACTAGCAAGACCACTGCTGTAAGTGAATCTCGAGAGTCGGTTGATATACAGATTACAGACGTAGTCAAGCTACCCTCAGAACCTATCAAATCAATTGAGAAGCCCAAGTCCCCAACTGATTTAACTAAGCCAATTCCTAAAGAATATTCGGACGAAGAAAGCGATGAAGAATTTGGAATTGTTAAGCCCCAAGATAAACTTCCTCAGACTATCCCTTCTAATGTCCCTCTTCTCCCAACTGGAGAGAAATCTTTGCAAAAGATTGACGACATTCTGAAGCCAACTGCTGACGATAAGTCGCCAATTAAATTAGATCAGAAACCCAAGTCTCCAGTTGATGCAAGTAAGCAAATTTCTAAGGAATATTCTGATGATGAGAGTGAGGACGACGTAGGATTCGATAAGCCTGAAAGTAAGTCCCTTCCTTCTACTACACCACTGATACCTACAACGACGATTACTAGCAAGACCACTGCTGTAAGTGAATCTCGAGAGTCGGTTGATATACAGATTACAGACGTAGTCAAGCTACCCTCAGAACCTATCAAATCAATTGAGAAGCCCAAGTCCCCAACTGATTTAACTAAGCCAATTCCTAAAGAATATTCGGACGAAGAAAGCGATGACGAATTTGGAATTGTTAAGCCCCAAGATAAACTTCCTCAGACTATCCCTTCTAATGTTTCGAATGTCCCTCTGCTCCCAACTGGAGAGAAATCTTTGCAAAAGATTGACGACATTCTGAAGCCAACTGCTGACGATAAGTCGCCAATTAAATTAGATCAGAAACCCAAGTCTCCAGTTGATGCAAGTAAGCAAATTTCTAAGGAATATTCTGACGATGAGAGTGAGGTCGAGTTAGGATTCGATAAGCCTGAAAGTAAATCCCTTCCTTCTACTACACCACTGATACCTACAACGACGATTACTAGCAAGACCACTGCTGTAAGTGAATCTCGAGAGTCGGTTGATATACAGATTACAGACGTAGTCAAGCTACCCTCAGAACCTATCAAATCGATTGAGAAGCCCAAGTCCCCAACTGATTTAACTAAGCCAATTCCTAAAGAATATTCGGACGAAGAAAGCGATGACGAATTTGGAATTGTTAAGGCCCAAGATAAACTTCCTCAGACTATCCCTTCTAATGTTTCGTGTCCCTCTGCTCCCAACTGGAGAGAAATCTTTGCAAAAGATTGACGACATTCTGAAGCCAACTGCTGACGATAAGTCGCCAATAAAATTAGATCAGAAACCCAAGTCTCCAGTTGATGCAAGTAAGCAAATTTCTAAGGAATATTCTGACGATGAGAGTGAGGACGAGGTAGGATTCGATAAGCCTGAAAGTAAATCCCTTCCTTCTACTACACCACTGATACCTACAACTGCGACCACTAGCAAGATTACTGGTGTAAGGGAATCTCGAGAGTCGGTTGATATACAGACTAAGGACGTAGTTAAGCTACCCTCAGAACCTATCAAATCGATTGAGAAGCCCAAGTCCCCAACTGATTTAACTAAGCCAATTCCTAAAGAATATTCGGACGAAGAAAGCGATGAAGAATTTGGAATTGTTAAGCCCCAAGATAAACTTCCTCAGACTATCCCTTCTAATGTCCCTCTTCTCCTAACTGCAGAGAAATCTTTGCAAAAGATTGACGACATTCTGAAGCCAACTGCTGACGATAAGTCGCCAATTAAATTAGATCAGAAACCCAAGTCTCCAGTTGATGCAAGTAAGCAAATTTCT